>CAWUFW010004387.1:1200000-1558048 GCA_963921515.1 Calotriton arnoldi
TCAGTGCTGCATCTTTCAGCCCAGTACTGATCCTGAAAAGTAATTTTAACCGTACTTACCAGTAACTTGAATTTCCTTCCATAGGCTAACATTGACTGGTTTCACTTGGAAATTCTTCTGTGTGTGGAGTTTTGGAACTTTATAATATTCCTCTAAAATCAGCCGAAATACGAATTCCGATTTACTCACCTGTTATCAGGAGAGACCTCAGTGCTGCATCTTTCAGCCCAGTACTGATCCTGAAAAGTAAATTTAACCGTACTTACCAGTAACTTGAATTTCCTTCCATAGGATATCATTGCCTGCTTTTTGCTGAAAAAGTTTCTGTCGATTTTTGTAACATACAAATATTCCTCTAAAATCAGCCGAACTACGAATTCCGATTTACTCACCTGTTATCAGGAGAGACCTCAGTGCTGCATCTTTGAGCCCAATACTAATCCTGAAAAGTAATTTTAACCGCACTTACCAGTAATTTGAATTTCCTTCCATAGGCTAACATTGACTGGTTTCACTTGGAAATTCTTCTAAGTGTGGAGTTTTGGAACTTTATAATATTCCTCTAAAATCAGCCGAACTACGAATTCCGATTTGCTCACCTGTTATCAGGAGAGAACCCAGTGCTGCATCTTTTAGCCTAGCACTGACCTTGAAAAGTAATTCTAACCGTACTTACCAGTAAATTGAATTTCCTTCCATAGGATATCATTGCCTGCTTTTTGCTGAAAAAGTTTCTAAGTGTCGATTTTTGAAACATACAAATATTCCTCTAAAATCAGCAGAACTACGAATTCCGATTTACTCACCTGTTATCAGGAGAGACCTCAGTGCTGCATCTTTGAGCCCAGTACTGATCCTGAAAAGTAATTTTAACCGTACTTACCAGTAACTTGAATTTCCTTCCATAGGCTAACATTGACTGGTTTCACTTGGAAATTCTTCTAAGTGTGGAGTTTTGGAACTTTATAATATTCCTCTAAAATCAGCAGAATTACGAATTCCGATTTACTCACCTGTTATCAGGAGAGAACCCAGTGCTGCATCTTTTAGCCCAGCACTGACCCTGAAAAGTTATTCTAACCGTATTTACCAGTAACTTGTATTTCCTTCCATAGGAATCCATTGTCTGGTTTTCAGCAGAAAAGTTTCAAAGTGTCGATTTTCACAAACTACAAATATTCCTTAAAAATCGCCTGTATGACTTAAACGCATTCTTTCAACTGTTTACAGGAGATGCACCAGTGCTGGATCCAAGATCCACCACTGAGTAAGAAAAAGTAACGATAACACTACTTACCTGCTAAGTGAATTTTCTCCCGTAGGATAGCATTGGTGATTCTATGTGAAAAAGTTTCTAAGTGTCAACTTTTAAAATACAATAATATTCCTTAAAAATCACTACTGTAACCAAAACGCTTTTACTCAACTGTTTACAGGAGATGTCCCAGGACTGAATCTAGGATCCAGTCCTGTGGTTAGAAAAGTAATCCATAAAGTAACTAATTGCATTTAACTTGAAATTCACATTGAGCTCAATGTTGCATTGTGTTTGAAATTGTGTTGCCCATTGCAACAACTGTAACTACTGTACTTAAAAGTCTATTGCCTATTTGCAAAGTATTTAAACTAAAGTAATTCATTCTGAGAAAGTATATTTTGTAATGTAATGTATAATGTAATTACAATGTATTTTAAAAAATAAAATATCTAAAAATAAATAGTTTAAAAAAATGTAGTAAATCAGTATCAAAAAATAAATATAACAATTAATACATTTTAAAAATTGTCATTTACAAAACCTTTGAAATTCACTGAAAAAAACCATAGGTTTCAGACATGTTATAGTTAGGAATTAGCATTTAAAAACCTTTGAAATTCACTGAAAAACCATAGGTTTCAGGCACGTTATAGTTAGAAATTAGCATTTAAAAAACCTTACAAATTCACTGAAAAAACCATAGGTTTTAGGGACAGTTATAGTTAGTTGGACATTGCACTCGTACAAAACCCGTGAAATTCCCCGTTATAATTAGTTCAGGTAACTATAACTCGCGCCCCGCAATGCACTGCTGATGACGTCACATATTACATCACTCATGACATGGTCAGTGACATCACTGATGACATCACTGATGACATCTCAAATGACATCACTGATGACATCACTGATGACATCATCCATGTGATAATTTGATGCATCTTCTCACACCCTAATATAACTTTTGATACACCCACTGTAAATTACAGACTGCCATTGTCAAAACCATAGACACTCCAACACCAATTACTATATACACACTCACTGATTCTTAGGTCTACACACACACATCTACTCACTCACCCGTACAGTCACTGATACTTATAGTCACTCAGTACAGGACTATTATATACACTCATACACCTATATAAACACTCACACACCGCCACTCATCCATAGAGGTACTCACACACCTAGTCAGTCATGCAAAAAATTAAGCACACACCCATTTACTCACCTATACTGTTATACACACACCAGCTCACTTACTCATACAAATACTAGCACATTCTTACGCTCTTATACAATCTCTGATACAAGCACACACTCATCCATACAGTCCCTATCACAATCACACACTCTCGCTTATAGGTATTTATATAATCCAACACACATATATACTGCCTTTCACATACGTAGTTACTCACACATGTACCACTGGGACATACATTCACTCACTAACACACTCTTACACACACTCACCCACCCAAGCAGTCCATCACAGATGCACTCTTGAAATCATGCACCCAGTGAATCACCCACTCACACATCTATGTACAGAGTCACACACATCCCACCCACACAAACACTCAGGCAGCCATACAGATACTCAGAGAACCAATCAATAACCCATATAGACACTCATGTAGCTATTCGCAAATCCATGCATCCACTTACACACCAACAAACAGACGGATACAGACATTCACACAGTTTAGTCACTAACCCATGCATTCAGTAAGATACGTTTAATCACTCACTTGTAGAGTCAGTCACTCATGTACTAAATCATCCAGTCAGACACTTATACACCCACTCATTCTTCAATACGCCTTTCCCTATATATATTAAACATATTTAAACTTTACAGAAACACACAGTCACTGGATGATGTCATCAGTGATGTCATCAGTGATGTCATTTGAGATGTCATCAGTGATGTCATCAGTGATGTCACTGACCATGTCATGAGTGATGTAATATGTGACGTCATCAGCAGTGCATTGCGGGGGCGCGAGTTATAGTTACCTGAACTAACTATAACGGGGGAATTTCACGGGTTTTGTACGAGTGCAATGTCCAACTAACTATAACTGTCCCTAAAACCTATGGTTTTTTCAGTGAATATATATATATATATCACCTACTGGCGGTCGCCAGTCGGTAGTTATAGTTAGGACCTAGTTTTCATAGGAAAAGCGTTTTTTGGTTTGCCAATATCTTTGGCGCCGTTTGATCGAATCTTCGGGAAATTGTCAAAACTAATGGCCCGCTCCGGTCAGCTCCTGTCTTGAAAGTTTCGGGGTGATTTAAATGTAGCTGTTTCCGCATTAATCTGCTGTCCCGATGTTGTTGAGCAGAGCCAGTGATCAAGAGCATTACTTGCTCGAAACGCGTTTGGCAGTCACGCAAATGGGAAACTGAAGGCTGACTGATATTCTCGCTGCCGGCGGCTGTGTGTGAATACCCCTTCGAGTGTGACATCCTCATTTGGGCAACCTGTGTTTTGTGATGTTTAGCGGCTAGCCTGGCCGCGAGGATGTCCCACCGCTGCTTGGCGGATCTACGGCGTTCAGCATTGATGAGCACCGACAGGAACGAAGGGGACCTAACTGCCGGGGACATATTGGCGAGAATGGGAAGCAGTTCTTAATTTGTTTCATGCCCAAAGGGGTAAGACATTTTAGTGAACTTCGCAACAGGGCAGCGATACCCAATCGGGCATGAATGGAATCAAGTCCAAGCAACAATGGGTTTTAACTACAGAGACCATAAGGCCATGTTATGCTGACGCCCAAAAAGGGCGGGACTTTTGGTTTAAATAAAGTTGTTTCCGCATTAATCTGCTGTCCCGATGTTGTTGAGCAGAGCCAGTGATCAAGAGCATTACATGCTCGAAACGCGTTGGGCAGTCACGCAAATGGGAAACTGAAGGCTGACTGATATTCTCGCTGCCGGCGGCTGTGTGTGAATACCCCTTCGAGTGTGACATCCTCACTGGGGCAACCTGTGTTTTGTGATATATATATATGGGTATATATATTTTTTTCACTCACACACACACAGTGAGGCAGAGATGTCAGATGTTCTCGCTAGAATGGGTCTGATTTCAAATTCTGCATAAATACTGCATCCATGACCCCGTAGCCATGGAGCCACAGTAATCAGCACATATACTAACAAATAGATATTAAGAACCAATCGCCATTGGGTCCCACATAATGCTGGTACTGCATGTCCATGCTTCATTGGTATTTTAATATTTTCTATAATGGAATGGCATAATTGTGCACCTATTTGGCGTTGTCTTTTGTCCCACAGACAAGCTATGGTCAAAGAGCCTAGTCTGCAGCTAGGTGGCTGAGGCATTTGAGGGCACATCACCCATTACAAAAACATCTTTTAGAGTTGAGGGGCTACTTTTTTGTAATTTTGTGCTAAATGTTTTTAATGGTGTAGTGCAACACCTTTTTTGTAGACAAGGGTTTACGAATGGTTGTCTACCACTTTATTTGAGTTGTAGCATTTCTGCAGATAAAGAAGCTCCCCAGTCTTTGTATATTTTTGAAACTCTCTAAAGAATGTTTAGCCACCATCTTAGAATGAAATCGTACATTATTAATGATTTTCGAGACCATGTTATATAATTCCATAGTAATAGGACAGTTCACATTTGCCATTGCATTAAAGTTATTTAGCAGCACAAAGGCAGCACCCATGACATATATTTAATCTCTTACAGCATATTTTCAACAAACATTTCAACCGTTTTTGCGCGATAATTGTTTTTTGAGTAAACATTTTCTTCCATGTTTTTGAAATCCTCCTCTCTAAATGTTGTGACCTACCCGGCAAAATCAATCTTAAAGCAACAAACCAGGAAGGTCCGAGACCTTGGGTCACGGCAGGATACTCCCAAACACGGATTAAATGTGGGGCTGTGGAAGCTTGGAGACCCAAGAAATATTCCGACTATGTACTCGTTTTAGGGACGTGCAGCATTCGGTCCGATACAAGCGGTCATTCGGGTCTCAACTGCGTTAAAACATTTTTTCTGCGAGTGGGAATACACGACCCCCTGAGAATCAGCTCATGTGGGCGACGAGGGTCTATGCGCGCTGTTTATTATTGTTCTAATCTTCTGCGTTCATGTTTCTTTCAATCAACAATTGATTTATAAACTTGGCGGAATTTTGCGATGAGAATCACATGTCGGCTTCTGCAGCCTTAGTCTGCGGCCTCTACATTTAGGCTTATGTGCTTAGAAATGGAAAGCCTCTCGGCTCCTAGCAAAGCTCAAACAACAATGTCACATAAAAGTCAGAAATATGGGAATGCATTAATGCACAACGTTAATTTCTGTATTTTTTGTCAGTATGCACATTTGACAACCATGGTTTTAACAATTGCATTATTATTATTATTATTTTTACTATTATCATTACAAGAATAAGAACAATTCTACAGCTATTACTGCTACTTATATTAAGTATTAGTAGTAAAAATAATTATAACAGTACTAATGATAAAAATGTGACTACTTCCTTTATTATATAATTTATAAAGGCTCGACCTTGAGCGATATTCACTGAAACAACATCATTTGTACGATCACATGAAGCAATTGAAACCTGTAAGAAAAGACCCTGAATGGGACAGCAATAACACCATTATTGGCAGCGATCAGAAAAGAGCCTACCCCGCGAAAGTCACCATTGTTACACCGATTAAAGTGACTGCAGAATTATAAGGCACTTACCAAAATCATTTGTATTTAGCAGGTTGGAATGAGAGAGCGAAATTGACTGGGTAGTTATAAGGCCACATTTGTATGCGCCTCAGAAGCATGAAGGGCTGAAATAGCCCTCACAGAATTTGAATATGTGATATACAGGGTTTTAAGGATGCTCAGTGTACAGAGCTGCTTGATATAACAAGGACCAACCCTTTATGCCCAAGGAGACCAGCGTAATCATAGTAAGCAGAACAAAAGTCCTGTTGGGACTCATTGAGAGAATTACCTCTTGTATGAGTAAAATGTTGATCTCCGTGGAGGTCTAAATCAATAAAAATAAAATTGAAATTGATGAGTCAATGGTAATTAGATGAAACTTATGTATAAATTATATCATAAAAATGCATAATAAACTTCTTCTCTTTCAATCATATCGGGAACAAAATCAAATCAAAATTGTCCAGAATTATTATTATTTTGATACACTCAAAAGTGCTGAATTTCCTGTAAAAAAGTGCAGACAACGCAGTGCTCATATAAATTAACATACATATGTATACATAGATAAGAACAAACCCTGACAAAACAAAAATGTAATGTACTATACAAAAAAGTCTTTCCGAACCTGTCAAAATTCCCAAGAGTATTTCCCATAGGATAAATCAAAGATCAACCAAGAGGGGGGCGTTGGCATTTCGACTCGTGATTTAACAGGTCTCATCAGGACCATGTCATCTGTCAAATACGCCTGGGGATAATCAGAGAGAAAAGGGAACCTAGTCTATCGCACTAAATAAATATTTAGTCCACAGAGTACTGAATGTTCCTCACTGGACACTTAACACTGCATAGATACCTGTATACGCCAGAATCAAACTCTATGGTGCACCATAATCCACATTGGTGGTTGCTCCAAGAGATCACATTATATCAAAACATATAACCAGAGAAATGCTTAAAGTCATCATCACCTGTGCACTGCTACCTACAACGTGCCCCAAAGGTGGGGGGGGGCATAAAGCAACCTATCACCGGTGAACCGATAGGAGGGCATTTTAGCGACCACTTGATGTCAAAAACCCTAGGTCATGGTCACATGTGTGAGATGCCTCAACAGAAATATAAGAACAGTCGTCAAAATGTCATGATTCACTGCACCAACATGTAACAACTGTCATAGAGGCCCTGGTGTGAAAGGAACATGAATAACCCCTCTTCCACTGCTCAGTATGCAGAGACCGCCAACCACGGGTGTAGATGCATCATCAATACTTTTGTTCACAAATTCAAGGATTTATAAAAGCTGTCAGCGAAGTACAGAACATTCACACATAGCATGCATGTACAGTACCATGCAGATAGAATAAGCGGCGTGCCAATAATTCTAAAACTGTGTGCTCTCCATAGTGCCAATGAGTGAAAAATTGATCAAATGTACGTGACGAGAAGAACCAACAGGCAGCCTCATGGTTACTGACATTTCTCACAATGAAGTTGCTCAATCAGATAATCAGAGTAATGCCCCAAATGTAATCTGGAATACAAAAAGGCAATATTCATAATGTATCCGCTATTTTCACAAATTAATGAACTGGGGGGGCCCACTCGCTACTCACTCATGTTTTCAAGGGCTGCGGAATAACCGACACGTGAGAAGAATCCACACTGCACCCCAAGTCTTTCTCCTGATTGAAGAAGAGTGGGCAGAAGCACCTTCCAAGATAAATTTCATTCAATCAGACTGCTGGACCGCCAACTGCGTGTATACCACCACCATGATTGAGTGCTCAAAATCACTCCCACCCTTCAAAGTCTGTATAAGCAACGGACCCGGGACCAAATCAAAAAATCTCTCCAACAGGTATGCCAAAAATGAACCAGTGCTCTGAACAAACCAAACTTAAAAACACCAAGATTTGTATCAGTAGTGTCCTCCCTCACCGACACTCAAGTCCAGTCTATACCATGTCTATCTGTGTGTGTAGCCCAGCAGAATACACAAGAGGGACCACAATTCAACGCAGGGCTATTATCAGATCTGTGTGTATGGGAAACAGCATTTACAACGCTGTCATTACATCGCAGTACTATTACAACGCGGTCGTTACAACGATTGCGTTGTTAGTACGCGATGCATTTACATCGCAAGTCATTACAAGGACTTGCTGTAGGGGGCGCTGATGTATTGGAAATGAATTCCAACACTTTCCCTACTGTTGCGCAAACTGGAGTAGGAATAGTAAATAATACTATTCCTAAGTCCAGCGCGCCCCCTACTGCAAGTCGTTGTAATGACTTGCGATGTATATGCATCGCGTACTAACAACGCGGTCGTTGTAACGACTGCTTTGTAAAAGCACGCGATGTAATACATCGCATTGTAATGTGCTATATTCGTGTGTATGTACATCAGTGGCCAATCCATGGTCCACCAGGTGCCATGATGCTTGGTTATTTTAAAATCAAACATAGAAATCATAAATTATCTTGAAAGGGCTACCCCAAGTATACCTGTGAATTTGCTGTGTTTCTCTAGTTGCGATTGGCAGGAAACCAAGGAAAATTAGATGCAGTGCATGTCAAGGTTGAATTATGACCTGGAAAAGAAAAAAGAAATGACAAACATTCTCATTATGGCAAAACTTATCACTAAACTCGCTGTGTTTCAAATACAATTTGCATAAAACCCTGGAAATAGCAGGTGCATGTTGCTGTTGAACTAAAACACGTCAAAGGTATATCCAACATTCTCATTGAAGCAAGAAGCAAAGTTAAAAAATACAGTACTCAGGTGTCATACATTAAGAAGCAACAGATGGTGTAAGTTATTCACATCATTGAGACATTTTATAGACCTCTCAAGCCAGTCCATCCATCTACATTCTCTGATTTTCAGCAACCCTGCGATGTTTACTCCTCTCATGTCTATTTTCACCACATTGATCACTTGCCATCTGATGTAGTTTTCTTTAAGGCCTTTCTCTGTGTAAAGTTTCACCAAAGTTGCACCTTCCCTTTGCAGTTTATTCAGCTTCTACATTGGCAAATATGTTGTTTTGAAAAGAATCAGGCTGAGTAGCTTGAATTAACCGTGTGCACAACTGAGGAACAACATTTTTCAATCTTTACACAATTTTTACTGGATTACACACTGTAATCCAATGTTCATACAAAAAACAGTATAGTCAAAAACAGTATATCCATGAAAATGTTCATTGTTTTTCAAAACAAACTTATGTTAGAAAAGTACATGGTTACAATCTAATTATTGTGTCAATGATTCTGATGCAGGTTATACATGATAAAACGAAAACATAAATGAAGAATACAATTTTCTTCATGAGAGTCCCACTCAATAGCACAATGCCCTTCTTCAGGGGCCACTGTAACATAAACAAAAGTAACAAATGATTGCTAATGAATTATATCAGCCATGCTATACAGCTACCTTATTTAATGACACCTCCTACCAGGAGAATAAAAGCGTAAAACGAAACAGACTGCATTCAAGACACCTTGCATGCATCCCATGGTAATCACAATAAAACACAATGGTCACAGACTTCTGAACTGTTACTCAAATGGTGCAACCTGCTGTGGAGCCCCACAGACTGAATACCAATGCCACCAAAATAATGACCACCTTTGTAAAAATTACCACTACTCTACCAAACCAGAAAGCCCGTGCACAAAATAGGAAAGTACCTTAACCAAAACGTGCTCTGTGCGCATGCTGCTGGTGTACCAGACTTGTGTACATACCGTAATGTACTTACTGCCAAGCGAGGACAGCTTGATGTAGTTGTAACGGACAAGAGGACTATAAAAAAATCACTGCAGAATATATATTAAGACTAACACGAAACGAAACGGTGTACTGCACAGTGAATGGTGAGAAAAAAATAAAAAGAAAGATACCTGAAATAGTAACCGTAACGCTTAACAACAACCTGCAACATATGCAAAAAATGTACACAAGAATCAGTGCTTGCAAGTTCTCCACAACGAATAAAAACATCAGATGCCAACCAAATACTGCTTACCGGCACTCGGGCAACAACTGTGACGTGAATAAACAGGTATCCTAATTTTGGGAAGACGCTAGTTTGCAGTCTTGTCACTATATATGAAGCGGTAAACACGCCAAAAATAATCCGGTCACATGATACTTGCTATGCCCTGGTGAACAACGTCAAGTGAACCTGCACAACTCTGGCGGCCATATTGAAAGGGTGAGGAAGCTCAAAGAAATAGTGCAACCGACCTAAGATGTATTAAAATAAAGAGCTAAAGAGCGAATCTTTCGACAACATCGAAAGTAGATATAGCAGTGTAATTGATTGTGTAATAATGTATTGAACAACGAGTGAAGTACCACAAAGGAATGAAAAAAGCAACCGACCGATAGTTGCATGATCAAAAAATGGTAAAAAACGCTGTGAACAACCAATGTCGTTTGCATGTAGTCGGGAGCGATCACAAACTAAATACGGAGAAATTAAAACAACACCTTACAATAAACAGAGGGGCATATTATCTAAAAAGTGCGCTAAACATCGCAAAGCGTGTTTAGCGAGCACTTTTTTATCGCCGGCTATCGTCGGAATAATTTGCCATGCTAACGCTGTATTAGCGACATTTAGCGCTATGGCGATAATTATTCCAGCCATAGCGGTGTTTTCCATGAAACATCGCTGGTTTTCCAGCGATGTTTCATGGAAAACGGCGTAACCTTGCTGATACGACCCTGTGGTCGTATCAGCATAATCCACCCCCCCCATGTTAGGTATGGCTAACACCTGCTAATTGCAGGTGTTAAATAAATGGCGATGACCCCGGTTAGCGCGACTTTTCACGTCGCTAACTGGGGCCATGGCCACCTTGCTAATAGGCGATAGGCCTGTTAGCGGGTGTTTCCCAGGTTTGTTCGTCGGGAACGCCCACTTTGCATGTCATTAGCGATAAATATCGCTGACATGCAAAGCGGTAAAAACACGGGCGCTAATGCCCGAAAACTGTCTCTAACTGCTGTTAGAGACAGTTTGCTAATAGGGCGATAAGAATATCGCCGCTTTAGCGGCAAAAAGTGCCGCTAAAGCGGCGATAGTGCCCTTGCTAATATGCCCCCGAGTTCTTATGCTTAGGGGGTGTCATTGAATTACTCCGGCATAAATGAATTAAATCCAATTTCAGCAACATACTATATGTAGAGACAGAGCAAAACATTCTGCAAGTGCAATATTGTAATTGTACCCATATTACACTGGACAATAAACCGTATTTCAATGTAATCTGGTTGGTCATGAAAGTAAGACAAAAAATGTTTGGTTAATACATTAAACCACAGCGTATCATGTGTACATAATCACAAATGTGCTCGCTGCTAGTATGTGAATCAATAAACAATACATCAAGGTGCCTAAAACATAAGTATGGGTGAATGAATGTGAATCTTATTGTGTAAGATGCAAAGGTGGACATGTCTCTAGACAGGTTGCTACATTGGCCTATTTACAAGAAACAGGTTAAATCTAATTTGTCATTGAGACCCAATGGCATCATTGTATTACATTTTTTAATCCATAGAACTTCTTTTTGAGATAAAATTTGGCTTGGATCTGAGCCCTCTCTAGGTTGTACTTTTTCCAGGATTAAAAATTGCACCTGAGCTATACTGTGGCATTGTTCCAACCAGTGGACTACCAGGTTAGAGTTGGTATTCTTGGTCCGAATCATGCTTTTATGTTCTCTGATTCTGATTTTAATTTTTCTTTCAGTTTTCCCTATGTAAAGGAATCCGCAAGGGCATTTAATACAGTAAATCACGTTGGAGGTATTGCAATCCGAAGTGTGTTTAAGGATGATTTTTTCTCCAGTTCTGGGATGTGTGATGAAATTCTGCTGCATTACGTTATTGCAATGGATGCAATTGCTGCATTTTCTCATACCTACAAAAGTAGTGTTGCATCTA
This sequence comes from Calotriton arnoldi, assembly GCA_963921515.1. NCBI lineage: Eukaryota > Metazoa > Chordata > Amphibia > Caudata > Salamandridae > Calotriton > Calotriton arnoldi. The sequence goes on from CAWUFW010004387.1 coordinate 1,211,965, forward strand.
TTCTATTTCACTGCAAGAAGTTCTTTGAGATTTTGACTTCTAGTGTAAGCAAATAGTGGACGTTCTTTAAATGAATTACCAAAATCTGATTCATGTTGTAAGAGTTCCCATCTCTTATTGACCACTTTTTTAATGCTTCCAGATCTAGTTGAGAATTTAGAAACAAAAACCATGCGGTTAGTGGCAGGTTTTTGTTTAGTAATCAGTAATTCTCTACGATCGATGCTTTCAATTAGTTTTTCTGCTTTTGTGATGGTTTCAAGAGGGTACCCTCGTCGTAGGAATCTCTTTTTAATGCCGACGACGTCTTGATCACATTTCTCTCTGGTGGACGAAAACCTTTTGATACGCAGCATTTGGGAATAAGGTAAATTATGGATCAACTGGGGAGAGTGAAAGCTTTGAAATAACAAAGTGTTGTTCCGATCAGTCGGTTTTACAAATACACTAGTGTTGATTCCTTGGTCATTTTTTTCTACCAAAACATCCAAAAAAGATAATTGGGTGTTTCTGATATTGTATGTGAATTGAATTCTGTTATTTTTGGTATTTAGTAGCATGATGTTCTTTTCCAAGGATTCTTCTGTATGGGACCAAATTAGGAAAATATCGTCAATGTATCGACAATACATTACTAGCTGCTCACTCCATGTGGAATCTTTGAAAATATGTTCTTCTTCGAAAGCAGCCATGAAAATGTTAGCGTACTTGGGCCCCCCCCCCAAACCCATGGAGGTCCCACTTATTTGAAGAAAAAATTCCTCCTCCCAACGAAAATAGCTGTGTTGAAGACAGAATTGAACAAGTTTCAATAAAAAAACTTTGTGTGCACGAATCTGGGGTTGTTGCAAGAGAGCCCATTCAACAGCATCAATCCCTTCTTGGAGGGGAATAGAGTTATAGAGTGAGGTGACATCAATCGTACATAGTACCCATTCTTTGATGTGAGTGATGTCCAAATTCTGTAAACGTGCCAGGAAGTCGGTGGTATCACGAATGTATGATTTCCAAGAGCAAACAATGGGCTGTAAAAATTGGTCGATGTATTTACCCAATGGTTCAAACAGTGACCCACATCCAGACACAATGGGTCTGAATGGTGGGTCAGAGGAATCTTTGTGTATTTTGGGTAACATGTAGATATGTGGTCTCTTGGGAAATTGCTTAAAGAGAAAACTTCTGGTTTTGGGGGTAATCCAATCCATATCTAGAGCGTTATCCAGAATTTTGATCAGAACTTGTTTAATCTCATCAGTGGGATCTTGATCCAATTTGAGATACGTGATTTCGTCTGTCAGTTGTTCTAGTACCTTGTTACGGTAATAGATGTTATCCTTTACTACGAGAGCACCTCCTTTATTGGCTTGCTGAAACATCATTTTATCATCCTCCACTAGCTGTTGCAAAATCAATTTTTCAGGTTTCGTCAAATTGCATCCTTTGCGCGGTTTAAACTCCAATTTATTGAGATCTTGTTTCACTAGAGATTCAAATGTATCAATCACTTTATGTGATACTGGTGCTGTAAAGGTGCTTTTGGGTCTGAATTCCACAAATTCGTGTTGTTCTTGAGGTCTTGGGTCTGTGAGCACATTGTCAAAAAAATGACGCAATCTGATGGTTTCGCATAAATCTGTACAAGGTGATCTCTGTTTCTTGCATGTTCGTGTTGTAAGTAGGTACAAATGATGTACCTTTGTTCAAAATTTGCAATTGTTTGGGTGTCAATGTTTGCGATGAAATGTTGATTACGATGTTTTCTGGCTCCGTAAGTTCTGCCGGCTTTTTTCTTTGGCTTTTTCTTTTCCCTCTCCGGATTTTGCGATGCCTCCGGTAGCGTTTGCGGATATCTGATCCGGTGGTTGTGTAAGCTGTTTACCCTTGGATAAAAAAGATTCCGTTTGGCTGACGGTGCGCTTCTCCACGTTGTCAGGACCTGTATGACTACTAGAAGCAATTTCTCCTCTAGATACCTCAACATTTACAGGGGTTCTGGATGGTAAGATATCCCGATCAGAGACAATACTTTCTTTGGATGAAGAGTATGGGTTCTTAGATGGTTTTTGTTGGGAGTACATATCGGCCCATGTGTATACTTCATTCAGACGATAATCTATAGTGTCTCTTTTGAACTTCCTGAGTTTGCGTTCTTGAAGATCATTGCCATAACTTTTCAGTTTGATGTTGATCGGTTCCAATGTTTTGGACCATTCATCTGGTTCCATACGATTTGATAATTCTTGATGGATATTGTGGATTTCCTCTTCAAGTTCCCTTATAGTTTTTGATAATTCTTCCACGATCAGTAAAATTAGATCTAGTGAACACTTGTTGAGCACCGCATACCATTTATCCATGAATGGTTTATTAAACTGGAAACGGAAGAGCAAAGGTTTGATAGCTAATCGCAAACCTCGGGTAATTCTTTGATGTTTATGATATTGTATTAATGTAGAGGCATGAAGCCTTTGGTTAAGTTCTCGTCGAGAAATGAATTCCACGTGCTTTAGTTGTTGAGTTATCGATCCTTCGCTGGTGTCAAAAGATTTGGTAGCTTTGATTAATGCGTAGATTTCTGTAGCTTGCTCAGAAGTGTAAGCTTTTGTTTCAGCTCTGTTCTCGGTGGTACTTGCTATGCTTTCAAAAGAAGCCATGTTTTGAAATGGCGGGTGCAAATCCCTGCGGATGAGCAGTTATACTGGAAACTAAATGAGAATTATGCAAGTGCTGCACACCGCGTAAACTAAAATCTAAATAGAATATTGGTAAAACAACAGTTCACTAGCTGAACTACTGGTGTGTGCTACACAGTATTTGTGCAAAAGAAACAATTGATGGATGGAATGCTGGACAATGCAAACATTCACCCCCAGTCACAAGGATCTGGGTTAAATCCATCATTCTTTTGCTCACCACACCACCCCAGTTTGGACCCAGCCATATGCAAATCAGTCTTGATCCTGTTCCTTCTGGGAACAGTCCAGCCCGAACTGCCAAGGCAGGTCCTCCCTCGACCGGAAACAAGTATCCTGGGACCGGCTTCAGGGCATCACCCTTCTTCAGCCAGGCTAGCTTGACTCCAGTGGTGTAGTGAGCACGGGACCCACGTCTGGGCATACCCTTCCCACTTAGGGTGACAAATGCAAAAGAAACAATTGATGGACGGAATGCTGGACAATGCAAATATTCACCCCCAGTCACAAGGATCTGGGTTAAATCCATCACTCTTTTGCTCACCACACCACCCCAGTTTGGACCCAGCCATATGCAAATCAGTCTTGACCCTGTTCCTTCTGGGAACAGTCCAGCCCGAACTGCCAAGGCAGGTCCTCCCTGGACTGGAAACAAGCATCCTGGGACCGGTTTCAGGGCATCACCCTTCTTCAGCCAGGCTAGCTTCAATCCAGTGGTGTCGTGAGCACGGGACCCACGTCTGGGCATACCCTTCCCACTTAGGGCGACAAATGCAAAAGAAACAATTGATGGACGGATTGCTGGACAATGCAAATATTCACCCCCAGTCACAAGGATCTGGGTTAAATCCATCATTCTTTTGCTCACCACACCACCCCAGTTTGGACCCAGCCATATGCAAATCAGTCTTGACCCTGTTCCTTCTGGGAACAGTCCAGCCCGAACTGCCAAGGCAGGTCCTCCCTGGACCGGAAACAAGCATCCTGGGACTGGTTTCAGGGCATCACCCTTCTTCAGCCAGGCTAGCTTGAATCCAGTGGTGTAGTGAGCACGGGACCCACGTCTGGGCATACCCTTCCCACTTAGGGCGACAAATGCAAAAGAAACAATTGATGGACGGAATGCTGGACAATGCAAACATTAACCCCCAGTCACAATGATCTGGGTTAAATTCATCATTCTTTTGCTCACCACACCACCCCAGTTTGGACCCAGCCATATGCAAATCAGTCTTGACCCTGTTCCTTCTGGGAACAGTCCAGCCCGAACTGCCAAGGCAGGTCCTCCCTGGACCGGAAACAAGCATCCTGGGACCGGTTTCAGGGCATCACCCTTCTTCAGCCAGGCTAGCTTGAATCCAGTGGTGTAGTGAGCACGGGACCCACGTCTGGGCATGCCCTTCCCACTTAGGGCGACAAATGCAAAAGAAACAATTGATGGACGGAATGCTGGACAATGCAAACATTCACCCCCAGTCACAAGGAACAGGGTTAAATCCATCATTCATTTGCTCACCACACCACCCCAATTTGGACCCAGCCATATGCAAATCAGTCTTGACCCTGTTCCTTCTGGGAACAGTCCAGCCCGAACTGCCAAGGCAGGTCCTCCCTGGACCGGAAACAAGCATCCTGGGACAGGTTTCAGGACATCACCCTTCTTCAACCAGGCTAGCTTGAATCCAGTGGTGTAGTGAGCACGGGACCCACGTCTGGGCATACCCTTCCCACTTAGGGCAACAAATGCAAAAGAAACAATTGATGGACGGAATGCTGGACAATGCAAACATTCACCCCCAGTCACAAGGATCAGGGTTAAATCCATCATTCTTTTGCTCACCACACCACCCCAATTTGGACCCAGCCATATGCAAATCAGTCTTGACCCTGTTCCTACTGGGAACAGTCCAGCCCAAAATTCTGGTTCAACTGGGGAGAGTGAAAGCTTTGAAATAACAAAGTGTTGTTCCGATCAGTCGGTTTTACAAATACACTAGTGTTGATTCCTTGGTCATTTTTTTCTACCAAAACATCCCAAAAAGATAATTGGGTGTTGCTGATATTGTATGTGAATTGAATTCTGTTATTTTTGGTATTTAGTAGCATGATGTTCTTTTCCAAGGATTCTTCTGTATGGGACCAAATTAGGAAAATATCGTCAATGTATCGACAATACATTACTAGCTGCTCACTCCATGTGGAATCTTTGAAAATATGTTCTTCTTCGAAAGCAGCCATGAAAATGTTAGCGTACTTAGGGGCCCCCAAAACCCATGGAGGTCCCACTTATTTGAAGAAAAAATTCCACCTCCCAACGAAAATAGCTCTGTTGAAGACAGAATTGAAGAAGTTCCAATAAAAAAACTTTGTGTGCACGAATCTGGGGTTGTTGCAAGAGAGCCCATTCAACAGCATCAATCCCTTCTCGGAGGGGAATAGAGGTATAGAGTGAGGTGACATCAATCGTAGATAGTACCCATTCTTTGATGTTAGTGATGTCCAAATTCTGTAAACGTGCCAGGAAGTCGGTGGTATCACGAATGTATGATTTCCAAGAGCAAACAATGGGCTGTAAAAATTGGTCGATGTATTTACCCAATGGTTCAAACAGTGACCCACATCTAGACACAATGGGTCTGAATGGTGGGTCAGAGGAATCTTTGTGTATTTTGGGTAACATGTAGATATGTGGTCTCTTGGGAAATTGCTTAAAGAGAAAACTTCTGGTTTTGGGGGTAATCCAATCCATATCTAGAGCGTTATCCAGAATTTTGATCAGAACTTGTTTAATCTCATCAGTGGGATCGTGATCCAATTTGAGATACGTGGTTTCGTCTGTCAGATGTTCTAGTACCTTATTACGGTAATAGATGTTATCCATTACTACGAGAGCACCTCCTTTATTGGCTTGCTGAAACATCATTTTATCATCCTCCACTAGCTGTTGCAAAATCAATTTTTCAGGTTTCGTCAAATTGCATCCTTTGCGCAGTTTAAACTCCAATTTATTGAGATCTTGTTTCACTAGAGATTCAAATGTATCAATCACTTTATGTGATACTGGTGCTGTAAAGGTGCTTTTGGGTCTGAATTCCACAAATTCGTGTTGTTCTTGAGGTCTTGGGTCTGTGAGCACATTGTCAAAAAAATGACGCAATCTGATGGTTCGCATAAATCTGTACAAGGCGATCTCTGTTTCTTGCATGTTCGTGTTGTAAGTAGGTACAAATGATGTACCTTTGTTCAAAATTTGCAATTGTTTGGGTGTCAATGTTTGCGATGAAATGTTGATTACGATGTTTTCTGGCTCCTTAAGTTCTGCTGGCTTTTTTCTTTGGCTTTTTCTTTTTCCTCTCCGAATTTTGCGATGCCTCCGGTAGCTTTTGCGGATATCTGATCCGGTGGTTGTGTAAGCTGTTTACCCTTAGATAAAAAAGATTCCGTTTGGCTGACGGTGCGCTTCTCCACGTTGTCAGGACCTGTATGACTACTAGAAGCAATTTCTCCTCTAGATACCTCAACATTTACAGGGGTTCTGGATGGTAAGATATCCCGATCAGAGACAATACTTTCTTTGGATGAAGAGTATGGGTTCTTAGATTGTTTTCGTTGTGAGTACATATCGGCCCATGTGTATACTTGATTCAGACAATAATCTATAGTGTCTCTTTTGAACTTCCTGAGTTTGCGTTCTTGAAGATCATTGCCATAACTTTTCAGTTTGATGTTGATCTGTTCCAATGTTTTGGACCATTCATCTGGTTCCATACGATTTGATAATTCTTGATGGATATTGTGTATATCCTCTTCAAGTTCCCTTATAGTTTTTGATAATTCTTCCACGATCAGTAAAATTAGATCTAGGGAACACTTGTTGAGCACCGCATACCATTTATCCATGAATGGTTTATTAAACTGGAAACGGAAGAGCAAAGGTTTGATAGCTAATCGCAAACCTCGGGTAATCCTTTGATGTTTATGATATTGTATTAATGTAGAGGCATGAAGCCTTTGGTTAAGTTCTCGTCGAGAAATGAATTCCAAGTGCTTTAGTTGTTGAGTTATCGATCCTTCGCGGGTGTTAAAAGATTTGGTAGCTTTGATTAATGCGTAGATTTCTGTAGCTTGCTCAGAAGTGTAAGCTTTTGTTTCAGCTCTGTTCTCGGTGGTACTTGCTATGCTTTCAAAAGAAGCCATGTTTTGAAATGGCGGGTGCAAATCCCTGCGGATGAGCAGTTATACTGTAAACTAAATGAGAATTATGCAAGTGCTGCACACCGCGTAAACTAAAATCTAAATAGAATATTGGTAAAACGACAGTTCACTAGCTGAACTACTGGTGTGTGCCACACAGTATTTGTGGGCTGCCCGTCCCACATGTGACATAGATATGAAAAGAATCAGGCTAAGTAGCTTGAATTAACCGTGTGCACAACTGAGGAACAACATTTTTCAATCTTTACACAATTTTTACTGGATTACACACTGTAATCCAATGTTCATACAAGAAACAATATAGTCAAAAACAGTATATCCATGAAAATTTTCATTGTTTTTCAAAACAAACTTATGTTAGAAAAGTATATGGTTACAATCTAATTGTGTCAATGATTCTGATGCAGTTTATACTATACTATACTATACTATACTACTATAATATTGCACTAAATACGGAGAAATTAAAACAACACCTTACAATAAACAGAGTTCTCATGCTTAGGGGTGTCATTAAATTACTCCAGTATAAATTAATTAAATCCAATTTCAGCAACATACTATATGTAGAGACAGAGCAAAACATTCTGCAAGTGCAATATTGTAATTTTACCCATATTACACTGGACAATGTACCGTATTTCACTGTAATCTGGTTGGTCATGAAAGTAAGATGAAAAATGTTTGGTTAATACTTAAAATCACAGCGTATCATGTGCACATAATCGCAAATGTGCTCGCTGCTAGTATGTGAATCAATAAACAAGAAGAAGAAGGGACGAAGGGTCCCGAAATGCATAGGGCATTGTGCTATTGAGTGGGACTCTCATGAAGAAAATTGTATTCTTCATTTATGTTTTCGTTGTATCATGTATAAACTGCATCAGAATCATTGACACAATTAGATTGTAACCATGTACTTTTCCAACATAAGTTTGTTTTGAAAAACAATGAAGAGTTTCATGGATATACTGTTTTTGACTATATTGTTTTTTGTATGAACATTGGATTACAGTGTGTAATTCAGTACAAATTGTGTAAAGATTGAAAAATGTTGTTCCTCAGTTGTGCACACGGTTAATTCAAGCTACTTAGCCTGATTCTTTTCATATTTATGTCACATGTGGGATGGGCAGCCCACAAATACTGTGTAGCACACACCAGTAGTTCAGCTAGTGAACTGTCGTTTTACCAATATTGTATTTAGATTTTAGTTTACGCGGTGTGCAGCCCTTGCATAATTCTCATTTAGATATGTTGTTTGCCATGTCCTATGGGTCGTAGACTTGTTACGTTGGAGGGGTCCTGAAAGACTTTTTGTATACTACATCAGCCTTGGGTTTTGTCCAGTATTTGTTCTTATTTATGTATACAATGTATGTTCACTTATATGAGTACTGCTTTGTCTACACTTTTTTGACTGTAAATACTGCACCTTTGAAAGTATCAGAATAATCATAATTCTGTACAACAGAGGAAAGTGGCTTTGATTTGATGCATTATCTGATTGGAAGAGAAGAAGTTTGTTATGTATTTTTGTGATGTGATTTGTACATATGATTTATCTAATTACCATTGACTCATACGATAAGTAAATCTCTCAATGAGTTCCACTGGATGTTTGTTGTGTTTAGTGCACAGAACTCAGCTGCATTTCAAGTCACTCTACAGGCCAAAGATGATTTTATCAATAGGCAGCTAAGCCGGACCTGCTGGCCAGATTACCAATCAGAGAGAGTGGTATACCGAGGTAGAATAAAGCTCCACCTGATCCTAATTACTCAGTTTTTCTGAACTCAGAATTTCTGGGTGCTTGAACACCAGGATTCATTTTACTGGCCGAAAAATTCAGCGTGTAAAATCGGGTGAGGATCAGGCAGAGGCTGTGGGAACAAGCACATCCCAACCTCTACTTTACACCCTCCTAGGACACGGAAACAGATTGGATGGCTCTGCCTTGCATGTTCCATCCTCCTCTGCCAATAACAACCTCAACGTCATCTGCCCCCACAGTGCAGCACTAATCTGCTTCCTTTTGCCACTTGTTAGACCCACACAGATTTTGGAATTCAATGCATAATTTGACTCGTAAACTCTCATTTGGATATTCCATATTAGGCGTGGAGTAACGCAAAGCTGCATGGTAATGGTGTGGTATTTCCACATTGAACCAAGATTTTCTGGTATGGAGTTTGCACCCCACCAGTACCCTGAAACCACTTTGATACTGCCAAATTGCTACAGATACCACATTTTCAAATGTTCCAAGACATGTGCAATAAATATCTTTGGGTTGCTATAGCAACTAAAATGCAGGCATTGAACATCTTAAACATTTATGATAAGGTGCCAACACAGTTAATCCTAATGTTGTTTCAAATAATGTTTTGCATCTACAAGGCATAACTACATCATCAAGAAGGGGGTAAAGCCTGCACAATAGTTTCTGATCAACTACTTGCTTATCCCTTAACATTGGATGCTTTCAAACATACATTTCTAATAGGAGGATAGTAGCATGCCAGCCTGGATGCACTTACGGGTGATATGTTGCGCCATATAAATCGATTTAACACAGCATTTCTGGTTTTCTTCCCACATGTGTTGACTAAGCATGAACCAACAATCTGACACATGTTCCTATCAGAGAGCTGAAATCCCCACCAGTACTATATCTTCATCCACAGGGTGACAGGGCTATCTACATATGTTATGTTATGATAAATTATTTGTAAAGCTCAATGTATACCCGAAGGTGTCTTGGCGCTGAGTTTGTAAGCAATGGAAGGGGAAAGGACAACCTACTGATTGAAGAGCCAAGTTTTTAGAAGCTTCCTGAGTTGGGACAAGGAAGGAGCTGATCCAAGATTGAGTGGAAGAAGATTCCAGGCTGTCGCAGCTCTAACCACAAAGCTGTTGCCACCTCATTTTGATTTTTTAAATCTAATGGCATTTACTCTGAAAGAGCCTGCTGATCTTAGGTTTCTTGTAGGAGTGTACCATGATAAGGCTTTCTTCAGAAAGGAGGGTCCTGAGTCATGGAGGGCTTTATACGTAAGGCAGAGGGTCTTGAACTTGATTCTGTTTTTGACTCTCAGCCAGTGAAGATCCCTGAGACCAGAGCAAACAGAGTGGTGCCAAGGCAGGTCCAGTAGGAATCTGGCCGCCGAATTCTGAAGAATCTGCAGCTTATTCAGATATTGAGCTTATAGGTTGATGTAAAGGCCGTTACAGTAATAGATCTTGGATAATACTAGTGTGGAAATAACTGACTTCCTGAGTGAGATGGGCAGAAAGATTAGAATTTTTTTGAGTATTCTCAAGGTGTTATATGAGGAGGAGACCACTGCATTGATTTGATTGCCCAAGAGTAAGTGGTCATCAATCATGACACCAAGACTCTTGGCTTTCCTGGTAGGTACGGGAAGGGGACCCATGTCACCAGGCCAGCATGGTGCCGTCCAAAAGTTAGAGTTATTGTCGAGTAAGATCACCTCAGTCTTTCCAGCATTAAGCTTAAGGTGGTGTTTGTTCATCCAACCATTAATACGTTTCATACAGTCATGTATGCGAAGACCAGTGTGGTTGGCATCATTAGAGGCTGATAACACAATTTGCGTGTCATCCGCTAAGGAGGAGAGGGAGAACCCGAAGGATTCGATCAGGAGAGCAAGATCTGTGATGTATATATTAAAAAGATTCGGGCTAAGAGAGGATCCCTATGGAACCCTGCAGGGCAAGCGGAATGAGCTTGATGAAAAGGCATCAATGTTGATTATATTTTCCCTGTTTGACAGGAAGGATGCGAGTAGTTTTAAGGCAAGGTTTTTTATACCTTTTGCTTCCAAACGGTGGACCATAACCATATCCATGACATCGCTAATTTATACGCACATCACAAGGATGCTTTTATTATAAATAATGAGCATCCCAAAAGATTAGCAGAGGAGGCACTTCAGCTGACACTGAGGGTCACTGCATGCTGAGACTTCACCACGCAGCGGTCTGACATCTCCGTGAGGAGGTGTCCTATCCGTGACCAAGACTGGCTCCTACATTCTCTCCCGCCAGGTAATGGGGTTGGATCATCCCTTGGGGGGATTCTTGGCTTCACACCTACACACACACTCTAGGCACATGCAGAGTAGGGTTTGCATAGTAGGAGTATGCCTGATTACCGCCTTGTTTATATGCCTGCAGATATACACTGTTTTATCACCATGGTAGAACTGTATCTACTATTTACGCTATTGGTGCTTGTAATCACTTTCATCTGCTTTTGTCTGCTGATTATTGCAGCACATGTATTGTATACAAGAATAATGATGGTTCAATAAATATATTGAAAATGTCCCACTGTGTATTCTCCGTGTATTTCTCTGAGCACAAGTAAGCCGAGTGACTGAGCAAACGGTTTTGATCTGTTTCCACGATCGCTGAGGGATCAGGGTTGCCTTGTTCAGTGGTTGCCAGAAACCATTCGCTCCCCTTTAAGGTTAAGGGAGCCTATGGTGGCACTGTGAGCTAGCTGGTCTCTAGGCCGACATATCCTGCGGTGGTACCCAGAATCAGTCTAGGCACCTCACCCAAAGTTTATGTTGTTCAAACAAACGTGCAGGTTGTTCAGATTAGTGGGAACTACACAACATTAAGAACCACTAAATTACACTGTAAACAACTGGAAAGGAGATGGTGCACCAGCAATGACACGGCTAACAAGACCGCCTTCAAGACAGCCCCCCACCTCTACCACAGACGGTTGAGAGAATCGAAGAAGGCGGCCTTAGCCTCACGCATCAAATCAAGCTCCAATAATAGCAAAGAACTCTTCAACATCGTCAAAGAATTCTCCACCCCTCAGTTGCAGCAAACAACATTACCCTCTCACAGGAACTCTGCGACAACCTTGCAAACTTCTTCCACAACAAGATCACCAACATCTCCAGAAACTTCAAACCTCAGCCCAAGGCTGCTGACTTCTTCAAGCAACACAACAACCCCGCTACCACCACAGACATCCGACTAATGGAATGGAGCCATCTCGTCCCACAGGACACCTCCTCTATCATGACCTCGATCCACTCAGGGGCCCTAACCGACCCATGTCCTCACCATATCAAAGTGTTCATTAAATTTGTAAAAGGAGCCCTTTCACCACCCCCTCACTCACACGTCACAAGTGTTTGCATCTCCTGCCCTCCAGCCACTGGAATGTAGGTAATACACTTCCACTGTCTGGGAAGTGGTCCTCATCTTCCATCTGGTGCCAATGCATACCAGAGGCATTTAAATGTATCCCAATCTGCTGTCTAATTGATACTCTGAGTCAAACCTGAGGATCAACCCCAGAATCTCTTTTGCAATGTGTACATTATTTCCCATGTATTTTCTCGAAATATGCATCCAGCCATTATTTTTCTCTTTCAGCCCTTGAGCTAAACAACTGACCTGGCTTGATCAGTGGTCTAGCAGTTCTCTAGCAATGGAGAGATGGTTTACCTGTTTCTAGTACCTATTAAAATTTCCAATATAGCACAATCTTCACATGTAAATAAAGTTTCTATATTTTGCATCTTTAAACTGTATGCTGTCTCAAACAAATTCACTACATTCCATAAATCTGGCATCAAAGAAACTGTCCTTTCATTAAAAACGTTGGTTTATTGCTTCCCCTTTTTTCTTCTCTCTTTCAAATGTCCCTCTCTTTATCTTCCATCCTCTGCATGCCTCCTCTGTCTGAGCACAACCTACTCTGACACATGCACCATTGACTTTTCTTTATTTCAGCAAATTTCCCACAACTCATTTACAAGATCACAATCTCTCCTCCCTCTGCTGAAAGTTATACCTATGCAACCTAACAATATCTATTCTCCACTAACTCATGTATTAATGCCACCAACCTTGTGTTTGAGTTCACCCTTCCGACTAATGATTGCGACCAACCGCTAATACAGTAGTCCACCATAAAAAACTGAAATGACTGCATGGAATGGTTTGCCATGAATGCACAAGACTAATCCCAATAAATAACAAACAGTAACCAATAACACTGAACTAACCATCAACCTTGGGTCCCGGAGTAGCGTGTTGCCCAGCGTAAAGCGATTCAATGCCTCGTCAGGGGTAGTAAGCGCTATATAAATCCGATTACAATACAATACAATACAACAGGACTGCTAATTCTAGTAAACCAAAGGTTTGTGACCTAATCCGCTTTTATAACAGAAGGAGGGAGTGCCATTGAAAACTTGGATATCACCCAGAACATTTCTAATAATGTGGTCAATGCTGTCCGCTGCTTACCTGCTTATGCCTTGCAACTTGAAATAGGAACCAAAAATAAGGGGATGATGTCTAAATTTGCCCTGCTAAATTTAGTTTTAAAACAATGAATGTAAAGCCCATTTATTTTGGTATGTGAAATGTGGCTCATGCATTGCATGTGTCTCCTTCTAGTGCAATACATGCAGGAGGTAAAACTAAGGTGGACTTTTTCAATAGCATGAATTCAGTAGCTCTAGATCCGCTAGACTGCACCCTGACAAACCTATGTTAGTACATAGGTTGCATTGCAAATTTCACCCCATACCCAAATCAGTCATTGTGAAATTTGTACATCCCTAACTTTACAAAGGGAGGTGGTACGTAGGCTCTATGTTCCATCCTGTGACCTCACATTCTGTGACAGGAGCTAGAATGACCATAACATTTATCATGATAGTGAATATATCCATAAAAGGGCATGCCACAATAGGATTTGTTCATCAGACTTTTCAGACAAGAGAACAGAGTAATAATTGGGCGTGGCCGGGACGTGCATGGAGCTGGTCGTGTAAACAGCGAGCTCTGATGCAGCCGGTTCACAGAGACACTTCTCCTGCAGACCCTGGACACTTGAGGAGACCAAAGGCTAGGAGTGGAGTCCGGGATGCCTGGAGATTTGTTCTGGCACCCAGACGGGTTCCTGGGCAGGGAAACAATTTGTGAGGTCAGCCCGGTTGAATAAGCAGGGAGACCCGGTGGTGGCTGCGGTGAGACCTGGGGCAGGATTTGGGCCGGTGGGGGCCCGTGGTGCAGTGGCAGCAGTGGCAGCCCCTTGGGTGATCTGGGTGCAGGGCCCCCCTCAGTGGATATCCCTCGAGGTGCAGGGGGGCTTAAGACTTGGATGCAGGCCCCCCTGGTGCAGGCAGTGTTAGCTGAGACACGCAGGCATCAGTGGTGACTGAGGCCCTTAAAGCATGGCAGGAGTGTGGGGGCACGGAGGCCCAGACCCATAAGTGGTGCCCCATCAGTGAGGTAGGAGTGGAGTGGGGTGTACATGCCCTGTAGGGGTGGCTGGGGTGCTTTGGTGGGGGCTGCTCTGCGCCCTGTAATACTTACCCCTTGTGATTGCGGACAGCGAACCAGCTGCTGGTCGGGGGTAGGGGGCCTTCATGGGATCCTGAGAGGGCTGGGACATGCTGGATGAGGGGCATTCCCAGCCCACAGACAGGGGCAGTAGAGGAGATACTGGGATGACATTGACAGAATGGCGAGTGTGGCAGAGGAGACCACAGGCCTTCCCCGGGAGGTGAGAAATGGCTGGCTGGGGGGCACCTGGCGGGGGACATCGTTGATCGGAGGTGGGAGTGCTGAAGACCCCACTTTGAGAATGGGTCGCACTAAGGGGGAGAAGTCAGTGCCACAGACTGCATGTGGTTTCCCGATGGGGGCTGCATACTTGGGTTTGGAGGCCCACAAGGCAAAAATCCTGGTGGTCATACCAAGTCCACTTTGGAGCATAAAATTTAGTCAGTGTCACAGAAGGTGGGACTGCTTCTGGTGGACCACACAAGGCAGACTGATAGGGTGGGCACCATGGAAAGTTCCCTCGTGCATGGATGCTGATGGTCATGGGGACCGGGGACTGCCTTAAAAAACTGGAGGTGGAAAATGCAGCCATGGCAGTCAAACTTGATGAATTGGAGTGCTGCTCCTGCCACAATAATGTCAGGATTGTGAGAGTCAGGAACAGGCAGAGGGTCCATCACCTTAACTGTACATGGAGGACTGATTGGTATTGGTGCTGCTGGAGGGGAGACCCTCCAAACTGTTTACGGTGGACAGGGGACCCAGGGTGCTAGGGGGTCCCCTGCCACCGGGGGCACATCCACGAGCCAAAGTGGTGAGGCTCCTCAAATTCAGGGACAGAGATTGTAACCTGCAGGTGGCTCAGACCCATGGCCCTTGGCAGTTGGATGGGGGACAGTAAACATTTATATGGACTATACCGCAAAGGTGCAGAAGCAGCTGGAATCATTTTTGGGATGAAGCAGCAGTTGCAGCAGCTCAACAACAAGTACACACTAATGTTCCCCACAAAGTTACACATCACGGATGGGGAGGGTTTACATTTCTTCGAGTCAGTGGCAACATTGTGGGCCTGGTTTGATTCGAAAGAACACCCCTTGCGTAGTCGCTCTGTGGTCACCCATGTTGAGCCCTGGAGATCCCAGGGGCAGCGAAGGGGGAGACAATGGGGACCTGCTTCTAACCCCACTAAATCTCAGGCTGAGTCTGCAAGGGCCCGAGTGAATGTGGAAATTCAACTTAACCAGGCATGTTCGGCAGACAACAAATGGGTGGCCCTGAACTCAGATAAGGGTTCCTCAGATGGTGAGGCTTCCTCCCTGAGTGAGGGGCAGGATGAGGCGAGACTAACGGTGGTGACTCCCATGATGGTGGACTTGCTGGTTTGAATTACTGTTGAGACTCTTGGGCCGATGGTCTGCTCCCTCGTTGACTCTGGTACTGCATTCCACAGGCTGGCTGGGAAAGTGCATGTGTTTGGGGATGCGATAGATGCCTGGAGCACTGGGGGGTGGGGGGTGGGTAGTTTTAGGCTAATCGCATGAGGCTATGGGGAATGGGGTGGTTCCTGTTGGGGGGTGTTGGATTGATCAGGCAGCGGCACTTGAGGAAGTAGTTTGGAACAAATGGGTTACCCGGGATAGGAAGTCCGTACCCCAGCAGTCTGGGGGTTGCAGCCTCAGGGTCCTCTCTTGGAATGTTAATAGGCTAGGTCGCAGTTTGAAAAGGGGGGTTGTAAAAAAATTGCCATCCAGATATGACCCAGGTTTGTATTGTTGCAGGAGACCCACCATGGTGGGCAACAGATGTGGATTTTTCAACAGGGGGAGGTACCGAATGGTGGTGAATGTGGGGATATCTACAGGTTCCAGGGTGCTTGGGATTTATGGTGTGTAAAACCATCCCCTTCTACATCACTCAGACTCAGGCGACCCCAGAAGGTTGTCGGGCTGCGGCTTCAGGTACTGCAGATGGAGAAGATGGGGGACTGGTTGGTGGCAGTACCACATGCTCTCACACTCCTTGGGGGACCTCAACTATGACACAGGGGGATTGGGATAGAATTACACAGACGGGGCACCCACTCAGATCAGATATGTGCTTAGGGACATTCATGGGTTCCTTGGGCCTGGCTGACCTATGGAGGTGACACCACCCCAAGCAGAAGCAGTTCTTCTATGCAGCTAATGCCATGAGATTGCAGTTTTAATTGGACTATATCCTGGTTCCGCATTATCAGCTTAGTTGGTGGTGGGGGTCACTCACTACTTGCCAAGGGACATTTCAGAGCACACCCATTCCTCACTGTCTGCTGGGGACCTGAGAGGGACTGAAGGCCAGGTTGGAGCCTCGACCCATGGGAGATCACAGATTTGTAGAAAACAAGGGGACGGTGGGCTCCGGAGTGGTCTTGTGGGAGGGCTATAAGGTTGTGATCTGGGGTCAGTAGATCTTGCATTTGGTGGGGAAGAAGCGGGACAGAGACAAGAAGTGCAAGTACCTTGAGGCAAAATTGGCACAGAGAGAGGAGGACCTGCATAGTGACTCTATCCCTGACTTTACGATTACCATTGAGCAGTTGAGGGAGGACTAGTGATACTAGTGACTTTCGGGCGAAGCAGGGGAGGGTGTATGAATTTGGCAATAAAGCAGGGAAGCTTCTGGCTTGGCTGGCTCAGCGAGAAGAAGGGCAGAGATAAATCCATAGGGTCCGGGGAACAGACGGGGCGGTGGTGGAGACCCCGGAGTGTACAGCAAACGAATAAGAGGCACATTTCTGGGCGGTCTATAGGCCATGTCTTTTGGAGGCAGAGGAGGGGTTGTTTGAGTTTGTCTGTGATTTTCTGACCCCTGTTCTTGGGGTAGAGGTGAGAGATGACCTGGAGGCAGAGATTGCGGACTCTGAGATTGCGGAGGCCCTGGCCAATATGAAGGGGAGGAGAACGCTGGGCCCAATGGCATGCCAATCAAGTTCTTTAAATGTCTCTGGACACAGGTGGAGCCTCATTTGAGGGAACTGTTCCGGGGCTCCAGAAAGGCAGGGGCGCTACCAGAGGATTTGTGGAAAGCTCTGATAGTGCCAGAATATAAAGAGGGGAAGCCACAGGAGGAATGCACATCCTACCACCCTATTTCTTTGCTTAATGTTGAGGTGAAGGTGTTGGCACAGGTTCTGGAGGCTTGCATGTTAAATGTGGTGGAGTCTCTGGTTGCTGCAGCTCCATCAGGCTTCATGCCCCATTGAGCAACCCGTCATCATTTCAGATGCCTGTTTGGTTGTTTGGCATGCAGGGGCAGGATTCAGTAGCTGGCATTGGTCTTGTCGTTGGATGCTGAAAAAATATTTAACTCGCTGGAGTGGCTGTACTTGTGGGCTGTCTTGGGTAAGATGGGTTTTAGCTGCTCCTTCAAGGGGTGGGTCAAGTTGCTCTATGACCATCTTGTGGCCCAAGTGTGGGTGAATGGAGTGTTATAGGAGGAGTTCAAAATTGGGATTGGCACCAGGCAGGGCAGCCCTCTATCTCCATTATTATTCATGGTGGCACTTGAGCCACTCACGACTTGGGTGAGTAGTTCTGCTCATTCTAGTCATGCAGTGGGACACAAGATGGGAAGATGTGATATCCTTGTACACAGACGATATCTTCCTGTGCTTGGCAGATCCAGGCCGTTCTCTCCCTCCCATATTGGAAATCCTGAACCGCTTCAGGGTCTTTACGGGGCTTTGTATCAACTGGAGCAAATCGCTTGCATTCCCCCTGTCAGACTGGGCTCTCCACCCCGGAGGTCCCTCCCGGTCTGCTGGGAGCCCCTGAGATTTTGGTATTTGAGCATCTGTGTCACAATCAATGAGGAGATGCTTCCCTGGAAGAACTTGGGGAAGATTTTGGAGGAATACAAGAGAGATACAGGCCACTGGTGATCCCTGTCGTTGTTGTTGCTCGGTACGGCTGTGCTCTCTATAATAATATACCTGCCTAAATTCTTGTACGTCCTCCATAACACACCATACGTCATGCCGGAGAGTTCTTCAGACAGGTGTATGAGGTAACTAGAGCTTTTCTATGGAATGGGAGAGCTCCCTGTAATTCCCTGGCGACGCTTACTAGGAAGGAGTGGACTGGGGTATTCTCCTGCTCAACCTGAAATTATACTATTGTACAGCCCACTTGTTGGAAGCAAACGACTGGGTTTTCTCTGACCAACGGTAGCCCTCCTTGATGGCAGATACATGGCCAAAGGGACCTTCGGGTCACCTGCGGTATCTGTGTGGTCAGGGGAGAACACAATTGCTACCCTCACTATTGCCCTAAAGGTGGCTATTTGGCAGAGGGCTTCTGGGCTGGGAGGTGGGGCTTACTTTGGCAACACCTATGTGGGAGTCGGAGACACTCAGAGAGCTTAGAGGGATCTAGGGTCACAGAATTTGGGATCTACTGGGAATTTGGGGATGCCTGGAGGGATGGGGGCTGATTCCCTTCTCAGAGCTGCAGGCAAGGTATGCCCTGTCAGGGGTACAATATCTCTGATATGTGCAGATGTGCAACATCATTGGAAAACACTAGGCTATTTTTGCGGATCTGACTGAGAAGTCACCTTTGGAATTCTTGGTTTCCGGCTTCCCCCTTACATGCACATGCTAACTTTCTGATCTACACCATGCTATTGGCTCATGATCTGACTCCACTGGATACACAAGGAGACAGGTGGGAGCTGGACCTGGGGAAGCTGGAGGGTGATGCATGGGGAGATGCCTTCTGCTACCCGAGGGAGGTGGCAATACAGGCAGGTTTCCATCAGATACAGCTGAAATTGCGGCACAAAGCACATTACACATGGAAGCGGCTGTACAGAAGGGGGCGTGGAGTGTCTGCCTTATGTTTGAGGGGTTATGATCAGAGGGGCACCTTGCTGCATACAGTTTGGGAGTGCCCGCTGGTGAGGAGATTTTGGGAGAAAGTGAAAGTACGCCTGTCTAAGGTGACGGAGCTGAAGATGCAGCTCAAGCATCAATTGATTACACTGGGTACCTGGGGGGAGCAAACGTCATATAGGTATACCCTGCTCTTCTGCAATGTGGTCTTGGCTGTGGCACGATGGGACATTGTTTGGAAATGGGGAGCCCCATCACACCCATGCTGTGAGAGTGGGAAATTAATCTAGATTGGTGCATGCGGACAGAGAAATTGGTGTACAAAGGTTGGGGCTGTCCTGTATTTGAGAAATATGGCACCTATTGAAGTCTGCAGAAGATGGGCGCTAATGGTGATGGGCGTAGGGGTCGGAAACGAGGGAATGCTCTGGGGGCCGCCATGTGGAGTTAGAGAGGACATGGAAGGATGGTAAGCCAGGTTCTGTGAGGGTGTTGGGGTGCCAGACCCCATGGTAGTGGCCCACATACATGTTGGACTCAGATTTTTTTATTGGTGAATTATCGAGTGGCTAAATGACTGCAGCTGGCTGCCTGGTCCTGGTTCTGGTCTGGGGGTGGGTTTTCTGGTTAGTTGGGGGCATTGGTCTCGTTGCAGGATGCTTATTATGAGCAATGTACCATTGTTTCATGGGCTATTAACGTTGTTTGGACAGATGTCTGTTGAAGCGGTCAATAAAATGGTTTATTTAAAAAAAAGAACAGAGTAATTGGAATTTCTGTGCTACTATTAGAGTGATCAGAGTGACCACGCCCAGAGAATCATGCCCATCATTTAATTTGGTGGTCCATCAGCTACTATTGAACAGAATAAGGCAATCCGAATTTCGGTGTTAGTGTTACTGTGCAGGAAAACCTTTCAGGTCACCATTTACTGGTAAAGTATATTTAAACACACACGCCAGTTAAAGCTTCCGGTACATCAGTAACTTTTCTACAGAGGTGTGACTATCAGGCATTGGGCCATGTAATCTCTGCCCATCAGTTTCTCATCATTGAATCCGTCAGATGCTGCGCTAGTAATTGGCTGTCTATGAAGTATGGTACCATGGAATGCTTGCTGTTGAATATGTGGCCTTTGTTTACTGTGTACAGAGGCCTATTCTTCAAGTACTGTACAAGAGGTTGCAAATCCCTCCATCCCTTCTTCTTTTCCGTCTCTCAGTCTCGCAATTGTCTCCTTACCTCTGCCTCCCCTCCTCACGGCCCAAATATGCCTCATATCTCTTTTATCATCCACCTCTGTCCCTCTCTAACACCGAAGCTCTCGTTTTCCTACTGACTGCAGATTCACCCTCATAGATATCTATTTATCCACTAAGTTTGACAAGGATTCACTTTCACTTTGGCCCCTCTCTCCCTTGTTCAAACTCCAAGACAGTGGCACTCACATTCCCTTTCACGTTTTTATAGCTCATTTTCTGAACCATACTTGAGCCCTCTCTCCGACATACTCTGTATCTCTTTCAATCACTCTTGTGTCCTCTCACACTGTTGCTTCTCTCAGGCTGTCTCAGTATATCATTCACTTTCCCTCGTTTACTCACTGTAAAAGTGCAGAAAAATAGAAATGTAAGTAAGGCAGTTGAGATAGGAACTGTAAGTGAGTCTGTGACAAAACCTGACCTAGCAATCTTAGTTAACTATTTACATGACTACATGCGCTACAGAATAAATGAACTTAGTGGCACACGTGAATACAAAGAGAACAGAGGCTCTGCAGTTGCCTGATATCCGATACGTTTAATACATGAGGCCAAACTGCCTATAACTGCAACATCAGCTGACAGTGTGTATCTTCCCATTACATCTTTGGACCTCATTCAGAAAACTATTTACTTGTGTAAATTTGACTTACACATGCAAAGCCCTTCTTTTATGAGTAGAGAACAACTTTTGAAATTTACAAATGTTGTTTTCTCATTTCTAAAAGTATCTACTTACATGAAGGTTTCCATGGTAGGAGATTTCCTCCTGTGGGGAATCAAAGTTCTAGGGGAGAAATTCCATGGAAGTGTGTGAACACAAACATTCGTGCTTGTGGATATTCACAAACCATGGGCCATATTTATTACCAGGTTTGCGACGCTCGTACACCAAACAATGCGGTGCAAGAGCAAAGCAAACCGTAAGTCATTTTTGAAGCCATGCAAAGCCACTTTGCTTGGCTTCAAAAATATGGAGTAATGCAACGCATCGCAAATCGCTGCTTTGCATAACCCTGCGCATGAGAAGTGTCCCTTGGGCGTTGTGTGGGTGTTCCACTGCAACTCCCATGGTTTTTTATGCATTCCCAGATTTAGCAAATCTAGTAAACCTGGGAATGCGCCAAAAAGATACACCTCCTCAGGAGAGGCGTAACAAGGAAAAATATCTTTATTTCTCCTTGTGTTTCCTCTATGTGTGCTGCATTCTGCAGCACACATATAAAGAGGAAAAAGCCTCTCAGGATTGTTTTTGTGCAGGAAGGTGCACCTTCCTGCAAAACAACAACACTGCCTATCACACAGGCACCCTTGCACCATGCCTTCCTGGCATTTTGGCCCAACTTAAATTTCCTTTGTCTGCATAGGGCCTTTTTAAAAGGTGCAATGTTGGAATCAAATGTAATTTTGAAAAGTCTAAAATGATCCAATCAATGACCTGATGGGAATTAAAAAATAAAAAGTATATTTTTTGTTTTCAGTTCAATTTAGGGATTTTTAATTTCTATCATAATAGCTGATTGGTACTGCTTAGCACAAATTTTGGATTCCACCACTGAACAACAGTGTGAGAGAGTGGGTTATTAGTTTGTGTGGGTGGTAGTCCACCACAAGTAATTATTGCACTATTGTTAGGTTCAGTAAGGCTTCAGTAATTTAAACCTGTTCTCATCCCATGGTAGCTATGGCACCGAGCAGACAGACTTAACTTAAAAACATGTGTAAAGCACTTAAAAGTCCCAAAACAGTTATAAAGTCAAAACCTCAACACAATAAAAATCCCACTCCAATTTAAAAGAAAAGAAAATAATTTAATGAACACAATTATATTAAAACGAAAAACATCTAATAAGGGGAACCAGAGATATGAATTTTTAAAGTTTTCAATGAAAATATCTCCAAAAAGTATTAAGCGCCAACACACAGTCATCTGGTTGCACTTGACTGGGTCAAGGGTAAGTTATCAAGGTTGCCACGATGGAGCTCGGGTCGGGTACAAGGACAAGGTTCATTCCAGTAAAAAAATGACCTCCTGATGTCAACAACACTCAGTGAAAGCAGCAGTGGGCTGGTATCGAGAGAAGGGGTTCAACTGATTATGGCATCAAGATAGAGGCTCATCAAAACCGTTGGTCAGGTGGGAATAGCTCCAACGGGAAACGTTTTCGCACCATGATGATCTTTGGCATCGATTGTCTCTTCTTTGATGGCGGCGCCGATGAAGCTGTGGCTGGCAATCAAGGAGGGTTTGGCATTGAGAGAAGAACGTAGCAGGGGCTATGGCAAAGTCAGGCCCAGTGGTGATGCCCCCTCAGTGAATCAGCTGTCAGATTGGTCTCGGTCTAGCAATGGTTTTTCAGGTAAACAGTTAGCAAAAAGTTTCTAAGTCCTCGGTTTTAGGGTTAGGCAGGAGGAATACACTTTAACATGAGCCAAGGGCTCCAGGATCTCAAGAACAGTACTTTGGGGTCATGTCTCTCTCCATCAGAAGCCACCGGCATGGTCCAGGGTATGTCCAGTGGAAACTGGTAAGATGGGCTCTTCCACAAAAGTGGGGTTCTTGCAGCCTTTGTCTCCCTGAAGGTGAACTGGAGGAGAGTTACTTGACCATTGGAGTCCACTTCTTTGTCCTGGGTACAAGTGGGCACAAGTTCATCCCTTAGGGTTTCCCTCACAGGTCTCAATAACAGGTGCAATCCTTCATCTGTATTCCACAGGTCCAGTAGTGTTCTGAAGAGGTTGCTCAGGAATGTCACATTTATACCTGGCACTATCCTGTGGGTGGGGGTGACTTCTGTCCCATCCCATAGCAATAGGCAATTTGTTCCTAGAGGTAACGCTACCCACATTTATACCGGTTCTGTGTGTCCAACTGCAGACAATGTCACAGTGCCCCTCTTTAGCTAAATCCAAATCATCAGAGCCTTTGTTCCCCTGTGCAGAGCTCCTGTGCCCACCCTAGATGTGCGGCCAGGAAAATGAGCAATCCCTCCTCTGTGGTCAATCAAAACCGGTTGTGGGGGAAGCTCCTCTCCTACTGAGTATGTTGCCTGGCTGATTAGGGAGACAAAGGATAGAGTAGGCCCAGTCGGTAGCTACATCTGTGTGTGATAAGGTAGCAGGGTAGCCCTCTTTCAAGTTAATTGAGTTCCTGAGCACAGCCCAGGTGGTCATCCTGTGAGAGGAACAAAAAACCTTCCCACACCCAAAGCTTATGTCTCAACTCTGGGAGCGAGTTCACAACTCATCAATGAGATATACAGCTCTTGGGTGATAGTGGAAGTGCATGCAAATGTGCTTCTGGAGGCTTTAGGCAGGTAAAAGGTGACTTTTTAAAAGTACCTTTTGTAAAACAATTATTACATATCCGACTTTACCAATGGATTGGGCTTGTAATGAATATTGCAAAAAGTCAAAGAATTAACTTTGTAGCTATTTCCTGGGTGGAAATATCAATACTGAATTTATTATTGTATCCCAATGCTTTCCTACGGAACAGCAAACCCTGCTACAGTGAAAATAGCTTTTAGGACCTTGTCACTGTAAGAACGTGTTTAAATACCATGCACCCTACCCTATTGGGTATTAAGGCCTACTCAGGGGTGACTTATTAATATTTAAAAGGAGGGCTTAGGCCTGTCAAAACGGTTTATTTTGACACATGGAATTTACATTTTAAAGGCAGGCTACAGTGTAACCCTGCATTAATAGTGAAAGTATCTTTATTGTTTGGTTAGTTAAAACCTTTACAATGACATGAAACATTTACATTGCAGCTAATGATTAAAATCACATAGCAAATAAAACCATACACTAATAGCAAGGGTAAAAAGTTTTTTAAATTGCCCGTAGTGATGTTTTTGGTCAACTAATGTGCAGGAGCCTACTTAAGTCACCAACTGGGGGCTTGGCTCAGACCGATTAGTCCTGCGAGTCACATCGCTTTAAAACTTATTTATGGTTCGATGTAGGTGAAACTGTCCCACCCCCACACAATTGACTATGCCATGCATCAAAGGTAATCACACAAATCTCAATTTGCCAAGGTGCCCTCATCAATGGCCTTTCGTGAGCTGTGTGATTCCGTGTGGCTAGGTTAGCCACCCCAAACAACTCTGCTCCAAGTATGACTCCTGGACTGGTTGTACCTTGTGCGCTTTTGAGCAATTCGAGGGATACAAATTCCCAGTTGTTGCTGACCTGCCGTTGAAGCTTAAATGAATTACGTTTTGATTTTAGAATCCATTCCAAGTGCCACGCTGCCTTTATCAGACCTCTCACTCTCCTCCCGCTGTATTTATAGCTGTTTGTTTACTAATTGAAGAAACTTTGTTTCCCTACAAGCAAGCTGCAGCGACTGGCTATTCAAAAGTGTCATCACGGCTGGTCGACAGGATCTTATCTGAAGAGACCGGAAGGCTGGTAATAATAATTGACGTCTCAGCGGGCCAACCACAGGGCAGATGCACAGAAGATGTATTATGGTTTCTTTAGAAAGGCCGTATTGCCTACAGAAGAGGTTTGGCCAGGTTTGTTTCCTCGATGGAACCTGGTCTTTTGATGGAAAAGCTCTCAGACGAATGAGAAGAGAGTGCTGTATTGATGAGGATATATGACTTATGAGATAGGGTTGTGGACCCCAACTTTCATATGATTGCAATACCATCCATACATTTTTTTCCCCTGCCATTTCAGCTTTATTGAGTGTCCAGGCTTGGGTTTTTGATGCTTTACTGGTGATTTTTTAAAGGCGGAAAAGCTGATGTTGTGGTTCCAGGCTTCATTCAGTTTGAGATTGTTTAGAGCATGTTGGAGCACTGTCAGCCAGTTGTTCTTAGATGTTGGCTGGTACTTTATTTCTGTCCTGCATAGGGCGGCCAGCAATTCAGGATATGCCGCTCTCAATCTCCAGCACAGTTTGATGAAAGCGGCCGTCCTGACTGGGGTTTGGGGGAATAGGCCAAATTCCAATCACACCTGTGCCTGAGAGATAAATTGTGGGAGGCGGAGGATACCTTCAAACAGAGTGAATTGCTGTTGATTCAATATAGATGCGTCCTTTCTCTTTAAGAGTTCTGAACCATAAGTGAGTGTGGGTAGAAATTCATCTGTGATTACTTTTAGAAGGTGCCCGTCCCATGCGGGCACCCCAACTTTGTTCGTAGTGTATTAAGTGTGAATCGAAGTTTGTTCGCCTGGGCCCGTCCGTGAACTAGATGTTCTTTATATTTTAGTTTAGAGTCCAGGACCACCCTAGATATTTGTATGATCTGACCTTGAATTTCACGTTGTGAGTGTGCCCATTTGCAGAAAAAAAGATTATCTTTGTTTTATTATAGTTTTTCACTGTCACTCTACCGGTGGTGCAATGTTTGCTGCAGTCCACAAGGAACATTTATTTACAGGCCCTCGGTACACTTTGCACCATATATTAGGGAGCTATAGGTAAGTAAAAAATGTCAGTCAGGAGTATAATCAATTTGACATGCCTTACAGTCACCTTAAAGCACATGCACTGGAGCTGTGGTAGGAGGACACAGCAGCATCAGTTAAAAAAAACTTGGCGTGATCATGCAAAAAAGAGGCATTTTCCGACTCTGATAATCTAAAAACTGTGAGGCAATGGGTACTCACAAACATGTCTAAGTAATGATCTGAGATTGGAAATAATAAGAAATAGAATCCTGTGAAAGCAGGAATTAGTTTGTTCGGGCTGGGAAAGGATCACCCTCAAAATTGGTAGGGGTGTAGGAGAAGAGTTTTCAGTATCAGAAAAAATATTTTTCCTGCTGTGAAACAAAAATAAAAAAGCACAATTCACGTTTGCATTTATTTTCACACATGTGAAAGTGTTGTCTTGCTACAGTTTCATATATGGAAACGTTTATGCATGTCAGTGCTAGGAATCTGTTAAAGTCACATGAATACTCTGCCAATCTTTGCAGGTTTGAGGAGAGTGGCATTTGATTCAAATTTTAGGCGTTCACCTAAGAGTATACATTTCTGACTGTCCAGCTGTGAGTTTTGTGAAACAGAACTAAAGAGAGTACATACTGTTTGGTGCACTGTGGCATGATCTTAGATAGAAGTAATTTAAAAAGCATTGGCAAAGCAAATAGGTCTGACTTGCTTTGTTTCAGTTGGAGCATATGGTAATAGTTGGGCAATTTTATATATATATAGCCTGACCTGTCCTAGAAAGAAAATTCTATAAGTAAGAAACACCTTGGACTACAGCAACATGCTGATCTGGACCCATTTGCTATACAGACTGCATGTGCAGATTTGATCTGTATCTTCAAAGTAGAGTGTAATATAAAGAGTCGTAAGATTACGTTTGCGTTGGAGGTGGTTAACTGAAGAGGCACACACAGCAAAATATTGCATCGTAGATACTTTTGACAAAGTATTTTGGTTGCATCCTTAAGAAAGCTTAGATCCGTGCGTGTCTTTACTTTGTCAACAAAAGATTCTGTAAATCCGACATGTTACTAACATGATCCAGTGCCCACTCTCTCTGTGTACTTCTTCTTAGTGTTGTTTGTTTGAAGAATTCATATCATGGGGTCATCCAGGCACCTAAACATTCTAAAGTCTGCAGTGAACTTACTCTCCTACCCAGTTTTTGATTGCTCAGGAAGCTGGTAAAGATGCATGGGGCTTTCCCCGGTGAGCCTTCATTTTATATCTTTCCCGAGAATGGTAGCACAACCACACTGCAGGGCTTATCCCTTATCCCCCTAATACTAACACCAGTCAACTGAGATACCATACTTAGAATGGGGAATTCCTTACTGTTTTCCATTAACATTGGACAATAGATGGCTATTTGGAATATCCAGTGGGTAGCTCTGTCGTTTCGTAATAGACATTACTGAATTTCACAGCAACAATGCATTCAAGTAGCCTTTAGGCTAAAACATCTGCCCTGCAGTTAATTAGCACAGAAGGCCAGACATAATTGAACCCTCACGCCTATAAACATGCCCAGCGACCACTCTAGATATATCTGTCCCTCATTTACCATCATGCAAAACAAAAATCAGTCAAGATAGCGCACTTTACTTCTGCTCTGTTATGATGGTTGTCCTGAGAATGCTTCCTACTGTTGAATTCTTGACTCAGTTATTCTAAGATCTTGTAGCTAAAACAGGGGATTCCATTAGTATTGTTATGTTGCACTCGCCAGCTGTCAAAACCTCATTGTTATGGAGGTGTAGGGTCTCAGCAACCTGGTAATTTTCTTGACAACAGTACTTAGAGTAATACCAGGACAGACAGTCTGGACAATGACGTTGGCAAACCACAGATACAGTTGAAGCTTCGGAAGGGCCAAGATCATGACTACATTTTCCTTATCCATCAAGGCATATACATCTGTCAAAATCATTTTGACGGATGTACCAACAACATGCAACAACAGCATGCACAGATGACAAATAATGCAGCTATGCACGCTGTCCTATACGACCCAAAAGTGCATTTATTATGAGCAGGTCAGACCTAGCAATGCTGGAGGTGACATTTTGGTATTTTCCCAGAATTGATGGATATATAAGTTGGATTCATCACTTTCCAAAATATCAGAGAAATTTGAAGCATTACCAGCTGGCACCAAACAATTATGTAATTTTCAGCTCTAATACCATTTCAGTAGACAAGCTACTTTGATGTGTGAAATGTGTCTAGAAATTTCTCATGCCATACTGTTCTACTAGTGAGCTATGTAAAGCATTTTCTACACATAAACCTTTAGTCAAAATCAAACAAATGTATTACTTCCCAGTTCCCACAAAATATACATATTTAGTTGTGGAGATAAATGGACATCGATTACGAGGTTTAGTTTATTTTGCTTTTACTGCAGCAGCGGCCGGCACAGGTAAGCGCGGTGGGCGGTGGTGCGTGGCAGGGTGGGAGGGGGGAAGTCGACAGATGACGGAATAGGTAAAATTTAATAAATAAATAAAACCTATTCCGTCATCTGTTGACTTCCCCCACACCCCCTCCCCCCCCCCCCGCTTCACCACCCCACTGCGCTTACTTGCACTGGCTGCGACTGTTTTACTGTTCAATCTGTGACCAAAGTCACCACACATAAATGACACATTTATAAACAAAAATAATTAACAATCGAAATCCATGCTTCACTATCGGAGCCACTTTCCATTCCACTGCACTACGTCTGTTAGCAAATCACTCACTTCTGAAAGGAATCTCATACACTGGAGAGAAAAGCGATAGTACCGGACCCTCAAATTTAAAGAAAAATGGGATTCTATTCTACTCCCTTTCTACTCTTCAAGCCAGATGGAAAATGTCACTTAATAATGGATCTGAAAGGAGTGAACATGTTTGTTGGAAAACGAGGCAGTATCTGTGAGGCCTGCATAAACAACATGTCTACATTTGTCCTTCACTGGGAACCAAACACCCCATTGTAGCGCTTGACTCTCAGAGGGTAGCATTGCAGAGAAGTGTAAGGCTTACTCAAGGGAGGTGGTGTGGGCTAGTAATCGCCATTTACAAGTACGCAGAAATAACACTCAATAATTGATTGTCCAGTCTATACTTTTCTTTATAAAACGGAAGAGTATATTTATTACACACACACACTACTCAATACTATGTAACAATTTACAAATATACATAAGCTGTTGGAATTACTTTGTGACTTTGCATACCATTCCCACCCCTCTCGAAAAGGGGGATGAAGGGTCTAATACCACCACTCCCATGTATGCATATCATCTTGCCCCCAAATGCAGTGAGTTAGCCATAACCAGGAGCGAGGGCCCTTCCCACTGGCACCATCCCAGGGGCGGCCCTCCCGAGTACCACAACCATCAAGCATTTAAAATGGGAACCCCTGCCATGGTGACACATAACCCTGACTGAGCATGTCATACTGACCATACAGTATACACCTCTACATCTTAGTGGCTAACAGTCTGGGTTGTTCTTCACCTAACGCAGTAGCAAGAGAACATGTTTAGGCATCACTTAGAAGGACAGTACTTAGCATATCTGGTAACATTTGTAATGTAATGCAATTACAGCACCTAAAAGGCATCACAATTATATTCACAGGATTAAGCAGGTACAGCCAGACACCCTAGCGGAATGTTCCGCAACAGAACCCCACTTTGCTTATGGTTTCACAATACACATGTGACTTCCAGTACCTCAGAAGAAACAACTTCATGTAAATGCACCTCTTGCGCAATTGCTCCTCTTCACCTCTAGGGGATGCCTTTTCCAAGACATCCCCAGTTTAGCCCTTCACACCTTGGTGCAGTCTCAAACGCTCACACTCAGCTGCAAAAAAAAAGTTCCAGCCAAAGGTTTATTTTGAAGTATGGCTGAATCCTGGAGGGGTTGTTTCCTGCAAGTCCCCCAGAGACTTACGGAGGGACTTTCCTCCTTTGTGCTGGGGGAGTCTGCGTTGCTCCTGCAGTTCCCCCTGCACCTTTCCACACCAACAGTGGTGGCCCCATCCTCCTGGGGCCACCACACGCCGAAACAAACAGGTTTCCCTGCAGGCTTCCGTATGCCTTGCAAGGCATTATGGGGTGCTTCTTCCCTTGGCGTGAATAACAGAGCAGCGGCTCCCCCGCTACTCGGGGAGAGCTGCGCTTCCATCCTGGGCGGTGTCACACCGCTTCATCTCCTTTGTTGGGGGCCCGGTCCCACCCAGACCCCTTCTGTGCATGTATGGTTGATGGCAGCTCGGGGAACCCACCCCGGCTGCTCCGGCCACTTCTCGGGGGCCGGGTCCCACCCGGGCACCTGATTCCTAGGATCGTTGCAGAGATGCTCGGGAAGCCCATCCCTGGCGGCTCCCGCCAGCTCCCCGCCTGGCCAGCACACTCGCGTGCTGCCGCGGGAGCCGGCACTTCCATTCTGGTCTGCCTGCTCCTGCGGGCATATTAGAAAAATAGGGAGCGACCCCACTGACCAAGAGACAGGGTACCACTGGTAAATATAAAAAATATTTCTCTTGGACATGCACAGAGATACACCTTCAACCCGGTGTACAATCAACCAAATTCACAACCAGTTGTACACTGCTATATCACACATACAAATTCCTCCATAAACACCATCAAGTTGAACCCAAAAAAACAACCATATATCACATAAAGATAAAACACTCAAATGTATAACAAATTCAAGGTTTATTAAAAATGAGTTAAAATCACATTAAAAATCATACAACAATAACCAAAAATTCATACGATAATAATAAAAAACATAAATTCACACATTAAAAACCTGAGACATCATGAGAGACAGAAAAATATATGTGAAACATGTAATTTCATCAAAAAAGGTTATTCCCAGCAGGAATCAAATACATAAACACCATTAGTCTGTTCATTTATCATTTCATCAGACAAAAGGCCGTTCCTGGATATAACCAAATAAAGATATGAGCGTCGACGCGTTTCAGTGGTAAAAAATTATTGAGGTACCACCTTCATCAGGACAAATACAATGCTTGTCTCTCTCTCAACAGTATTAAAATTCGGTACACCTAATCAAAACAAAAAACATACAATAAGCACAACCTACTATTCATATTAAGGATCATTAATCATAATTATTTCATTAATCAAAACACTTCCCACATTCTAAAAATTGCTTTTATCCACAATATATAATCTAAATATGTCCAAGTGACACAGAGTATACAAAATATAAAAACCAACCCACTTCACTTTAGCTCGTTCAGGGTCTGTTATCGATATGTCCACACAGCTGTTTAGCGGGTTCAACAAAACTACACAGTCATCTATAGCCCCATTTCTTGCTAACCAATACGTACATCACTCAATCAGCAAATACCTCATATTGTAACAATTCACCACCACTCTACGACATGCATATGTCCTCACACATTCATTCACTCATTCAAAAAAATGTTAAATCTATCGCTCAGAATACATACCTATAGTCATGTACGCGATGTTCACACAATAAATCTTCCGAATAACCATAAAAAGATTCTTTGTCGTTGTCACGTGGTTTATATGAAACCCCCGTTGCTTCACCTTATCAGTGAGTCTAATCCTAATTGGAAAAACAGTGGAGTTACATTCCAACCTTAACCCTATCCACTCTATAGTTGGATGATATAAATAAAAATAAAATCCAAGCACCAATGGGCCACTCACCTCAATTAATTTGTGTGTGTACACACATATTACTATCAAGTAAATTTGTAGAGGAAATTCAAAGCGGAATTTAATTTGTATATTCCGTTGTCCCTTATTCAGAAAGATGGCGCACGGGCTTCACACCTAGAATAACGACATATTTATTGTTCTATTTGGTTGGCCCACCATTCTTTTGCAAACAATTTTATACCGATGTAACTAAAACGATTTTTTATTAAAACGACTATATCCCTAACTCATTTGCCCTCTATTTTTTACTTTCTACGGGCCTATCGCCACTACTATTTGAATGACAGATAAAAAAGACGCATATATTTTAAAGCACTCTGCTATCAAAATGCTGTCATCGCTTTTACGTAAAAAACCCGTTTTAACACATTTCGAGTCTCACAGGGTTTCCAATACTACCCGATGTTTAAAGCTCATGGCAACATATAAAATCCTATTCAACCCTCT
The DNA here is from genome assembly GCA_963921515.1 of Calotriton arnoldi. Taxonomy (NCBI): domain Eukaryota; kingdom Metazoa; phylum Chordata; class Amphibia; order Caudata; family Salamandridae; genus Calotriton; species Calotriton arnoldi. The sequence goes on from CAWUFW010004387.1 coordinate 1,243,997, forward strand.
TATTATATCCTCCCTGAGTTGTTTACAAGATATTGACCATCTATAAAAAGTGTCCTAAAGACACCCCACCCACACTTACCATAAAATTGGATGGAGATAGATAGCCTCGTGTCACCCGGTCTACTGCTCACGTCTCGTCTGTGGCGTTTGAACCAACTACTCGATCATCCCACTGTGTGCGTTTTATACATCAAGTTGGGCTCAATTCATTTCACCTGTGGTCGTAACGTCACTTCAATGAGCCCCTTGTGGACTCATTTCCTTAAAGCGGCCCTGACCTCCAATAGGCATTGGTGGGTCCCACCCACATACTTTCAGCCCGTTATGATAGAATCAGCAATGTTCTATGGTAAGCGAAATAATAAAGGGGCTAATGCTCAGTCTCCACCACCTAAAGGAGCCAATATTCACGTAACATTTATTGCTATAACTACCAGTACTCGCCAATTTTGGAACCAAAGGTCACACGAGGACCCGATATAAGGCCCAGGTTGCAACGAATGTTATCATTCTCAATAACTACCATGGGTCAATAAGTCGACCCATGGATCATATTGCCAAGCCTAAATGCGACCACCGCTCATAACAAAAGCGGTTGCCGGTACACCGCTAGTGTCAACAAACAGGGGCCACGCAAAGACCCAACAATCAACTAGCTGTAAATTTGATCCTAAAAAACATTAATATTTACTCAATTAGTCTCATCCAATCCTCCTTCGTGTTTAAACCTGTACGAATGGTATCTAGAATTGAAATATACCATTGTTCACGATTCTTACGTTTAAGTGTTAAGTCCCCTGATCTTTTATTGCCTTCTATTTTTTCAATAATGAACCACCTAAAATCCGTAAGAGTATGACCTTCCTTCATAAAATGACTCACAAGTGGGGCATTCTCTTTTTGATTTTTGATAGCGGATTTATGCTCCCCAACCGAATACGGAGTTCTCTGGATGTCTCACCGACGTATCCCTGATTACATGGGCATAGGAGCAGGTATACTACATTCCTACTCCTACAATTGTTTAGTGTTTTCGAGTATAAGGTATGTTTATTATAAACCACCTTTTTACCCTCTATGCATTGTCCGCACATATTACAGTGACTACACTTGTAATTGCCAATAGCCTGGGTGCCCATCAAAGTTCGTTGGTGCATTGTGGGACCTTCCCTATATGTATGTACTAATTCCCTCTTTAGATTATTATTGCGTTTAAACGCAAATAGGGGTCTCTCTAACTTTGAAGATTCAGTGTCATTTAAAATGCTCCAATTTGAGTTTACTATGTTTTTAATTTTATTGCTCAAACAGGAGTATTGACTGACAAACACTAGTCTCTGCTTTTCATCCTGCCTTTGTTTATTAACCCCTCTGTCTGTTAGCATACTTTCCCGATCGTAAAACCGGGCTCGTTTAAAAGAATGTGAAACAAGTTTTCTCGGATAACCTCTGTCCCTAAGTTTTGCCTTTAAGGACTCTGAGTGTTTATAAAAATCATTGAGAGAAGAACAGTTCCTCCTCAACCGGAGGAACTGCCCAAAGGGGATATTATCTTTTTGTGCCTTGGGGTGAAAACTCGAATAATGCAACAGAGTGTTCTTGTCTGTGGGTTTAGAAAATAATTCGACCTCCAATTTACCACCAATTTCTTTGATCTTTAAATCAAGAAAATTCACACTCTGGTTGCTGTATTCTGATGTAAACTTAAGGTTGACATCCCCCAAGTTTAACCACTCTAAAAATTCCTCCAGGTGGTCAGCTGTACCTTCCCAGATAAATAAAATGTCATCAATAAATCTGCTCCACTTCACTACATTCTCAAAAAATGGAGCAGATTCATTAAAAACATGGGTCTCCTCAAATTGTCCCACATAGAGGCATGCCAGACTAGGGGCACATGTGGCCCCCATGCTGGTCCCTTTACATTGAAGGTAGAGATCCTCTTTGAAAAGAAACATATTTTGTTTCAAAACCAACTTGGCACATGCCAGAATGAATTCGGCATTCGCACCTCTGCATACTGCAGGACCCAGGATGCCACTGATGACTCTAAGGGTGGCATCCTGGGGTATGTTGGTGTATAGTGCCTCTATATCTAATGTAACCAAAAGTTGGGTATTGCTATTAAATTCACATCCTTCAATGATAGTAATCATATGGGCAGAATCCTTAATATAAGACTTTTGTTTCTGAACTAGTGGTTTTAAAAATCTATCCACATACTTGCTTAGTGGTTCAAGTGGAGAGTTGATACAACTCACAATCGGTCTAAGGGGTGGATTTCTAATATCCTTATGAATCTTTGGTAAGCCATATATCGCAGGGATAATGGCTCTATCGTTACACAGGAACTTAAACTCTTTATCCGATATCCAATTATTTTCTTTTGCTAATGAGAGGAGTGTCTTAATCTCCCTATTCAATAGGTGCCATTTATTCATTGAGACCCTTTGATAATGAGCCTCTACACTGAGGAGTTCCATAACCCTGCTCTCATAATCTGTTGTGTTAAATACAACAACCCCACCCTCCTTATCGGCGGGCTTGATCGTTATATTTAAGTCATTTTTAAGGTTAGAAATAGCATCTCTATGTTGTTTACTAATGTTATGGGTAATGGGAGACTGATGTTCCCAGATTTTACGTATTTTTGTCTCTACAACTTGTTCAAATACCTCAATCTTCCTATCAACCTGACTAATATGTGGAGTAAAGGTAGATTTTGGTTTAAGTCCTGAGATATTTATTTCTTCACTATACTCCCTGTTTTCAAAAAATCTAGTGAGTCTGATCTTACGAAAAAAGACTTAAGGTCTTTCTCCAAAAGAAATTTATTGGCTTGTGTGGAGGGTGCGAATGTAAAACCTTTAGCTAGTACTTGCAATTCTGTCTGAGTCAAAAGACGTGTAGATAAGTTAATAATGGGGAATCTATCTGTGACTACCGCCAATATCTTCGATTCCTTGTTTCGAGATATTCCTCCTGAGGTTGATGCCTCACATATTGACCTCTCCCAAATCCCCGATTGGTTCTCTGTCCTCTCCTCTGGCGTTGATCTAAAAAAGAGGAAGAGGAAGAGGAAGGACCAGAGGAAGAAGAAGACAACCAAATTCACAACCAGGAGTACACTGCTATATCACACATACAAATTCCTCCATATAAAAACCATCAAGTTGAACCCAAAAAACAACCATATATCACATAAAGATAAAACACTCAAATGTATAACAAATTCAAGGTTTATTAAAAATGAGTTACAATCACAATAAAAATTATACGACAATGACCAAAAATTATACGACAATAATAAAAAACATAAATTCACACATTAAAAAACATGAAACATCATGAGAGACAGAAAAATATATGTGAAACACGTAATTTCATCAAAAAAGGTTATTCCCAACAGGAATCAAATACATAAACACCATTAGTCTATTCATTTATCATTTCATCAGACAAAAGGCCGTTCCTGGATATAACCCAATAAAGATATGAGCGTCAACGCGTTTCAGTGGTAAGAAATTATTGAGGTACCACCTTCATCAGGACAAATACAATGCTTGTCTCTCTCTCAACAGTATTAAAATTCGGTACACCTAATCAAAACAAAAAAACATACAATAAGCACAACCTACTATTCATATTAAGGATCATTAATCATAATTATTTCATTAGTCAAAACACTTCCCACATTCTAAAAATTGCTTTTATCCACAATATATAATCTGAATATATCAAAGTGACACAGAGTATACAAAATATAAAAACCAACCCACTTCACTTTAGCTCGTTCAGGGTCTGTTATCAATATGTCCACACAGCTGTTTAGCGGGTTCAATATAACTACACAGTCATTTATAGCCCCATTTCTTGCTTACCAACACGTACATCACTCAATCGGCAAATACCTCATATTGTAACAATTCACGACCCCTAGACTCATCACTCTATGACATGCACATATCCTCACACATTCATTCACTCATTCAAAAAAATGATAAATCTATCGCTCAGAATACATACCTATAGTCATGTACGCGATGTTCACACAACAAATCTTCCGAATAACCATAAAAAGATTCTTTGTCATTGTCACGTGGTTTGTAAAAAACCCCCGTTACTTCACTTTATCAGCGAGTCTAATGCTAATTGGAAAAACAATGGAGTTACATTCCAACCTTAACCCTATCCACTCTATAGTTGGATGATATAAATGAAATCCAAGCACCAATGGGCCACTCACCTCAATTGATTCGTGTGTGTACACACATATTACTATCAAGTAAATTTGTAGAGGAAATTCAAAACAGAATTTAATTTGTATATTCCGTTGTCCCTTTTCAGAAAGATGGCGCACGGGCTTCACACCTAGAATAACGACATATTTATTATCCTATTTGGTTGGCCCACCATTCTTTTGCAAACAATTTTATACCGATGTAACCAAAACGACTTTTTTATATAAACGACTATATCCCTAACTCATTTGCCCTCTATTTCTTACTTTCTACGGACTTATCGCCACTACTATTTGAATGACAGATAAAAAAGACGCATATATTTTAAAGCACTCTGCTATCAAAATGCTGTCATAGTTTTTATTATTGTCGTATCATTTTTGGTCATTGTCGTGTAATTTTTAATGTGATTTTAACTCATTTTTAATAAACCTTGAATTTGTTATACATTTGAGTGTTTTATCTTTATGTGATATATGGTTGTTTTTTGGGTTCAACTTGATGGTTTTTATATGGAGGAATTTGTATGTGTGATATAGCAGTGTACACCTGGTTGTGAATTTGGTTGATTGTAAACCGGGTTGAAGGTGTATTTCTGTGCATGTCCAAGAGAAATATTTTTTTATATTTGCTCCTGCGGACAGACACAGTGGATGCCGCTGGTCCGGCGGGACATCGGGGGAGTGCGACGGTACTCCCCCGCCTTCCTCCTGCTGAGGGGGAGTGCGGCTGCACTCCCCCTCCATTGCGGTCGATACCAGGGCCCGGAGTTGGGGGTCCTGGGCCCCAAGGAGGTCTTCATGGGGAGCACGATGGTGCTCCCCGGCTTCAGCTTCCCGCGCTGCGGGGGAGTGCGACGGCACTCCCCCCTCCTTCCTGCAGCCACCGGGCCCCAGAATTACTTCACGGGGAGTGTGACGGCACTCCCTGTCTTTCTCTTTGTCGGGGGCCAGGGTAGGCTCCTGCCACCCCCTGCGCATTTTCACGGGGAGCACGACGGCGCTCCCCGACTTCCGTTGTTGTCGGAGGCCAGGGTGAGCTCCTGGCACCCCTTGGGCATTTTCACGAAGAACGCAACGGTGCTCCACGACTTCCGTTGTTGTCAGGGGCCAGGGTGGGCTCCTGGCACCCCCTTGGGGGCCATTTCACGGGGCGCGGTGGCGCACCCCGACTTTGCTGTCTTCTGGGGCAGCCCCCGGGACCTGACCCACCCGGGGGGCACAACTATGACCGGCGGCGGAGCCCCACTCGCTGCGTCATCGGTCAGCTCAGAGGTCAAAGGTTGCCTACCTTCTGGGGGGCATATCTCAGCCCCCAGGGGACCGATTTGGATCATTTTGGCCTCTTCTTTCTCCTGGTGGCCAGCTCTAGCCACCTGAGCACTTTTCACCACCCTCCTGGCCTCCAGGAGGGAGGGCTTGGCAAGGAGCTGTCTTCCCTGGCTCCCTGCGCCAGCCTTTCAACTGGCTCTCCTTCTGGGCCTCTCCTCTCCTTGCGCAGAGGCCCAGGCTTCTCCTCACTGGCCCTGGACTTCCTCCAAGGCACAGTCAAGGGTCCTAGGACAGTCAGGGGGTTCCTCCTTCCAACTGCCCATAGCGCCAGGCTCCAGCACCAGTCTTCCACAGCAAGACCACACCCCAGAGAGCTCCTCCTCCTGTGCAAGACTTTTTTAAAGAATATTGAGGGGGATGCCCCTGCTCCCTCCTTCCTGCACAGGCCTCTGGGATAGTTCAAAATGGTGTCGTCCAGGGGTCTCATGCCACATGGTCTCTGAAAAGCCCCCTTCACCCCTTGCTGCCTTAATTGTTCGGGCCCGGAGCAGGCCTGGTAACTGGCACCGGGTGACAGCTGCTGATGGATAACCTGTAGCTTCACCCCCATCTCTCCCTCCTGGAGAGGAGACCTTCGCCCTTGGAATGCTTGCAGTGAAGGGCTAGGCCGCAAATGCTACAGCTTGGGGAGGAAGGTAATTAATCCAGCCTGGCAGGGTCACATCTAGCCAGGCTCTGGTTATGAGCTGAGTCAAAGGAATATGACATTTATGGATGACCCATAAGCAGTACAGATATGGCTTTGGACTCAGCAGAATACTTCTTTCTACACAACTTACAGTGTACTTTGGTGCGTGTCTGGAGTTTGTAGGCCCTAGGGAAGTGAAACTACTCCATGTGGTCTCTGTCTCCATAGGAGAGTAATGAAGTGTTCCTACATTAAAACAGTAAAGCACACTGACTTTTCCTTACATGTGTCTCCCCACATTATAAAACCTATTGCATAATTCCGGCCACACCATTCTATCTGTACCTGCTCCTGGGCTGCGCACGACCGGAATCTCCCCAGCGCAGCCCTCACACGTGTCTACATGTAACCAGTCCGGTGCCCCTTACTCCGGCTACAGCGGCCTTCTCTCACAAGTGGGACACCTATGCTATCCACATGCAGTCTCTTTCATCATGAGTTCACTGTGGGTGAGTCCCAGCTTATGAGGTTCTCCCACAGTAAAAGCAAAAAAATTAGGTGTTCAAAAAGCAAAAAATCTGGGCGGCTCATATGGTCAGAACCACCTTCTACAATGTTCCATTCAAAATGGTGACTTAACAATTAGTCATTGTGCCAGGCGACTTTCCAATGACTTTAGATCTCAAGTATGCATACTTTTACATTCTAACTTATCCTACAAGTCAATCACTTATACTGTTTGCAGCGTGAGCCTATCATTTCCATTTCAAGTTTTCTTCCATTGAACTCTTTCAGCTTCAAGGGTTTTCACCAATGTATTGGTCCCAGTGTTGCCATCTTTATAGTTAGAAGGAATATAGGTGAGTCCTTATCTTAATGACTAAAACTATTCTGCTCCTTGTTTTTCAAACTAAAGTAGACAAAAAGGTGATGGATGGAATACTTGAATTAATCTCATCCACTGGTAATTTGCTCGAATCGCATCCCAGTCCATCATTATTTTGCACACCAGGCCTCCTCAGGTTGGAGCCAGCCACATGCAAATCAGTCTCAACCCCGCTCCAATGGGATCAGTGCAGCCCAAACTACCAGGCCAGGTCCTCCCTGAGCCAGAACACGAGCAACCCAGGACAGGCTTCACCCTAGTTAGGGCTCATCAGCCAGGTATAGCTAGATAGTAATTATTTGGGGCCACATCGCAGTGCGTCATTATTTTGCATACCATGCCACCTCAGTCTGGGCCCAGCCATATGCAAATCAGTCTTGGCTCTGCTCCTCCTTTTTTAAAGGCAGACTCTGATACTCTGAAGGCATTCAGATGTCTGAAGGATCTATTATTTCTAGTGAATGTGAAAACAAGTCCCTTCAATATACAGGTCAAGAATAGCAGTTCACTGGAGCCATGTTTTGAACCAACAGAGAATCAGTGTTCCTTCCAGAGAACAGGCAACGTTCTGCATAGTCTCATTTGAGACACCTCAGATCTCTGCCCCAAGTGTCTGGCAGAGACTGGCTACAGATCCAGGGATTAATGGCAGCCACCACCACATTCATTCCCTGGGCTCGCCCACACCTCAAACCCCTGTTTGCTCATCTAATATTATATTGGAACTCCCAAATCTCAGAACTGCAAGATTCTAATTCCTGTTTCCTTTAACTTATCCTGGTGGCTAGTTCCAGACCGACTTCAGAGGGGATTGTTTTTGGCCCTTTTATATCAGTAGTTCACACTAAGGATGCATGCTATTGAGTAAGGGGTGCTAGCCTGGAGGGTCCGCAGCTTCTTGTGAGGTGATCCTTTTTGAGGAAGTTTGTTCTTTGTATTAGAGAGAACTCTTAGGTAGCCTTCGGGCTCTTCAAGCGCTTACTTCCTTTGCTCAAGCAAAAACAACCATAGTAAGCATAAACAATCAGGTTTACTAAGCCTACATCAACTGGGAAGGGGGACAAGATGACTGGATCATAGACCTAGGTGCCTCGGAGATATATTCCTGGATGGAGGCTCATATGTTATCTATTCCAGCTTTCTATCTTTCATGGTGGAAGAACACAAAAGCTGATGGATGCAGTAAGATATTTCCTTTATTAGTAACCTTTCATCTCTCATGGGATACTTTTCCATTGATCACAGATCAGTTCAGTCTTTCCTAATTGACCTGTTTGTTTCCAGGAAACATCCCTTCTTCCACAGCTTTGATGGAGGTCTAGAGTCTGGAAGCTTGGAAATGGATGGCATATTTCTGAGGTGGCACAAAGGGCTCCTTTGAGTCTTTCCACCATCATCCTCATCCCAAAGCCATGGAGCAAATTCAGGTGAAGTATCATCTGTGACTTATGTGACTCCATTTTGCCTTCACCAATCTTCAATTTCCTTCTCTATTCCCCCGAAGTTCAGGCCTGACTTCAATGCACATTATGGAGGTTGAAAGGAAAATCCTCAAATTTTAAAGGCAGATCTAGAGAAGTGGCTTCGGACATTCAAAAATCCCAACACCAATCAATCAATCAAGGGTTAGTAAAGCGCAACCACTCACCCATGAGGGTCTCAGGGTGCTGGGGGGAGGTGGGGAGCAGATCCGTCTAAGTGCTGGGGTCATTCGAAGAGCCAGGTCTTGAGGTCCTTCCTGAACTGGGGTAGCGCGGGAGATAGTCTGAGGTGGAGGGGTTGGGTGTTCCGGGTCTTGGCAGCAAGGAAGGAGGACTTTCCTCCAGTTCTGGTCTTGCAGATCCTTGGGACAGTGGCCATTGCGAGCTGGATGGAGCAGAGATCTCCTTTGTGTGTGAGGAAGGAGAGGCGGCTGTTCAGATATGCTGGTCCGGGGTTGTGGAGGGCCTTGTAAGTGTGGGTGAGGAGTTTGAAGTGTATTCTTCTGTCTGCCAGGAGCCAGTGGAGTTTGCGGAGTTGTTGAGTGATGTGGCTTTGTTGTGGAAGGTCGAGGACCAGTCTGGCTGTGGCGTTCTGGGCATTCTGGAGCTTGCAGAGGTTTTTCTGGGTAACGGAGGCATAGAGTGTGTTGCAGTAGTCGAGTCTGCTGCTGCAACACCCAACCACTATTGCATGACTCACTTTAAATTGTGGAAACAAGATCAGGGAGAATTGTAAACCACAGATCTTGTGACCTAATTCTAGTATTGGATTTCCATTTGGTGACTTTATTAAGGTGTGGTTCGTACTACTCTGGCAGTTCAATCAGCAGCAACCATGTGCCCTGTGGAACTTTGAAGGAAGTGATCTCCTTGGTTTCCAAGGTTTTCAAAATAAGAAACCTACTCTATTTTCTACTGTTCCTTGTTGGGATATACTGACAGTATTACAGGGATTGTAAGGTGTTCCTTTTAAACCTTTGTCTACTGCTCCTCTTTCTTGATGATTGCGCAAATTGCCTTTCTTGTGGCCATATGTTCAGCTCTCAGTTTGGAGAATTATGTTCTGTAGTAGTATCAGCTCCCTACTTAACATTTTTACAGATATGGTCATTCTTCTTCCTGACCCTCAAATTTCATTTAGGTTCCATATGGCTTAGGAAATAATTTTAGCTGTCTCTCAGTCTGAAAGTGGGGAGATAGCTGTGCAGGTTCTATATGTTCACAGGTTTCTTACAATATATCTAGAAAGGACAAAAGAATTTTGTGCTTTTATGTATGCATGCATGTATATATGGTATTTCTTTATCTCAAATCTAGCCAAAAGGCAATCGAGTGCTGTATGTGGTCAAAGACAATCATAAGGACAACAAGTGATAGGAGAGGAATCTGAGTTGTGAATGACTAATGAAGGGGAGAGTCTTCAACTCCTCCCTAAATTTGAGCATCATTGGGGTGGTCCTGATAGGTGGATGTTTTTCCAGATCCTGGTCTTGTTTTTATACTTTTACACTTCTTAGTCTAAAATCTGATGGTATCCTGGCTGCAGGTATACCGAGAACCACCAGAGATGTTGTGCTCGTCTGCAGGGTAAGTGAGGCTGGTCGCAATGGCTTTTTAAATGATGCAGCTGGTTTTGAAGATGGTGTGGGTGGCACTGGGAGCCAATGGAGTTCCATCAAGATGGGGGTGATGTGATCATCAAATTTTTTCATGACCCCGGATAATTACGTGCATTGGCATGAAGGATGCCCCTGAGTGGAGCCAGTCCTTTTTTTTGCAATGTATTCCTTGAGGGTGAGGTAGGTGTTGACAGTGAATCCAAGTGACCTGGCATTCGGTGACAGTTGGGTTTAGAAGCTGTCAAAGGTCATGTCATTGAGTCAGGTTTGCTGCCTTGGTTGGGTTGAGTTGGGTTTAGATTCACATAGGCACTGGACATCTAGGTCTGGATGATGTACAAGCAGTGTTTGAAGTGTTGAATGTCTGAAACAGAGGATACATTCAAGAAGAGTTGTGCATCATCAGAATATTTGTGATATTTTATGTTTTTATCTGTGAGTAGAATAACGAGTAGGTCCATGTAAAGGTTGATGATGACAGAATACAGTATGGAACCCTGGGAGACTCCACAGGTGATAGGGATCTTTTCTGAACTGGAGTTGCCCATGTGACCAAACTGTTGTCGGTTGGAAAGGTAGGAGGAGAACCAGTGAAGGACATTGCTGGTGAAAGCCATTCAAGACTCCAGGGTGTGTGTGAGAGTGGGATGGTCAGTTGTGTCAAAAACAGCTGAGAGATCCTGCAAAATCAGGAAGCAGAGGTCATCTTCATCGGTGATCAAGAATCCATTGTCTATGATGTGTAAGGTAGCTGTGTCTGTGCTGCAGTGTGATCTGAAGCCAGACTAGTAGTCGTGCAGGAGATGGTTAGCATTGATGTTATAATGGAAAAGTCTGCTTTCTCAATGATCTTGCTGATGAATAGTAGGTGAATGATGGGACCGGTAGTTGGTGTGGTCATCAGGGTCTATTGAAGGGTTCTTTTGGAGTGGAAGGATCTGGCTTATCTTGAGAGCTTTTGGGGTGATGCCTTCAGTGAGAGACGGATTGATAAGGGTAAGTAGGGGTAAAAGGATATCATAAGAGCAAACTTTGATGAGTGACATCATATTCATAAGAAGTGGCTTTGAGGTAATTGAGTATGTTAAGGAGATCTTGGAGAGATAGTACTTTTAAGGCTGACCATTGTGGGATTCTACAGGAAGGTGTGCGTGCAAGAAATGAAGCAGGCTTAGTATTGTCGATATGCTGCTGGATTTTCTGTATTTTTTCAGTGAAAAATAGGTTTATGGCATTACATCTTTCTATGAATTGATGAGGGTGTGGAAGGTGGTTGAAGCATTGCTTGATTCTCTTGAATGTAACAAGCAACAATGTCTCAACAGGCAGTATTAGAAGGCAGAGTTTTTGATGACATGCACAAAAAGTTACAAAAAGGAGGAAACAGGAAGACATTAATAGTTATAGCAATAAATGCATTTGCATTTATTGCTATAACTATTAGTGTCTCCTTGTTTCCTCCTTTTTGCAACTTTTTGTGCATGTCATCAAAAACTGCCTTCTAATACTACCTGTTGAGACATTGGTGCTTGTTACATACACTATTTACCCAGGTCTCAACTGGGTCTACGGGGTAACCTCCTGTTGTTTGGTTACATGATTCTCTTGAACAGCACTCTGCTTCTGTTGGTGGCTTCATTGATGGTGTTGTATAGTACTTTGCTTTGACCGATGTGATGAGCTGTCTGTGAGTTGCATGTAGGGACTTCAATATCAAGAGGTCCTTGGGAGTTCTGTCTTTCTTCAGTTCTCTTTCCTGTCTGCAGATTGGTCATTTATTGTCATTATTGTCCTTAGAATACCAGTCTGCCGAAGGCTTTGGCTTGCTCTTGTATTTTGCAATTGGGGCATACATGTTCACATACCTTTCTACAAAATTGCTCAAGTTGTTTAGAAAGAATTTGGCATTTGAGGTGGATTTAATAGGGTGATGATGAGTTCAAAAATTAAGTTGTCTATGGAGACATCTTTGAAGGATCTGATGGTTTGGTCTTCTCTTTTATGTTGACCTTAGTTAGTTGGTAGTATGCTGAGCAGAGAGATAGGGTAGGCAATGTGGTCAGTTCAGTCCAGGGATATGGGTGGTTTGCACTGGATTGTTGGTGATGTTGAGAAGACAAGGTCAAGGATATGGACTTTAGAGTGTGTTAGGTGTGTGACATGCTGTACGACATTGAGTGTATCGCTGTTGTTGAAAAGGGGTGTCTCTTGTTTTTTTTTTTGAGTTTTTGTTGTCTGGGAGGTTGAAGCCACCATGAGGGTGGTGCGTGCATGTCGGATGGATGAGGTAATGAGGAGATCTGAGAATGTATCAGCAAAGTCCTTGATTGGCCCATAAGGCCTGTATATGAGATGGAAGGTGGCGCTCTGAGTTGCATAGAGTGGGAAAAGTGCATGTCAGCAGCTCCACGGAGTTGAGTGTTACTTGCTTGCCTAGGATGCAGGACAATGAATACTTATGGATGAAAGCAAGACCTCCTCACAATTGTGCCCTGTCCATACGATGAATGCTGTAGCCTGTGGGAAAAAGAAACTCTAGGATGTGGGAAGATGTGGGGGGAACCATGTTTCTATGTTTGTGATAGGTGATGAGGAGTGCAACAACTGGTGCTTGGAGTACAACATAGCGAGCGCTAATGAGCATCAGTTGGAATGTTTGTTCTATAGTTGAACGGTTGTGGTAGCTAGTGGCATATGCAAGAGGTTAGGTCTATGTGTGCAAATATGTAAGTATCTGGTTCTCTACATCTGGGTGTGATTGTCAGGACTGGTAGTAGGGCCTGCTGGCCTATCCATGTGGTTTTATTTTACTGTGCATGTTTCACTGGAACTGGGGTCCTGGCTCAAGGCCCAATAAGGCCCTAAATGGCAATGCCCTTAGGTTTGTAAGCCATTAGCTGAGGACGCCAGGCAAAAGAATGCCCTGAAGAATTGATTGAAGTAGGGAAAAGGCAATAAGAGAGGATATAAAAGTGTTGTTAGTATTAAAAGAAAAAAGGCTACTTCTAAACCATAATTAATAAGGTATTTTGTTTTGGAAAACAGAACACTTCAAGTAAGTAAGGCATGGGACAATGAAAATGGACAAGGGCCACTGACATAATTACTTACCCGTAATATTTATTACATTATTACTGAATCCTAATATTCATCTCATACCAGTCCCCGTCCATCCCTCTGGGTCGGTGTGGGAGTGACGGGTGGAATAAGAATCGCGGAGGCTTAATGTGCTGATCAATCTTGGCGTGTATTTATTCAGGGTAGAACAAAATAAGATTTTAACAAAATAATTAGTCCTGGGTCTTCTCTTCTTCTCACCACATTCACTCTTCTTCGTTATCTTCCATGGTATCTTCTGTCAGGTGGACATCCCCAGGTGTCTCAGGGAAAAGAGAAGAAGGTGGCGGTAAGTATATATGTTTTTGTTACAGAAGTTTTTAGTGCAGTATCCTTCACCACACCTAGAAGTGCTGGGAAAAAGGGGATGAGCCTCTTGGTGATGTTTTACATGGGTTACCAATGTGCAAAATCAATGGTTAAGTTTCCTCTCTCTCTCTCTCTGATACCATGTGTTTCTCACACACAAGTGATATTCCCCACTGGCAACCACTAGCTTCACAATGGCGGAATGGCAGGTTTTGATGGCAAGAGGACGGGGCTCCTGTGCTCTCCCTCCCCCTTTTTCCTTTTCTCTTGCTTGTTTTCCTGCTCCTTTTCTTTCAAGGAACAGGTCAATTTTCACACTGCACCTGAGAGTCTCCTGTCTCCGGCATACATAAACAGCCAGCTGATCCCGCAGCTCAGGAAGCCCTTCAGACCAGCAGCTGTTCGCCCCTTGCTGGGGCAGAGAGTCGAGGTGATGGGAGAGAGCGGGAGGAGGAGGACTACATCCCCCAGCCTCCCTAGCGGCATAGCGTGCTGCCAACGCCGATGGGGTCATCTAGCGCTAGGAGGCGCCTACATAAACAGCCAGCGGATTCCGCAGCGCGGGAAGCCCTTCAGACCAGTAGCTGTTCGCCCCTTGCTGGGGCAGAGAGTCAAGGTGATCGGGAGAGAGTGGGAGGAGGAGGACTACATCCCCCAGCCTCCCTATTGGCATAGCGTGCTGCCAACGCCGACGGGGTCATCTAGCGCTAGGAGGCGCCTACATAAACAGCCAGTGAATCTGTTGCAAAGAAGAAAGGTACGTAGGCCAAGTGATGTAGAACATAGATAGTTGATTTATTCATCAGGTTACTTCCTTGTTGGTTGGTTACAGGAAACAAGATAGATACATATTATGCCCCACCAGGAGCAGCCTCCTTGCTGCTCAGCCCATCCATTCCAACTGACTCTCTCTCCAGCTCAAACACTCCAAACATTCCGATGACATCACCGATGACTGAGCAGCAAGGCAGAGGACATCAATAGGGAGGATGCACTAATCAAGTAATAAATCACAACACATCCCCCCTCTATAATGATTAAAATAACATTAAGGTATGCAACTTCATAGCACACACTTACGACATGTAACAGATGTTGATTGCATGCAAGATGAAACACACACACTACACATGTCCCATAAATTCCTAAAAATCACATGCCCAAACCCCACCTAGAAAAGATGGAGAAAAAGACAAGAAAAGCATTCCATTTTATAAATCAGTGAGTACACACCCACGTTAACTCACTATAGGGTAATAGACAACCACAACCACAAAATAGTGGTAAACCGGAGAAGCTTAGCAAAAGAAGTCTTCTCACTTACGGACCCACAACACATAGTCCAAGCACCTCACACGAGGCAACAACCATTCTGAGAGTATCACCAAAACAGGTACACCAAAGAAGCTTCGTAAGAAGGAGTCTACTCACACACGCACCCCAACAATGAGTGATTCACATACTCTCACAACACAATGAGGGGTCACTCAAACAACAGCCAACAAAGTGACAACTTATGTCATTCCACAAAACAGTGGTAAACTAGAGAAGCTTCGTAACAAGGGGTCTTCTCATACATGCACCCCAAAACAGTGAGATTCACGTACTCACAACGACAAGGGGTCAACCCAACACGTAGCCCACAAGTGACAACCTAAGTCAGCCCAACAATCATAAACTAGTGATAAACTAAGGGCTAAAAAACAACCACACTAGTGGTGACTACACTACCCCAAAACACAGGGTAATACACACTCATAACCACGGAATAGTGGTAAGTGAGAGAAGCTTCAAAAGAAGGAGTCTTCTCATGTGCGCAAACAAACCACACTAGTGGTGACTACACTACCCTAAAACACAGAGTAATACACACTCATAACCACGGAATAGTGGTAAGTGAGAGAAGCTTCAAAAGAAGGAGTCTTCTCATGTGCGCACCATGGCAAACAATAGAACTGGGGCACTCACCACCCCACAACCACAACATAACATTTCACTCACCACCCATTGACAACAGAACTAGGCCACTCACTAGCCACCGAGTCACCACCCCACAACTTCCACGTAATAGGGAAAAATCTCCCTTCAAACCAAGCACACGCTACAACCACCAACAATAGCACTGGGGCCCTAACCGCCCCACAACCTCACGTAATACCCCAAAAATGTCAACATAAAAGGGTACACACTTCCCCCACAAAACAGTATTTTAGCAAATAGAAAAACAAGAAAGTCTTTCACTCCGGTGAGCGATCTCTCACCCGAGGTCACCACTCAAAACTCCAGGCGGCTGCAGCATCCAATGCGAAGTAGTAAAGAGAAGACAAGTGAGACTCTTCAATGTGCTCCGCCAACCAGAATGCTGATGTTGAGTCGAACATTTCACCAAAGAGCACAGCGACGTCA
Organism: Calotriton arnoldi; assembly: GCA_963921515.1. NCBI lineage: Eukaryota > Metazoa > Chordata > Amphibia > Caudata > Salamandridae > Calotriton > Calotriton arnoldi. The sequence continues at coordinate 1,260,015 of CAWUFW010004387.1, forward strand.
CCGGATGCCTCCATACCCTTGAACAACGTTGCTGATGTACCAATGATCATCCACACGAGGCATCCACCCTTCACCCGCTCGCGCCGATCGTGCTGCATGGCAAAACACTGGGAAAGGCTGCCTGGCAACGCACTGCAAAACGTGATTGGCAACGTAGAGAATGAACACCGGCATGAGGATAGCAGCTGCAGCCAAACACAAGATGGCTGCACGTAATGCACGCCACGCCGGGTGGCTCGCAGCACGTATATGCAGTCGAGCGTCTCCCAGCAAACCATGGTCTTGTAGAAACCCCAACGTCATAGAGGCTCCCATCAAGGACTGCAGGACTCCATCACCCAGGTAAGTGCGCACGCGGCAGAGACAACGCGCTGTTAATTTTGAAATTTAAAAGAAGCGAGTAAACTGTCAATTGGCTAGGGACTAGGGAAGACAGAAATTGCCTGTGTAAAAGTACTCATATTCACTGAATCCCGCCGGTAATCCAAAGCTCCAACATTCAATCTTGGCGCCTGCCTTGACACGCCGGGAGTAGACAGAAGTAGACAGCCAGCCACCACGCACAGCAGAGCAGATGGTGCTCCTCTCGGTTGGTGATAACACACTGGCGATAAACACACTTAGGTCCACTCACCCCAGAGCACTGGCATAAACAGCGTGAGCATCATTAAATCAGCTTTACTGCTCACCACGAGTTTCGGTTTTACTCGCACTCCAACGGCTCACTAGTGTCTGATGCTGGCAATTCTCGAAAATCGGTGGATACTGCCGAACCAAAGCAGCAGGGGCTGTGGGAGGGACAGCTGGGCAAAAGCAATTCTTTCCAGGCAGTAGAATAGCAGTAATCTCCACCACAGAAGGTGCCAGTTCTCCCCAGCACACGTCACTGCTGCCAAACACCAGTTGCTACAGCCAATCTCACGACTGTAGAAGGGACAGCAGGGCAGGGATAACACTTCCAAGGCAGGAAGATGGCAGGAATCCCCACAGCAACTGTTAGTAAACCAGACTAGAAGGTGAAACGCCCAGGGTGTAGGCTGTCCAGATGGAAAGGACTCTGGTGGGGCTGACCAGGGCGTTTCTGCACAGTTTCAATGTCTTGGTTTCCTTTTCCTTAACATTTCAGTCTCTTGGTTCCTTAGTTCCTTTGTACAGGGCCTTCCTTACTTCAACGCGTAGGTTCTTCCAGATCGTCGCCAGTGTTGCAAAGAAGAAAGGTACGTAGGCCAAGTGATGTAGAACATAGATAGTTGATTTATTCATCAGGTTACTTCCTTGTTGGTTGGTTACAGGAAACAATATAGATACATATTATGCCCCACCAGGAGCAGCCTCCTTGCTGCTCAGCCCATCCATTCCAACTGACTCTCTCTCCAACTCAAACACTCCAAACATTCCGATGACATCACCGATGACTGAGCAGCAAGGCAGAGGACATCAATAGGGAGGATGCACTAATCAAGTAATAAATCACAACAGAATCCCGCAGCACGGGACGCGCGCGGGCGTGCCCTGGCCACGCCCGGGCGAAGCCCGGACCAAGGGCAGGCCCGTCAGCGCCCATCAGCGACCGGAGGAGGCCGGGCTGGGCCGGGTCCTTTGGTTGTCTCCATCCGGATCCTTTTGTTCGCATATTGGGAAACTGAGTGGGAACATCCTGCCACCAACAATAAGGTACTTTTAATCTGTTCTCTTGCAAAAACAAAGGCAAAAAGATACTAAAAGCGTGCCAGTGCCTTCTTATGCTCATCAGCCTTGGCCATTCCAGTATTTATTGTGCGCTACGAAGGGGTATATAAGGGTTTTGGCCTCATTGTTTGTAAATGGGCAAAAGGAAAACGCCTGCTTCTCGGGGGGGCCCCAGGGGTTTGTATGGCTGGAACAATTGACTCCTTCCTAACTAAAGCAGCACATGTACTTATGCAGGAGATAGCCCTGACAGAGAGAAGGCTATCACTGGAGGCAGGAAAGTGTTCCCAGGATCATGCCACGGGCAGCGATGGGACTCAAGCAAAATCGGCAGACACTGTGGGTCCCCTGGATGGTATGTTAAGTGCCATTGAGCCTGCTCCCTTACATCAAATGCCCACCACTGATGAACCTGAAATGTCTCCTAACACCCTGGCAGCTAAAATAACGGAGGGAGACGATGTGGCCTCAGACTTGCCTCCGCCCAAGAGAAAACGAACAGTTTGTAACAAGATTTTGAGGAAGTCTCCACGGACACAAACTTCATTACAATCTGGCTCGAATCTAGAACAGTTATTGGATATTTTATTTGTAAAACTGGAATCAATGACAAAAGCTCTTTTAGCCCCAATAATGCTGAAGGTGCAAATGGTTGAGAAGCTATTTTATGACCCTATTACCAACTGTAATAAATGTACTATGATGCCTGTGCCAAAATTGATGGGGGGGGGGCGGAGGTTCCATTTCTGAATATGAACCAAACTCCATCTGGCCCATGCTTAAATGCCCCAGGGACTGAGGAAACGTCCAGTGGAATCGGGCAGTCAAATTTGACTGAGGATATGAGATCTGCAGCCCAGAGATCCCAGGTAGCCCAGACGAGTAGGCCTCTAAATCTTGAGATGGGCCTCCCACCTACACGTACCTTGCCCCATCCTGCTCTGCCTAAGGATGTGAACCAATGTATTCTCGATCTGCCTCCTGCATCTGCCCCATTAGTAGCAGTCTTATTGGAGGTTCCCTCTCTCTCCCAAGAATCCAGAGAATCTTCCCTGGACCTAATACATAAAGTTACTCATTGGTGTACTAAAAATGTTGTAAATGGCCTGAATATATCATCTGACATCATTATGGCCAGAAGAGTGGGGTGGATAGGCCATCAAACAAAAAAGGCTGGTGTGGGAGACTGCATAGTTGTCAACTTTCAGAACACAGCGAAAGCTAAGTTGCTAACGGGCTGCGCTTATAAGAGTAGCTCAAATTCCACAATCAGAGTAGTCTCGCTACAACATTTTTATCCTCCTAGCCAGCGTACATGGCCTACGCAATGGCAGCTACCTTCAATCCCAGGTAGGTTTATTAACACAACTAATATAGACAAAACTATACCAATGAGTAACCGTTTTCAACCCCTAGCTAGTCTCCAGGGCCTGGATGAAAATGATTGACTAAGGCTAGAAGACAAAACAGGCCAGGGTACAATTCTAGCTAACATGACCCAAAACAACCATATTTCATCAGTCACGGATCCCGTTGAAAGAACGAATAAATCCCTTGGTACCTTTCCTACCTCAATCCCCTTCTTGGCTGCTTACGAAAAGGTTCTTTCATGGAATATAGCGGGATTAAGGTCTAAAAGAGGTAATTTACACTGGGAAAATGTTCTTTCTATGCACCATATCATTGCCCTCCAGGAAACTTGGGAAGCAAATGACTGTTTTTATTTAGATGATTTCATTTAGTTTTACAAACATGCAACTCCATCGAATTTGGGAAGAACTAGAGGGGGTTTGCTCCTAATGTTTTCACTCAAGCTCTCTTGTAAGACACGTTTGGTTGAATGTAAATCACATCATGTTTTAGCAGTAGAATTGTCTTTTAAGAATCGTGCCACTTTGTTAGTGGTAAATTTTTATAATTCTCTTTCTAGAGGGCATGAATTAGAACACCTGTTAGATTTAAAGGAGTTTTTGGAACACTACGAGGACAGCAAATCATCTTATTATGATGTGATAATTTTAGGGGATCTTAATATTCATCAGTGCGATTTAAACTGTTTCATAAACATGGACCAGGGGGAGTTTTCTTCTTCATCCACTCACTTCGAGCACACACCCCCAGGTATTTTGCTTGAAGGTATTCTTTCAGATCAAAACCTAGATTGCCTTCAGCAAGCAGACAGTTTGGCTTCTGTACCTACTTATGCAGGGAATGGAAGGCCGAGCACTATCGATTACATTTTACTGTCTGCTCCATTAGTCTTGTCCACTGAGGAATTAACTGTCACCTGGTCAGGTTTTAGCAACCATAATCCCCTTACAGTTGCTATACCACTTCCTGTTATTGAAACCAAAGAACCTACCACCTGCTTAACAAACAAAGATATTAGTGCTAAAGACCAAGCCTGTAGGCTAAAGTGGGAAAGGATTGTCCCAGATAACTTTCTGAATAATCGGTATACCGCTTGTGCCCCCGAAATTCAGTCTTGTCTAGACCCCGATATGCATGATAGCTCTATCTTAGTAGCCTTTGGGAAATTAACAAAACAAATATCATCTGATCTCACCGTTGTGAGTGGGACCAGACGCCCGAAGGCCGAAAGATGGTTCAATGGTATATGCTCAACGACCCACACGGAGCTTGTGCAGGCCCTAAAATCTATCCCTAGAGATGAAGCAGAAATCAGGGACAAAAGAAAGGCTTATAAGCTAGCAGTTCAGAATAGAAAGAAGCAGCTAAGAGAGCAGGCATGGGATGCCCTGGGGCAAGCTAGTGTGCTGAAAGATAGCTCTAATTTTTGGTCGGTAGTCAACAGCCCTTTCCTCTCCGAAACTCCAAACTCTAACACTGATTGTTTAATCCCGGCCGACCAATGGGTACGGCATTTCGGTCATATATTTAGTGATGACAATCTAGGAGAATCTAAGGAGTATAGAGAAGGTGGGCAAACTAGTACACCACTTCACTTTACTATAGATGAGGTCTATAATGCAATTACATCCACATCTGGTGGAATGGCCCCGGGCCCTGATGGGGTCCCGGCAGATTTATACAAGGCTGATCCTAATGTTTGGGCTAGGATCTTAGCACATGTTTTTAATGTTGCTTGTTTACATGGCTTCCCATTATCCTGGGGAAAGGCAGTCATTGTTCCCATTTTTAAAAAGGACGCGAGGGATGAGCCTACATGCTATAGGCTGATCTCACTCCTAGACTCCGCAGCTAAAATAATGGGCAAAGTCATACTTGACCGCCTAACGGTATGGCTGGATCACCGAAATGTCATTTGCGATTTGCAATACGGCTTTAGGCCAGGTAAAGGGACTTTGGACCAATGTTTAAATTTACATCTAGTGATAGGAAAGTATACCATTGCCAAAAAGGGTACATTACATTTGGCGTTCATGGATTTGACACAAGCGTTTGACTGTGTAAATAGATCAAAATTATAGTTAATTTTAAGTGATATGGGTCTCGAATCAGAGCTTGTGGCCTTTTTACACACTATCCATGAAAATAATACAGCTGCAGTCAGATATAACAGAAATGGCGATCTGACAACCCTTTGGGATGTGACGAGAGGGGTACGACAGGGTTGTATCCTGGCTCCCCTCTTATTTACGCTATACATAAATAAGCTAGGGGAATTTTTAATAGCCAGCTGTAAAGACATCCCTAGGGTTGGTGATAAGATGATCCCCGCACTTTTATATGCAGATGACACGGTCCTACTAGCCAGACCTGCAGTGGGCCTCCAATCACTCTTAGATGGTCTTATAATTTTTATGGACTCTTTAGATCTTTCTACAAATTTTAAGAAATCACATACAATGTCCATCGGTCCTCGAAAGTTCCAAAAAAAGACATAATTTTATTGTAAAGGGGTCGAACTAACTAAGGTCCCAACATTCCCCTATTTGGGGGTACTTTTTGATGAGCGTGGGTCATGGCGCCCACAAATCGTGCAAAAAAAGAACACTCTTATTAGAGCGACGGGGGTAACATTAAATTTTGCTAAGAGACTAGGGTCAAAACCCATTCCTGCCCTGATGAAGGTATACAAAGAAAAGTGCACCCCTATGGCAACTTACGGCTGCGACATTTGGGGATACAAGGAAGGAAAGGACATTCAGGGTGCTGAAGACAAGTTTTTACGTAAGCTCTTGCAGTCCCGCCCTCCACCCCGGCATATATATTACATGAAGAAGTAGGGGTGGGATATATATCGGATCAGATAGCGGTAGACCCCTTGCTGCGCTGACTGAGAGTCTGGGCAAGCCCTATTATTAATTTAAATCAAATAATAATTACTGACTGTCTAGCGTTAGATAGAGCCGAGCACATCCCCTGGCTAAAGTATTTAATGGATCTGACGGAATGGTTAGGCTGCCCTGACTTATATTGCAATCCTAAATCTTTGGATAAATTCAAAATCGGAACTATTAAACAACAGTTCCTGGTTAAGCGCCAGGGACTCAGGGAAGAAAAGGAGTTGGCAAAACCAACGGTGAGAGGATATGTTACATTATCTCTGTACAACCAAGTTCAACCATATCTACTCATCGTTGGTAACAACTTCCATCGTTTTGTACTAACCAGATTCCGTTTGCAATTGGTCCCCTGGCTCTTGGCTGTTCCCCAAGGTTTTTCAAAACCTGGCATTTTAAAACCTTGTCTTTGTGACAATTTCTCTGAGCAGGATACTCTTCATTTTATTTTTTTCTGTGATTATTATGTTTTATTACGCAAGAGGTTTATATTTCCATTACTCAGAGACTGTCATTTTACCCAAGTCAGGCCCGCTCTACTGTACCTCCAAATGCTATCTTCCCCCATGGTCTGTTTTGGGGTTGCAAGCTTTTTAACAGGAGCCATTAGGTGCAGGAAAAAACTGATATTTTAACTGTTATTAGTCTTTATCTGTTTTGATTGTAGGGTTCATTTCGTGTCAATATTGGGGTTTTGACATATTTGTCTATTGTATTTGATTGTATCTGATCTTTGCACTTTACACTTTACATGATGTTTTTGCCTTATCATTTACTTAGAACTTGGCCCTCTGACTGATTTTAAGAATGTTTTTAACCCAATTCTTTAAAAAAAAAAAAAAAAGGGTTTTAAAGTTTGTCGATGAAATGTATTTGCTTGACATGTTCACTTTTATGGCATTGAGTTGCTGAATAAAGTATTTTTGATGATGATGACAGTCTCCTGTCCCTAGAGGCAGACTATGGGCAGGTCAGTGTTAACGCACCACTTCCCAATGACACCCCTTCGTGACCCCCCTCCCTTGTTGCTTTGATTTCAGAGCCGATTCCCCGGTCCCCTTCCCCGTCGGCAGTACGCACCGCGACGGCTGCACCTCTCCTGAGTTGCGGCGGTGTGAAGGCAGTCTCCGGGGACGTCCACCACTCTTCACTCCAGTCCTCTGGTGGGTTGTCTGTTTCGTTGTCTCCTTCCTTCTCCTTCAGCTTTGCGTTCTCGACCCGTGTCTCTAATGGGATGGTTTTTTCTCCCCCTCGCTTGTGGCTGTTGGCGTCTTCCGGGTCTTCCTTTTCTCGCCCTCTGGATTCTCCCACGTCACATAAGTAGCACTCCGCCTCTTCTAAGCCCACCAGCTCTTCCCATTGGGTTTTACATGGGAGGGGCTGGCCCTCTTCCTGTGAGCGAGAGTTGTTTCTATATGTTAACCCTTTGTTTTCTCTTTTTCAGGGATGAAGTCGGTGTTCTGCGGTATGTTGCATACACGAGGCACATAAGGTAGGTGATTAATTAGGGTGAGGTCCTCCTCCTCCCAGTCGTTCTTTGGAAAATGATACAAAGTGCAGAAACGTGTTGTTGATATTCAATAACAAGGATTTGCAATGCAATAGGTCTCACATTAATGAAAGTTTGACCGATTGGCTCTGCAAATAATAATGCTTGTTAGATTTTTTTTGTTGTTAAAAAATATCCCAGCAGTAGCATAAGTAAGGGTGCAATACCTAAATAGCAGAGGCCCAAGTGCGTAACAATGGAAAAACGGAAGCTTAGATATATGCCTGCAGGGAGGCTCAGTCATCCCTGGTTTAGTGTTGGCCATGTAGGATAACAGCAAATGTGATCGGGTGGCAGACAGCTAGTATAAACGGGCCTGAATGTGGCAGCCTGGGGGTAAAGAAACCATAACACTATCACAGCGACCATAAGGCAGAACAAAACTTCAAAGCATCAAATTACTGCTCTAACGTACTTTGTCTGATCAGGTCGGAAAGAAGACACCGCATGAGCAAGGGTTTGGGTCGCAAAACGATCCTCAAAACCGGCGTGACGCGAAGCTCCTACACCATGTTGAATCAATTGCCGGCCGTTTGTTATATATGTTTTGAATAAATGGCCCCAAGTAGGAAGTGGGCTGGCCTATGTCCGGAAGGCTAGTCCGGTGTAGAATAGCCTAGAGCGTAAATGTTAGTGGAGGGAATCCGAGTAGCACTCCGCCTCTTCTAAGCCCACCAGCTCTTCCCATTGGGTTTTACATGGGAGGGGCTGGCCCTCTTCCTGTGAGCGAGAGTTGTTTCTATATGTTAACCCTTTGTTTTCTCTTTTTCAGGGATGAAGTCGGTGTTCTGCGGTATGTTGCATACACGAGGCACATAAGGTAGGTGATTAATTAGGGTGAGGTCCTCCTCCTCCCAGTCGTTCTTTGGAAAATGATACAAAGTGCAGAAACGTGTTGTTGATATTCAATAACAAGGATTTGCAATGCAATAGGTCTCACATTAATGAAAGTTTGACCGATTGGCTCTGCAAATAATAATGCTTGTTAGATTTTTTTGTTGTTAAAAAATATCCCAGCAGTAGCATAAGTAAGGGTGCAATACCTAAATAGCAGAGGCCCAAGTGCGTAACAATGGAAAAACGGAAGCTTAGATATATGCCTGCAGGGAGGCTCAGTCATCCCTGGTTTAGTGTTGGCCATGTAGGATAACAGCAAATGTGATCGGGTGGCAGACAGCTAGTATAAACGGGCCTGAATGTGGCAGCCTGGGGGTAAAGAAACCATAACACTATCACAGCGACCATAAGGCAGAACAAAACTTCAAAGCATCAAATTACTGCTCTAACGTACTTTGTCTGATCAGGTCGGAAAGAAGACACCGCATGAGCAAGGGTTTGGGTCGCAAAACGATCCTCAAAACCGGCGTGACGCGAAGCTCCTACACCATGTTGAATCAATTGCCGGCCGTTTGTTATATATGTTTTGAATAAATGGCCCCAAGTAGGAAGTGGGCTGGCCTATGTCCGGAAGGCTAGTCCGGTGTAGAATAGCCTAGAGCGTAAATGTTAGTGGAGGGAATCGCTCAAAAACGAAAGCCATGAAATAATCGGCTTCAGTCAACTCAAACAGCAATGATGGGCTGAAAAACATGTATTTAAAAAACGCTTGTCAATGTGAGTGCAATACAGTGAGCGCAGTGAAAAAATTTAAAAGGAACATGCCTGTCACTGTGATGGCAATACGGCAACGCTATGGCTGGGCATGATGTTTTGTCCTGGATGTTGCAAGCAGAGCCTTAAGACTGTTACAAAAAAAAGCGTATCATACCGTGCTGCTTATAAAAAAGCATATCAGGCTGCGCCGCTTACAAAAAAATGTGTTAGGCGAGCTGCACATAAGAAAAAAAGGCGCAGCCGCCATTATTGCCGCTGAAGCAAAAAAACATAAGGCGTGCCGCGCTGGTTAAAAAAAAAAAGTGGTTGCAGGAGAGTGTGTCCTGCCTGTAACAGCAGGCAGGAGAAAGTTATTTAAGAAAATAGTGCTCACAGACTGTGATCAAAACATCCAGAGTAACAACACATGTAACAGGGGAAGTCCTTTTTTAAAAAAAATCTTTTATATTAGACATAAATTCAATAAACAGAAAAAAGGAACACCAAGAATATATTAGTTGTCGTTTTCCCCCTCCCCCTAACGGCTTCCCTCCCCCACCCTCTTGGTCCAAAAGACAGTTGAACTTAACATTTCTTAATGACTTCAAGAACAGCCACACGACATTCTAAAATAATTATTGTATTATATACAAAAAACATTACTCCTTGATTCTTTTGCTCTTTTACCCTTGACTAGATTCAAACGATCCTTCATCCCCATCAGTCCAACTAATTAATGGCGCCCAATTTTCAGAGCCTTTTTTTAATGCCTTGTGTCCCTTCCGTTTATACACAGCTATCTCCCAGCGGTTAACCGCAAGCAGTTTACCAAGCCAATAATGTATGGAAGGGGGATCATGATCTAGCCAGACACTAGCCAGACATAGCCTGAATACTGTCATGGCTGTAAACACAAACGTCTGCATCGGCCAAGCCATATCCTGATTGCTTAACCCTAGAATTATCACTTGTGGGGTTAGATCCAGCCCAAATCCCAACATATCTTTAAGCCGTTTACTAATCTCAGTTTGAAGGGTAGCAAGTTTGGGACATGTAGCAAACATATGTACGCTGTCAGCAGCTAATAATCCACACCGTGAACAATTCACACCTGAGGTCCCCCCCCATCTGAATATTCGTGCAGGTGTAATATATAGATTAAGCCAGGTTTTAAAACATTGAACTTGGAGATTTGCCGAAATAAAGGCCGTCTGGCCGAGCAGAAGTGAGTCCTCACATTCTCCAGCCCCTGCTTGCAGAAGATCTTGCCAGCGACGTGTATGTTTTAATAAATCATCTCCCATTTCCTTATTTAGTAATTTATAGATTAGTGACAGTGTTGGGCATACTCCCAGTAGGGTATCCAGTAGATGGACCTTAATACAGCTAACTGCTTTCTTAGCCAGGAAGTCTCTTATCTGTAGATATTTAAAAAGTGATTATACCCTAGCCCATATGTTTCCTTAATTAGATCAAACAAATGCATTGCCCTATCTTCCATTAAATTTCCGAGGTTTCTCACTCCTCTCTCGGCCCAGCATTTCATATACCCATCATGGAATATATCTGGGAGTAAATTGTTATTAGCCAAGGGGGTATATCTATGAACTCTTGGAAGATTCCGTTTTTCGAATTGCCGTCCAGACTCTAAATGCCCCCAGCAGTGTCTTAAATTTAACCCTTTTGAAATAGGCAAAATCAATATGGCGCATAAGACTGCCTCGAGCCTCCATCCCATATATTAATTCATACATAGAGATATTGTGTTCCTCAGTCGGCTCACTATTATCTCTTCCCAACAGACCGGCCATCTGCTGAATAGATGCGGCCCAGTAATACAATTGAAAGTTTGGAACGGCCCAACCCCAGCGATCTCTTGGCAAAGTCATGAATTTTAAGGCTCTACGTGGTCGTTGTCCGGCCCATAAAAACCTAGAAATCAGCTGATTTAAAGTTAAAAACCAGGATTTGCTCATTTCAACTGGGATGGCTCTAAAAAAATATAACATTTTTGGCAGAAACAGAATTTTTATAATGTTGCTCCTGCCTAGCAGTGTGAGATGTAGGTTATTCATTCTGTTAAAGTCTGTTTTAAATCTCTGTAATAGTGGTCCTAGATTAAGTTCAACAATTTTCTCAACATTGGCATTAATTTCAACCCCGAGATACCTAGCATTCTGAATTACACGGGTATCTTCCAAGTCAATTTTATCATTTATAACAATTTGTGTCTTACCATCATTGAGTTGGTACCCTGAGATATTGCTGAAGTGACTAGCCTCTCTTTCCATCTCCATCAGAGCGGCATGCGGACTAGATGTAATTATGGCCAGCTCGTCCGCATAAGCTAAGATCTTAGTGTCCACACCTATCGTATGTACAGCCTGAATCATTCTATTTTCTTCTATTCTCCTGATTAGTGGATCGATATACAGGGCGAACAATAGGGGAGAGCAGGGACAGCCCTGACGTGTCCCCAGCGATATCCTGATTATATTAGATATACCGCCCATCATAGCTATCCTAGCCATAGGATCACGATACATAGTTTGGATAGCTCTAATGAAACCTTTACCTAGCCTCTTTTTCTCCATGATTGCCCATAAAAAAAGGCCAGGAGACCCTATCAAAGGCTTTTTCTGCATCTAGTAATATTAGAGCCATAGGGTCTCCTGAAACCTTGAAGGAATCAAATAGAGCGATGGTTCTACGAATGTGATCAGTTGTGCCCCGGCCTGGGACAAAATCGTGTTGAAAAGGAGAAACTAACTTCTTAATGACTATGGCTAATCGGTTAGCCAGAATTTTGGCGTATATCTTTGTATCACTGTTAACAAGTGTAATTGGTCTATATGACCCCAGTTCGCTACTAGGTTTGCCTTTCTTTGGGAACACAACTATATTAGCCGGCTTCCAAGACTCGGGGGCCTCCTCCCCTGATTGTGCCCTTACAAATATCTCTTGCATAATTTGCAGTAAGTGTGAAGCGAATTTTTTGTAAAATTCCCCCGGTATTAAATCAATGCCAACAGCCTTACCTGAAGGTGTTGATTTGATCGCTTTTCTTACCTCCTCTATTTTTATGGGTGCTTCTAGATTTTCCCTCTCCTCGGGAGAAAGCTGATCCCAGGGGTGACCAAACAAATATTCTTCAATCCCTCTATCCACTGCATGGGTGTCCTCTGTATATAGCTTCTGATAAAATTTTTGAAATACAGAAAGAACTGCTGCAAGCTCAGTAACTATGCCGCTGCTAGGGTCTCTGATCTCAATTATTCTAGCTTGCACAGCTTTCTCCCTAGTGCGGACTGTGAGCATATGGTCTACCCTTTTGTTACTTTCATATGCCTTGCTACGCCAAGCCATGAACCTTCCTGTAGATTTCTTGATTGAGATCTCTGTAATAGCGGACCTTGCAAGCAATATCTTTGATTTCAGCTGTCTCAAGGTCTCCCCCATTACAGATAGCTTCTATCAGGTGTGTTTCGGCCATTACCAATTCCTCGTATAACGAATGTAAAAGCTTCTTCTCTTCTTTTTGACTTTCCCAGCCATACTTCGATGTCTCCCCCCTGATACCAGCTTTAAAGGTGTCCCAGACAATGTGGATGCTTGTACTCCCTAAATTCTCTTAAAAAAACCTGGGAATCAATATCTTTATGTGCTGAACATAGCCCTCCTCACTGAGAAGAGCCCTATCGAACGTCCAACGTGCCGGTGAGGATTTAGTTTGAATATCTATTTCCAGTACCAAGGGGTTGTGGTCCGACATAACTCTCGGATATTTGTGTATTCTACAACCCTGGATTAGTTTCTTTGAGACAAAAAAATAGTCCAATCTAGCATGTGTTTGATGTGGAGCAGAATAATACGTGAATCCGGGATCATTGGGTTCTTGTTTAGCCCAGACATCCGTTAGCCCATGAAGTAGTTTTAGCTGTGCCAACGATTTGAACACTCTAGGTTTCCGGCCTTGGTATTTTATCCCCTCTTGATTAGACATTTGACAGTTCAAATTAATGTTAAAATCCCACAGATAATAAGAGGAAGAGGCCAACCCACTAATTCCACGTTAAGCCATTCAAACAATGCCGGGTCATCGAGAACCGAACCATAGACCGAGCATAATGTAAACATGTAATTTTCCAGACAACATTGAATAATAATCTATCTTCCCAATTTGTCCGAGCTAGACCGTGGAAACCTAGCTAATCCTTTTCGTGCCATAACTGCCACCCCTCTTGTTTTAGTATTTTGTGTAGTGGAAGAGAACAATTGATAGCTTGCCAATTCCAATACCTCCCGTCTACTGACTTCAATATGGGTTTCCTGAAGGCAGATAATATCGGCCTTCAAGAATTGGACATCAAGACTAACTCCGTCTTTTTTGGGGGTTATTTAATCCACATATATTGATCGTAACTATTCTGAGCTTACCCATAACACAGAAAAAAAATACAAGCAACATGTGAGATAACCATCCCGAATTATGTGTGCCTATCAAAATAAAAATTAGAACCCTCCATTTTTCCTTTTGGACCCCACCCTCCCCAACCTCCCCAACCTCCCCATCCCCCACAAAAAGGCAAAAAATGTCCATGGACGCTTGTGATGCCTCCTGTGTCCCGCTGTGCCCCTAGCCGCTCCCAGCCACAGAAGAGAGGAAAAAAAAAAAAACCCGAAAGAGAAAAAAGAAGATAGGTGAAAAGATTCAACCGCAAATCAAGAATCCTAGTATATAAATCCCCCTAGCACCCTATAAATGGGAAAAAACATGATTTGTCCTTATAAAGTTCTCCTATTTCATAGAGAGTTCCTGCAAATACTCCTGGGCTTGTATCTCTGACGTGAATACCCTGGTTATGCCTTTAAAGATGACCTTGAGTCTAGCGGGATTCATTAAGAAAACCTCGCAGCCCAGTTTCTGGAGAGGGGTGATTAGCTGCCAGAGCCTCCATCTTCTTTCCACCATAGTGTGGCAAAAATCAGGTCATACAAAGAAGGAGTGCCTCTCAGCTGCCCTTCTTGCATCTGGTCTGGCTTTCTTGAATATAGTCTGGCGCAAGAGAACATTTCCCAAAAAAATAAGAATGGCTCTAGGTTTCTCATCTTGCCCTGCTCTCTTTTTCAACATCAAAGGGAATCGATGCACCCTCTGCACCTCCGATTCCCAGTTCCAGTGAGCAAGTTCAGGGAAGGCGCCCTTAAGTAGTCTCAGGACAAAGCCATGTATATCATCCCGTTCCGCCTTCTCTTCGATCCCCAGTAGCCGCAGATTATTTCGCTGTTGCCGGTTTTCAAAGTCCTCCAATTTCCAGAGTACGTCAGACATCTTACTTTCATTTGACGCTATTTGCTGTCCTGTATTATCAGCCCCGGCCTCAAGTTGGACAATGCGCTCCTCTAACACCGTAGTGTGTTCGGAAATTTCTGAGCACGCTTTATTAACTTTACGAATAGCTCCCTGAAGTTTCTTTGTTGCCATATGGGCCCTCTTGTGTTCGTGGCGAGCTTCTGTCTGCATTTGTTTAAGCGTTGAATAGATTAGTTGCATAGATGGAGGGGATTCCGAGCTGATTTTGGACTCCATAGATAGTTTAGGGGCATCGAGTTGTATTCCATTCTCTTCATCAGTTTCCACCCCGAAATGGGTGGTAGAGTAATCCCACTTTAATTGACTTGTCTGGCTATTATCCGAGTTTAAGCCCTTGTCTTTGTCTATGCCTCTAGTGGTTCTCCTTTTGGTGCGAACCGGTATGCGCCTTTGAGTATCAGGTCTCAGGGGAGGACTGCCACTATCCTCTCCTGTGAACTCGGCATCTGTGCCTTCATTCTCACTGTTGTTGGTGAGTTCAGACTCATCTGTCAGGGAAAAAAATGTATCTCCCTCTGGAGTCCCTGTGCTCTTGCCATCTAACTGGGCAAGAAGCCTGATATTTAAATCTTGAGGGTTCCGAATATTCTGGACTTTTTGCATAGGGGTCTCTCCTTGCGACCCATTTCTATCATCTCTACTCCTCTCTGTTTCCATGCTTGGCTTAGTAGTCTCAATATTCATGTGAGACAGATTTACATCTTTCATGTCTGAATTGGCATCTAATACTGACTCTGGGGGGAGCTTTCCTGTATTAGAAAGTTTGCCCACTGTAGATTCATCAACAGGCTCTAAATCTTTAGAATTTTTAATAGTTTTTGTGTTGGATTGAATGATTTTACCTTTGCTTGTTGATTTTTTCAGGGTGCCTGTAAACCCACGCCAGGCAAACATCCCAGGCACCGTTTGCAGTTTTGGCCTGGTTGCCATGTTGACAGGACGCTGCTCTCCATTAGGCGTCCTGCCGTCAATCTCCTCCTCTCCCACGCCGGCAGAGAGAGTAGTGTCCAGGCTCTTCCCCTCCGCAGTTGCCTTCCGGGTCGATGGCATTCCCTTGGCTCCTCCAGCCGCTCCGCCTTCCTTGAACAAAGGTTTCGTCTTTGGGGGCATATCGCTGGCTCTTGGCGCAGCCAAATTCTTCCGTATAGGTTCCAGATATCGCAGAACCCTCCAGGACCACCGGTACCCCTTTAACTTTATTCCGGTGACAGCAAGGAAGATTTCCTTCACTGTGCGGACCAACAGAGCTCCGGCTACCTGCTCCGGCCTCATCCAGCGACGTATCTCTCCCGGGAGGTTTCGGCAGTGAGTTTGTACTTTTTTTTGCGGGCTTAGTTCATTTCGGTGTCCCTGTGGCAGGGAGAGCGGGTCCTATAGCAATCACACAGCCGCCATCTTGACCCAAGCAATTCATAACAGGGGCAGTCCACATGGGAGGTTACAACAGGAGAATAGGGAGTACTAAGGAGAGACTACTAAGCCTATTGACAAATCAAAAGCCACCATTTACAAAGGACAGTAACAGGAGCCAATTGAAAAGATGGGTGGAAAATGGGCGGAGCTTAAATTCCATACCTGAATACGCATGTCTCGAAGAGACAGAGCAAGGGCTGCCTAGGCGAGACTTAAAAAATGCCTACTTCCCAGCTATTTTGTTTTAGGAAGCAGAACTCCTCACGTAAGTAAGCATTGCTGAGAGGAAAACTATTACTTAAGTTTACTGTTAAGAGCTAACGTTGTTAAGCTTTTGCTACTGCTGCTGCACAAGCCAGTTCTGTTGTTACATTGACAAAAAATATTTTCCAAATGTGTCCTTTGATTTAAATGTTATGTTGCTGGTAACGAGAGACGAGAGATGTATGCCAGAAAACTTTGTTGGATCTCTAATATTCCTCATGAGCAACTTCACAATCCTTCAGTGCAATAGGTTTGATAGGCCAGCACACTAAGTTGAAAACTTTATAGGGTCATGATGTTAAAGAGTTGTTTTATACCTTGTCATGGAGTCACAAACCCAACAGGTCACCAGAGGCTGGGGCACCCACCATGTTATGAGATCCTACCTGACTCATTTCTCACTGCATTGTGTGCTCATCTGCTGGTGAAGTAGTTGTACAGAAGGCACAGACCTTTGGCGAACAGGCAACATGTTCTTTTGGCCTGGCGGTGCAGAACCTTTTGTTTTTCAGAACAAATCAAAACACTGAAGAGATATTTGTTTCTGAAAAACACACACACAAATAAATGGCTCTGATATTATTGGACTTTTCTCCTAGCACCACGAGGATCCTTTAAATTGTTTTCTCTACAGGACAGCCAACTTTTCCTGCTTGTCCCAAACAGGAATAATGGGTGTTAGAAGATCAGTCCTAAATAGGGATGGGTCTTCTAGTGGATAATGACTGATGGCCCTGTATCAGTTGGGCAGTCAGTCACTAGCTTTTCACATTTGATCCAACTAAGGCTGCATCACCAGAAACATGCAGAGGCACCTACCTCTAAAAAAGGCAGGCAGACTGTGAGTTTGGTTTTGTGGGAGCCAGTGGTGGCTGCTACCAAGAAGCAGCAGTGTGCAGGGTGTGGCGGAAGGGGTTGTGGGGGATCGGGAGGAAAAAAAATCACTTACCTCCCGGCCGACTGACTGGTTGGTCGCCGCCGCCTCTCTTGCATCCTCTTCCTCGCTTCTTGGGGAAAACTGGAAGCAAGAAGCACCAGGGCTCCCACGCTCCCCGCAGCCAATCACAATGCTGAAATGCAGTGTTGTGATTGGTTTGAGCGCCGTGACACGGTGCTCAGCCAGGGGCTGGAGGGGTGGGCATGTTCTCCACGCAGGCTGCAATGCAGCCTGCATGTAGAACATGCTATATATATATGCATGACTGTTTGGCCGGCTCAGGGGGCCGCCCAACCACTCACGCTCACAGAGGGAGTGCAAGCCATTCCTCCCCCTTCTCTGGGGGCAGCCCTGCCCCACAAAGACTCTGCAATGGGAAAAAATAAAATTATAAGAACCTCGAGTTATTATCATTTTATTTTCCCTTTTTTTACACTGCATAAAGAAGGGGGGCGACGCTTGAGCCCATCGATGTATGCTGGACCTCCCACTCCACCATACTCTAAGTTAAGTCATGAGAACCCAGAAATGTTTATTGAGTAGTAGACACAACCAATTTTAGTGTGCAGCTGGGGAGTGATGGCTGGTGAAAATGTGGTAAAACGTTCTAGAGACCATGTGCTCTTACTTCCTCACCATGTGTCCATATAATGGTAAATTATAGTCCACCCATGTAGATTATTTTCTAGGTAACTCATGTTTAGGGTTGTGTTTCTGGTAAATGAGGGATTTATGTCAGAATATAAAACACAGAAATATTTTCTGATATAAATATTCTGCCCTAAATATTGTTTACAAAAAAATCATCCCATTGGGTATAGATTTGATATTATTAACCCCCCATGGGGCGATATTTTTGTAAATGATATTTAGAACATGATATTTGTTTTATAACATATTATGCTACTATATCGTCGTACTACACTAAGTGAGGACTACCCATCACAAATCTTGGCAATGACAAGCAGTCTCCTGCCACCTTCGGATTTCTGTCACCCAAAGCACCCTTATATGAACATCAGCAAAAATCTCAGGGGTAAGAAAACATGAAACTTGTCTACTCTGAACCATTGCTGTGACTTGTAACAAAGTATGATGCATTCTACTCAATGTTTAGAGAATCTTTCACTGCAGTGGACGCCCTATAAGTTCAAATCCTCCCACAAAAGTACCTTCCACCAGAATTAGAATCGACGTCACGAATTCACAGAATATAGGCCTAAAAAGTGTGGTCCCTGCATCGAAAATCAAATATTCGAAGCGATTCAGGAAAGCTTTGTGAGTCCTTTTCTATCATGCTCATCCGCGCTAAATGCTGTGACTCTAGGAAGAACTATGTCCTACTTTTATACCGTGGGGCTATGCTGCCCTTTCTAAAAGAAACCACTTCTCTCTGTTTCAGGTTTGTATGTATTTGAAGATCGTGGGGCGCGTTTCCCCCCTGCTGTGTGCAGGAAATTCCAATTTATAATTCCATCCTGGAACGACACCGTTCTCATTTCTCCAGGCCACGGTTTGTTAATATTCAACAAAGTCCCAAGATGCAACTATAAGACGACATTCAAGTCGACGGGCATGAGGCAATCATGCTCAGCAGAGTATGGCAATAATTATAATGGAGATTAAGTAAAAATAATTAGAAAAAGTTCATCTAGTTTTGATGTATTAATTATTCTGACCCTGCTCCATTCAGAGTCTAATTATCTGGTTCAGTGAAAACGCCAGGATTTCGACGACTCATAAAAATTACATTCCAGTAATTATGTCAGCAAACTAAACAGTATTCATCTACTGCAGCTTTTCTATGCACACTTTCGAATCTTTTTAAATGTTTTTTGTTCTTTGCTCTCTATTCATGAGGGACAATATTGTACCTGCTAAGACTGTGTCTGTCCGCAGAGCTTCAATTGCAAACGACCAATCAAGGACAAGCAGTGTTCAGGCTTTTGAGAAGGATTGTCAATCACTGAGTCACTTCTCTTTGACGACCATACATCAATACATTTTCTCAGAAGCCATTTTGCACTTCTGATGTATGAAAAGGTGAAAGTTGCAGGATACTCGTTATGCATTTATTTATTCAATGTTTGACTATTGGTATAGCAGAAATAATAATGGTTTCTGAAGACATTATTCATGGGAACAACGTCATAACTATGAATTATGTTAAATGATTTACGTGAATTGCTTTCTGGATTATATCTACTGATGTACTCGTCTTTTTGAGCTTCGGTTGTTTATTTGTATGTCTCCTGAACCCCTTGATGGTATTATAGGATAATTTCAGATGATGATGCAGTTCTATTGGAAAGAACCTTTTGGCAAACTTTTAACTTCAATCTTTATGCACCAAATTCCTCGAACAGCTAATCTTTTTTTGTCCTGCTTTGTTGTGGTTTGGGAGGGTTAAAGTTGTAGGGGCGATCCCAAAATTGTGTTTTACTATTTAACCATCTACTATCAACTTTTCTGTATGAAAAACCCCAATAACGTAAAATGAAATTTTATTTAATTTGGGAGATAGGTTAACCCCCAGCGAAATTCTGTGTCTTTTTCTGGTTTGCTGTGTTTTCAACACTAGTGGGCATATTCACAAGCCCCTATCGCCACAGGAACGTCACTTTTTTCGACGTTCCTGTGGCGATAGGGGCTTCACCTTATTCACATGGCAGCGATAAGCCACTTAACGTGGCTTAACGCTGCCTTGTGAATAAGGCCCCCTTTCACGCTATACTTAGCGTGAAAGGGGAGGGCAATGGGTGTTGCTGTGGGCGTTCCACCGCAACACCCATTGCTTCTGACGCTGCCTCCTATTCACAAGAGCATCGTAAATAGGAGGCAGCACCAGAATTAAGACCAGGGAAAAAGTGGTCTTAACCTGGCGAAGCGAGGAGAAATGTTTAATTGCTCCTCGTTTTTGCTGTTTTCATGTGTGCTGCGTTGTGCAGCACACATGAAAACAGCAAAAGGCCAATGATTGTGTATGTACAGGAAGGTCCCCCTTCCTGCACATAAACAATAATTTTTGAAAATGCCGTTTTGCAACTTCTGTGTGTGCTGCATTAAGCTGCACACATAGAAGTCACAAAGCGGCATTTCAAGATTGTTTATGTGCAGGAAGGGGACCTTCCTGTACATACACAATCTTCCTTACACGCAGACACCCTTGCACCATGGTGCAAGGGTGCCTGCGTTGGCGCTAATCTGTTACACTTAGCGCCAGCGCAGGGGGAAACGCAAGGCTGCACCATATCCTTGTGAATATGGTGCAGCCTTGCGTTTCTGAAGATGGCGAAGTGAGGCGTTAAGCCATGATGGCTAACGCCTCACTTCGCCACTTCTTTGTGAATATGCCCCTGGGTTTGGGAAGAAATAAAATGGGTACGGAAACCTGTGGCGCTTTATTTAGTAAAAAAAAAACATTGCGAAGGTCAAACTGTTTCAAATAGTTTGTAAAGTGTTTAAATTTGTAACTTTTGCAACAATTATTTTTAAAATAAAAAGATGATTATGCAGTAGATACATTTCACTGTACACAGTTGTGCTCGTTCTCCATTACGCCGTCATTGTGACTAAAAAACTCCACATATAGCAGGCTATAAAACAGCATACATTTTCCAACACTAATATCATATGTGCAGGAGTGCGTGCGTTTATAGAATGTCTTGGTTCTATTAATGTGAACATTATCTCGCTACGTGGGGAAAAAATTGCCACTGACAAAAGAAAGCTGAAAATGTTCACAATTTGTTAAGGGCAAACACCGAGACCTTGGGTGAAAAAAATCTTTGCACATTTTTTAAAATACCCTAAGGGGCATATTCTCAAGGAGCCAACGCCGATTTATCGGCACTTTAGCGCCGCAAAAGTGGCGAAAGAACTATTGCCCCATTCTCAAGCTGGTGCAAACTGCCTACATCGCCAGTTTTCCAGCGATAGCTTCCGCAATTAACATCGCCACGGATGAGAGCGACAAATAGCGCTAATGACATGCAGAGTAGGCGTTCCCACGCAAAAACACATGAAAACACCACTTCGCGATATTCACAATGAGCAGCCAGATCTGCGATGCGACCCGAAAACAGGCAATAAGGCGCGTCAGCAGGGATTTATAACCTGCCTTTTACTGGTGTTAAGCAGGACAACAACCTGCAGTATGAAAGGGAGCCCAGCCCAGAGCCACATCTGAAGACCAACACATGTCATGGAGCTAATGATCATGCAGCTTGGAGACCCAAGAGGTCCACAACACCCACCGCCACCATCCCCAGGCCCCCCCGCCCTTCGACCCCCAGACTACCACCAAGGCAGCGCAGAACAAGAGAGCTGACCTTCCGAAAATGGCATGGCCCCTCAGCCACACAATTGCAGAATGTGGGGAGAGGTGGGAACCAAGTATGTGTGAAGGAGGCAAGTCACCCATGAATAAGAATGTACACAATGCCAAGGGTGGCGTGGATGTGCTGGACAGACTCCAGTATGCAGAGCACAGACATGTCCCTGTGGACATATACTGCTGGTGTGTGCAGTGTTGTGGACAGTGGACGCAACCATCTTACCTCAGGCAGTGGGGAAGACCTCGCTCATGTAGCTGTGTCGTCCCCCCCTGTATGCGGAAGCGGAGTGGGCTGGTCCGGCGTACGCCACACCAGCGTAGGAGTGTGAATAAATAGACCAGGGCTCTGGGCGTGGTTCACCTCCGGGATGGCCAACGCATCTGCCAGGGCGGCACCCTTCACCCTGCCACGAGTGCTCCACCGTGACCGCCAGCCTCCTCAGCCGATCGCTGCCTTCTGCGACACAGGCCCCCAGTGCACCCAGCGGCACAGCACCGCAGAGTCATGTGTGTGCTGACTGCTGCCTCCGGCCTACACTGCGGTCAGCAGGTCCCCCAAGTCAATTTTAGTCTTGATTCATTGATGGCAGAGTCCAGTAGGCAACAGACATTGCTTCCAGGGCGGCCCGCCCGGATGACGCATCATCGCAGGCCACGCACCTGCCGAGCGCTCCAGGTGCCACTAACTCTGTGCAGCACAAGTTAATGCCACGTGGCTGTGGGCCCTTGCTGACCGCTGCCTCTGGCCTACACTGCGGTCAGCAGGTCCCCCAAGTCAAACGACGCATCATCGCAGGCCGCGCACCCGCCGAGCGCCCCAGGTGCCACTAACTCTGTGCAGCACAAGTCAACGCCACGTGGCTGTGGGCCCTTGCTGACCGCTGCCTCCGGCCTACACTGCGGTCAGCAGGTCCCCCAAGTCAATTTTAGTCTTGATTCATTGATGGCAGAGTCCAGTAGGCAACAGACATTGCTTCCAGGGCGGCCCGCCCGGACGGCGCATCATCGCAGGCCGCGCACCCGCCAAGCGCTCCAGGTGCCACTAACTCTGTGCAGCACAAGTCAACGTCACGTGGCTGTGGGCCCTTGCTGACCGCTGCCTCTAGCCTACACTGTGGTCAGCAGGTCCCCCAAGTCAAACGACGCATCATCGCAGGCCGCTCACCCGCCGAGCGCCCCAGGTGCCACTAACTCTGTGCAGCACAAGTCAACGCCACGTGGCTGTGGGCCCTTGCTGACCGCTGCCTCTGGCCTACACTGTGGTCAGCAGGTCCCCCAAGTCAATTTTAGTCTTGATTCAGTGATGGCAGAGTCCAGTAGGCAACAGACATTGCTTCCAGGGAGGCCCGCCCGGACAACACATCATCGCAGGCCGCTCACCCGCCGAGCGCTTCCGGTGCCACAAACTCAGTGCAGCTCAAGTCATGGACCCTTTATGATGTAATCTTTTGTGTGTGAGTCCAGGTCTGGTGCCCCTACCTCAGTGCACTGCAAGTCATGGACCCTTTATGATTGAATCTGTGTGTGTGATCCGATGATCACTGTTCTAGCTGTTGCCAGCACCAACCACTCCCTGGGGGCTGGCTTACACTCACCCCACACCCATCCAGCACAGGCGTCACTGAACATGTGACCCTGGTAATAAAAAGGGGCTGGGCGCACGTGCCTGTAGCCAGTTCCACTATCTATCTAAGTGTGTCCGTGTGGTCATTATGTATGCATGATGGCCCCTGGCCCTACCACATCACATCGTGCTGTGGACAGCAGACGCAAGCATGTCACCTCAGGCAGTGGGTAAGACCTTGGACATGTAGCTTTGTCGTCCCCCCCTGTAAGCGTAAGCGGAGTGGGCTGGGCCGGCGTACGTCAGTCCAGCGCAGGGGTGTGTAGAATTGGCCCAGGGCTCAGGGCGTGGTTCAGTTCTGGCCTGGACAAGGAAGTCACCAATGCCTGTGTCTCTGTTGTAGTGTCGGCGCCACCCGTCCCGCAATTGACAATGTTGCAATGTAGCATGCACCCGGAGGGTGGCCTTGCACGAACGGAGAAATGAAGGAGCGCAAGACCGCTCGGGGTCTTGGCTCATACATGCCAAGTGTTGTGTGTATCTGTATTGCCACAGCATGAGCCAAATGCCTAGCCTTAATCACAGCGCGAGTTCAGCCAGGCATGAACTCTACATCTGTGTCTGCACTATCCTTACCATAGGCCTACACTCACGTGGCCGCCCACCTTCAACGGCCAACATCACAGTGTCATTGTCAGGCTTGTGGACATGCACAGACAGGCATGACAACGGTGTGCCGTTGGAGTGCAAGTGATGCAACCGCGCAGTGTACACAAGTGAATAGGCTCGGGGGGAGGGAGGAGCAGCTGTGAGGCAACGTAACACACAGTGATGCCGCTCATTTGCCACATGCAAGACATGTCAAACATGAATCCCAAAGTCGCACACATCCCACCCCACACCCAACAAGCCACATCACACTTCCTGAATGCAAGCAGATGACAAACTGACATTAGGGATGAAAGCTCCTTTGTCTGAACTATCAGGCGCGAGCACATCTGCACATCCGACCTCGGAATTGCATGTGCCCGGCACCCCCTGACAGATACGATAGCAGTTGAGGATGACTCCCACACTACGCACAGCCCACGACAGACCAACGTATACACACCCCACACACAGAAGTCCTTGCTCGGAGTTATCTTGCATGGAATGGCCTTCACACTTACTCCCACACCAACCCAGGCGTACAACCATTGCACACTTAAACAACTCATTGATCGGAGCTGTGGCATTTCATCCACAGAACTGGCGCAGGTCAGAACAGTGCTGCTTCAACCAGGGCCACTAACCAATGGCAGAACATCCCGGACACATGCACAACCCCTGTCACGTGGAACTGTATCGTGCACGTATGCTGCATTTACTGGGGGCACTGCCATTGGTAGTGCTGCGGGTCAGTTACCGGCTAAGCTTCCGCCTTGCCAACGTCACCTGCGTTCAGCCTGTGTTGCATTGTCGATCGTGCATATTCGAGTGGTCCATGGATGTCTGCCTATCCAACAGGATGGTAGCCGAACTGGATTTCGACATGTGTGTGCGCCCCCTGTTGGCCCACGACCAGGAGAGTCACCGTGATACCCGTCTATGGGATGCCTGGATACTTGGCATACATGCTGGCAGCTGGACCTGGGAGATTGCAGAACTCCTCGAGTGCAGTGACCACATTGAGCCGCTCCCCTATTGGGCTGTAGTGCTAATTGGTGACAGGGGGTGGACGCAGCACATCTGTCCGGACCTGCTAATGGATAGCCTCGCCGTCCTGTTCGATGAAGTCGACAACGACCTCATGTTGGAAATGATTGACTACAAAGCTGCAATCGCTTTCATGGACGTGTAACTACGTACCTGCAGCCACAACAGTTTGGATCCCATTGCACATGTCCCGACACCTTTTTGCATCATGGGGTTCTGGTCACATATCCCACGACAACAGTGGACATGGCTGCATTCGCCTGGACCCACAATACATGAGCAGACAACCACGCAGGGTAACACACACCTGTGAAAGATGAGGCACTCCCCCGGAGTGGACAGCAGCGCTTGGCATCGTTCCTCATTCTGACATACTGCTGCATTGGTCCGCATGTTGTGGCACTTATCTTGCCCATACTGACATGCATATGCTAATAAAGTCTATGCACATTCACTTGTATTCAACTGTGATGTGAGTTGTTTTGAATGACGATGTGTGTCTTACTGCCTATCTGGGTCACGGCCATACATGCGCATTGATAGCATTACCCAGGGAGTACCATTTATGTGGAATCACTGTCCCTACATTCATCAATACTTTCATGCTTAATTGATCAGGGCCATGACACATCAGTGTTTATTCGAATGTTTTATTCGCATTCAGTGGGGTGTTGAAGCTGGACCAGTACAGGGCCATGCAAACCCCACTTTACATTGTCGCCCCGTGGAGGGCCAGCCAGAGTCCTTTAGGGATTGACAGGTTCATCGGAAGAGGAAGACTTCAGTCCGCAGTGTGATTGCTGTGTCATTGGTAACCAATCCAAATATGGCAGTCCATGTCGAGGTCCAAGGTGAGTGTCGCTGAGTGTAACAGGGGACAATGGAAGATGTCATTCCAGGGCATGATGCAGAGGGCAGAACCAAGCTGAAACAGGCCATATGGCGGTTGATGTATGATACCACTTCAATCTTACCACCAAGCCAGATTCATCATCATCTTCGTTCTCTGATGTGTCAGATACCTCACATGTGGGTGGTGGTGTATAGTCTGCCGCACTGTGTGGCACTGGCACTTCAGGGGGCGGAGATGTAGATGGAGTAGTAGCAGCAGCAGTCATCCGCACCAGGCCGTGTGGTGGCAATGCCATGATGAGGATCTGCAGGGCATGGAAGATCCCAGATACATCTCGCTGGTGTGCAGCCGTGGCAGCCAATCGTTCCACATGCATCCGCTCCATGTTCTCCATGATCCTCCGCATGTGCCCCAACTCCCAGCTGACATCGCTGGAGCCATTCTGACTAGACAGTTGTTCTTGTCTCCAAGTCATGACTCCAGCAATGTCAGCCATGGATTGTTGGAGAGCATGGAGTGGACAGTGGGTGTCCGTTAGGGACTGTAAGTGGACCCTGATGGGACTTAGACACCCACGTATGGCATCTAGTTTGGCTGCCATGAGGTCGAACCCCACCCGCAGCTGATCAGCCATCTTTTCCTGGCACCCTAACACACGGCGTTGGAATGCCATGTGTTGGTCATGGGGGTCCTGGGAGACAGCCGTGGTGGTGGGTGCTTCCTGCTGTGTGGTCTGTGCAGGGGTGGGGTCTCCTCGATGCAGCTGGGCTGCCCTGCTCCTGGAGGTGGGGTGCCGAAGCTGTCCATGAGCTGCTGAAGGGTGTCGGTGTCGATGTTGGGGAGGTCCTCTTCCTCATCAGTGCTGAGTTGTTGTGTCTGCTCTGCAGGAGGTGTTGATTCTCCCTCTGCAATGTGAAGGGGAGATGCAGATTGACACTGTGTTCACATGTATGTTCACGCATTGTACAAGTTTACTAACGGACTGCATGACAATGTATATTGTGACTGTTTGTGAAGAGATGCCTATTTGATGCGGGACAGTTGACATTTCTACACCATCAGGGATGTGAGGTTGTACTTGTCCATTGTCATCTCACAGTTTCATGCTATGCCAAATGCGAATGGCCATTTTCTACACACAAGCAGCAGCAGTTGTGTCCTCTGTTCTGTTGTGAAAGTGTTGCAGTTTGTACCACATTGTTGTCAATGTTGAGGTGCTCTGATTCTTATGTGTGTGTGCTGCATTGTGGGTAAGTTGCCCCTTCAGCTCTGATTTGGCTGGACCTTCTCCATTTCAGGTGGTGTGCCTTTCACTTCTGTGCTTATACAGTGCTGAGATGTTGCAGACTTGGGTAAATTGGGCTCTTCGTCGGAGTTGTGACTCTTGGGCATGGTTTGTCCGCAGATATGCTCTACTTAATTGTGCATGTGTGCCATTGTGCCCATCTCCCCCCGTCCCCCCAGTCCCTGGTCGTTACTCACCCTGTTGCTGTTGGCTCAGGTCATGTTGTGCAGTGTCCGGTCCCCCAAATCCTGCCACCGTCTCCCCACTGATGACTGTGGACTCCATTACCTCCATCTCATCCAGTTCCTGGTGTGTCGCTGGACTCCCGCCTCCAGTCTGCATTGCTGCTTTCCGGTTGTTAGCGAGTTTCAGCTTGGTTTTGCGCTTGACATCATTCCAGCGCTTCTTGCAGTCATCCACTTCCCTTCTCTTCACTCCAACTGCATTCACCTTGGCACAATGGACTGCCAAATTGTATTTTCATTTGCCTATGACACAGTGGAGGTGATGAACAGTTGGTGGTGGTGTTCTACCACCTCCGTAATGTGGATCTGGTTTCCCTGCGTACTGAAATGCGGGTTCCTTTTCTTCTTCTCCTTGCCCTTCCCTGGCCCGAGGTCCCAGGCTGGTCCTCCGTGGGGCTTGTCTTCTGTACTTGCTCCGGCTACCTCCATGGTGCTTCGCAGTTGTTTGTGTTTTGTTTGTGTTTCTTGTTGCCGCTTTTCCAGTGATTTTTCCCGCCTGACTTGTGGGACTTGCAGGCCTGGCGCTGCTTATCGCTGACTTTTTTATCGCAGTTTGGCCCATCGCCACTTTTTTCACATTCGGCTTTAGATTTTATCGCCGTCACGGTGATTTTATCGCTGCCATTTGACGCGTTATCGGGACACTATTGCATGTTACCGCCGTGTTGAGAATACGTCGTTGTCACAGCGTTCTTTTCCCGCGATAGACGGCGATAAGGGAAATTGCGTTAACCTATTTTGGCGATGTTTATCGCACGTTCTTGAGAATATACCCCACAATTGTTCGTCTCCAGATCACCAGCGCATCACTTTTAATCATTAAATGTTTTCGGAAACTGGAGAAAATGAAATTTCTGATAATCATCTTCTGCTTGGCTGCAGTTGGATTTTCAAAACACAAGAGACAACTATCCTGTCTTTGAACCTCTTCAAAGTCAAAAATAAAACCAGTGTGCTGATTTTAAAACTACCATGCTCCTCCAGGCGAGCGTGAGATAGCTGGTGCAGCCTTTTTCTAAAAGTGCAGTAAAATGAAGAAACTGCAATGTTAAAAGGGGCACTCATCAGAGAATAAAAACTGCGAAAATGACCCAGAGCTGTGCCAGGTAAAAACAGCAATGGCAGGTCCACGCAGTCTCTACTTTAACGTCCCCATCAGTGGCACTGTGGCCACAAAGTTTACATTTAAATGAGCCCATTGCCAAACCCATGTCCTGCTCAGAACTGTGGAGGCATATGTTTGAGCTGTCAGGCTTAGACCACTGGCTAAGTGACGAAAAATTCCATACACATAATTCCCTTTCCCACTTCTCTTTAAAAAAAAAAAAAAACTGCTAAGATTCAGCAGCTGTGACATATTCCTTAACAAGCATTGACAAAACCAGTAAGTCTCGGACAGTTGAGCTGCAGGCTTGGAAATGCTTCTGCCAATTGATGTGTATGCATGCATGGCTAGCAATCGTCTAATGGATTTTGTATTAAACAAAACCCATTTCAAGAAGGCTGCCGAAGTCTATCAATAGTTTCTGATGCTTGTGTTGGGACACATGCTCGCGCATGTGTTGTGACAGTTGGTTTATTTTACCATTCAATCATGGCAAAGGCCATATTAGAACAGTTAATTAAAGCTTAAGAATAATAACAAGTGCACGCAAAGTCAATCAATCAATCAATCAGGGAATTGTAAGCGCGCTACTCACCCGTGAGGGTCTCAAGGCGCTGAGGGGGGTCCGCAGATCTGTTTAGCCGAAGAGCCAGGTCTTGAGGGTCTTCCTGAAGGTGTTCAGGGAGGGGCGCGTCTGATGTCTGCCGGTAGCTCGTTCCAGGTCTTGGCTGCAATGTGAGAGAAGGATCTTCTGCCTGCTCTGGCTCTGTGGATGCGCGGGGTTTCGGCCAGTGCGAGGTTGGAAGATCGGAGGTTTCTTTTGGGTACGTGGAAGTTGATTCTGTCGTTGAGGTATTTGGGTCCGTTGTTGTGTAGGCATTTGTAGGCGTGAGTGAGGATTTTGAAAGTGACTCTTTTCTCCACAGGGAGCCAGTGGAGACTTCGTAGGTGTTGGCTGATGTGTTCGTGTCGGGGGATGCCGAGGACAAGTCTGGCGGCGGTGTTTTGTACTGTCTGGAGTTTGCGGAGTAGGGACTTATTGATGCCGGCGTAGAGTGCGTTTCCATAGTCCAGTCTGCTGGTGATGAGTGCGTGGGTGACTGTCTTCCTTGACTCAGGTGGGTATCCACTTGAAGGTCTTGCGGAGGATGCGGAGGGTGTTGAAGCAGCTGGAGGTGACGGCGTTGACCTGTCGGTTCATGGAGAGTGATGAGTCGAGTACGATGCCGAGGTTCTTGGCGTGGTCTGAGGGGGTAGGTGGGCTTCCGAGGGCAGTCGGCCACCAGGTGCTGTCCCATGCAGAAGGGGTGGTACCGAGGACGAGGACTTCTGTCTTCTCGGCGTTGAGCTTCAGGCAGCTGTTGGTCATCAGACTGCAACGTCTTGCACTCCTTTCTGGAAGTTGAGTTTGGCAGTGGTGGGGTCTTTGGTGAGGGAGAGGATGAGCTGGGTGTCGTCGGCGTAGGATACGATGTTGAAGCCGTGTTGTCGGACGATGGCTGCGAGGGGGGCCATGTAAATGTTGAAGAGGTTGGGGCTCAGTGATGAACCCTGTGGGACTCCGCAGGTGATTTTCGTGGGGTCGGAGAGGAAGGGTGGGAGTCTGATCCTTTGGCTTCTTCCGGTGAGGAATGATCGGATCCAGTCCAGGGCTGTTCCTTGTATGCCTGCGTTGTGTAGTCTGACGACTAGTGTGCGATGGGAGACGGTGTCGAAGGCCGCTGATAGGTCGAGTAGGATGAGGGCTGCCCGAGTGGCCTTGGTCCAGGAGGGTGCGGATGTCATCTGTGGCGGCAAGTAGGGCGGTCTCTGTGCTGTGGTTGCTTCGGAATCCGGATTGGGACGGGTCGAGGACGGCGTTCTCTTCAATGAATCGTGTCAGTTTCCTGTTGACTGTTTTCTCTGCAACTTTGGCTGTGAAGGGGAGGAGCGAGATGGGCCGATAGTTCTTGAGGTCGGTAGGGTCAGCTGTGGGCTTCTTGAGCAGTGAAAAAAGGATGTGAGTTGACATGTAACGCAACTGGTGCTCATGTAAAGCGCTCTGATACCTGATTTCAGGTCAAGTTCGCGCTATATAAAACTTCAAAAAAAAAATATATATATATATTTTGCAGCTGCTCGACCGTCATTAAAACCAAAAAACTTACATTCAACAAGCGGAGTGGGATGGGGATCAGGGCACTAAACACTGGGGAGGGAGGAAGGAGAAATGAAAAAAGTGGGGGAAAGATAGGAAAAACAAAGGGAGAGAGCGAGGAAGCACATGAAATCCGATGTATGTAGATCAGTAGGAGGATACAACTCATCCAACAGAACACTGTGAGCCCAAAACGCTCCTAGGCAGGACAAGCACAAGAACAGGGAGGAATGCCATTAACTCAAGAGCAGAAAACTGAGATAGAGAACAAAGCATTGCAAGGTGCTGATCCAAAGTCAAGTCTGAGTATAGATGTGTGGATTGGAAACTATAGGTCTTCCCAACAGACACCTAAAGTTGCTTGTGGCAAAGACCTAAAAATTATGTGCATTTAAATGCTGCTTCCATGTTTTTCCTTATGACACCCACAAAAAAGGGAAAGCTACTCTTATATGCCAAAAGGGACAGGGTTATAATATCATGAAACAAAAATACTTCCCTCTTGTGCTCAGTCTTGAAAAAAATCATTCCCCAATAGGTAAAACCCTCCTTCATAAGTACAGTTCTAACATTTCAGCCAACATAGGATCACTTTCTGTCTCACCATAGTTAAAAAAGTATGCTATTTATTAAACATAATAAAAACATCATATTACATATTAAAAAAATGGTTCAGAATCATAAAAAGATTTTTCCTTAAATCACATGTTCCAAAACACAACCATTACATATTCATGTTGTACACAAAATCACAAAAAAATCCTGTCAATGAGGCGTTTTGGTGGGTTTCGATATGGTTCACAACACCTTCATCAGGACAAATCATTAAAAACAATTACATCTGTTGCCTAGTTGTTGCGCCACAGTTCCCTTATATTCGTCAGGAGCCACCTTAATAGAATTATTTTATTTTGCGCTACCAGCAGACCACTCTTGACGAAATATTCTTTCTCATTCTTTTTCCACAGAGCCGGGTTCTCTGTCCCTCAGTCAAATTTGATCAGGGAATCCTTTTTAGGTCGAGCCTAGCGTTGCAGCGCATGCGCTGCTCGCTTTGCGAGGCATGCAGTATTCAGTATAGCGTGGAAGCTTCGTAGAAGCTCCGCCCACTCTCCGCCCATCTTTTTTATTGGCTTAGGTCCTAAATGCTGCCTTCCGATTGGTTTTAGGCCTGTTAGTCCCTCCTCATGACGGCCATGTCGTCATTAGTATCCTTCCATGGCTACTGGCCCCTTTACTTCAAACACTATTTTCTTCTCGTGCCCCCCCTCCCGCAGTCCATGACTTCTGCCCCCCCAGCCCGCCCCACCGCACTCCTGTTCATGCCTTCTTGCACGCCCGCACTCCCGTTTCCAATGCAATAAGTCTCGCGTAAATGCGAGTCCTATTGCATTGCAAATGCTTGTTTATATAATACCTTGAAACCTGGGGAAGACTTGGGTCCTAAGCTAACTGGATGGGACCACTAATAATTATATAAACAAGAGTATCCAGTAGCTTTGATTAGAACTTATTCAATACTGGGCCAGTGGATTCAATTGATAGGCTCGTGTGATTTATTTCACAATTTTTGAATTATTCCATAAGATTCAGTAACATTCGAATCATGTCAAACATTAAGGGCAACACAAAGTAATGACATTTTTCAACATAAGAATTACAAAGACAGATACCACATATAAACAATTATTTACAAATGTGTATATTACATCAGCATGTTATGTTCAGTTGAAGAAACAAAAATGGTAATCAAAGCACCAGTCCATAAATCAAAAATAGCAATCAGGCGGAGGGGCAAGTCGAAACTTGCATACCACTGCAATATCTCCTAGAATTGAATCCACTGGCCCGGTATTGAATAAGTTCTAATCAAAGCTAGTGGATACTCTTGTTTATATGTTTATATAATACCGGCAGAACGATCTGGCCGCAATGTTTATTCTTGGGTAGATCACAAGACGGCATTTGAAAGAGTGCATTGAGTCCCCGGCTTATTTGGAGTGAGGGACAGAGGACCCGGCTCCGTGTGAAAAAGAAGAAAACATTGTGGCAAGAGCGTTCTGCCGGTAACATCAACAAGGGTTCCTTGATTGAGAGACAGAGGACCCGGCTCTGTGGAAAAAGAATTAGAAAGAATATTTCAGCAAGAGGGGTCTGCCAGTAGCACGAAAGAAGACATTCCATTCAGGTGGCTCCTGCGAATATGAGGGAACCGTGCTGTAACAAGTAGACCACAGAAGTAATTGTTTTTAACGGAATGTCCTGAAGAAGGTGGTGTGAACCATATCTAAGCCCACCAAAGTACTGTGTCAACAGGAGGTTTTACTTATTTTGTGTACAATATGAATATGCAACGGGTTGTGTTTTGGAACATGTGATTTAAAGAAAAGACTTTTTATGATTCTGAACCATTTTTTAATGTGTAATATGATGTTTTTTATTATGTTTAATAAATAGCATCGCTTTTTAACTATAGTGAGACTGAAAGTGATTCTATGGTGGCTTAGATGTTAGAAATGTACTTACAGAAGGAGTGTTTTACTTATTTAGGAATGATTTAATACAAGAATGAGTACAAGAGGGAAATATTTTTGTTCTGTTATGACACACCAGTTCTGTGTTTGTTCGACTAAAATGTACACCAACCTAGAGTAAGATTTTTGATCTAATGGGTAACTGTATAAATACTATACTTGACATTAATTTTGAAAAAAATAATGTTATGAATAAAGTACAAAATATTGAAAAGTTGCAAGAACATTCCTAATACAAGCAGATCAGAACAACATATAGACCTGCTAATGCTATCTAGATCCACCGTTGTCCATTTTTTAACAAGCACACAAAGTGCTAGGTTTAAACAATAAGAAGCAGTGTGGTTTCTTTAAATAAAGACAGAAGGCAAAAGTAAACATTAGCAAAGAAAAGCAAACCTAGACCGTAAATACAATAATTTGGTAATAAAAAAGGACAAAGATAAAATCATGAAACAGTGTGAAACTGATCATACAATCATCATGTTCTTTCCTATGTAGTAATTTTACGTGGGGTAAAACAACCCATCCACAGCAGTGGGATTGACACCCACAGCTTTGGAATGACTGGAGTCTGGCCCCAGCGCTCTAGATCACTGGTCCAATCTAATACTTACTCACTAGGACCCACTGATTTAATATACTGTTAATAGTAAGACATAGCTTGAAATACAGAACAATTCCATCCACCAGTCATTACTCATTATTAATCTTGGGGTAATGCTGCCCTCACTCTTGAGACAATCTATATATTCTACTTTTGAAAATGTATGCCTAACCACAAAGTGCAGCACAGAGGAAAGCGCAAGATCCCTTGGCACTCTCGGTGCAGCTTTTGGCCAAGTAGCTGAGTGGACATTCTGTGTAACCATAATGTCTCTAACTGCCTCCTGCCCTCTCCCATAGGTCGAGTAACCCAAACCAAAAGAGTATACATACGATAAGGAAGTGGAAACAACACAAGCCACATAGAAGGCAGAAGCTGACAGGGCTGATGGGTACAACTGCCCACTGTTGGCTTCAGCCCCATCCTCGCAAACCAACATAGAAGGCATACACCCCACTGACTAGCCACGGCCGGTCCATTGGGGTTAAGGGGCCACACCCCCTTACCTTTTGCCCCTCAAAAAATGTGTATGTCAGCTGAGCAAAGGTCGGTCTGACAGACACTCTTCTTTAAGGGCAGGCAGCCAGGTGCTAAGCCTGCGCTAAATGCGCAGGCTCCTGGCTGCCTGAGCTTAACTTTGATGGGATGAGGATGTCACAGCTCCTGTGGGCATGACCTCCTCAGATCAGCAAAGGTCCTTGAGGCCATCCCCCTCAGTGGTGAGGAGTAGCGTCACTCATTGCCTCATACAAGGGCCCTTCAGTTTTAAGCCATGAAGCGCCCAGGGTCGAGTGTAAATCAGTGAAACTTCGTCACAGAGTGGCGTGGGGTCAGCAGTCTCATTGACCCCATCCTACTCTGTGATGACATAGGGACTGCTACCTTCCCTCATCCCTAAGGTCTAAGCCTAAGGTCAGCCAATGAGGGAAGGCAGCAGTCGCGGTCCGTGCAGGTAAGAGCGGTGGTGCCAGGTCGGGGGAGGGGGGATTTTGACAGACGACGACGACGGATATGAAATTATTTAATTTTCCCTTGTGATCGTCTGTTAAATCCCCCTCCCAACCCGGCCCCACCGCTCTTACCTGCATGGGCAGCGCCTGGAAGATAGCAGTCCCAACCGTCCTGGGACCTTAGAGGCAGAGCTGCAGGTAACTGTGATTTTTTTTAAAATAAATGTTTGATGCATAAGTGCGTGTATGTTTGAGTATTTGGTAATGAGTGTTGTGAATGGATGTGTGTGTGTGCGAGCGCGTGTGTGAATGCATGGGTGTGAGAGTGTATGTGTGCGAGTGTGTCCCATCCGTCCCCTCCCTCCTAAAATTACCAGCTGCCACTGACACACTGTTACCTACAGTAAGTAAAACAGAGAGCACAGCAATGTCAAAGTGTAACTAAGAGAGTTTTGCACAACTATTTTAAGACAGTTTTTCTTTTGTTGCTAACTTGAAGCACTATGCTCCTGGAAAGGAGTTGAGCGGCCCAGCAGCACTTTACAGATGCCGGCCCTTGCAAAGAAAAACAAGGAGGGTGGGATGGGGAATGGGGCAACAAATATTGGGGAGTGATGAGGGGCAATGAAGAGAGTGCGAGGAAGAAACAGGAAAAACAGGGGGAAAGCAAGGAAACACATCCAATCTTATAGAGTGCTGACAATTAAACAAATTGCCTCGAGTAAACAGTGGAAGGATACAGTTCATCTAGTCAGAGTGCTATGTGGCCAAAATGTTCCAGGGTAGGACAAACACAAGAACAGAGAGGAATGTCACTGAATCAAGATCAGGCAAATGAGATAGACAACCAAGCCATCCAATAATGAGCAAGGGTCTGACCAAAAACACATTATAGGTATGTATTAGAAACAATAGGTCTTGCTACTAGATAGCTAAAGCTGTCTGTATACAAGACCTAAAAAAGGGGCATACTTCCTTGTTGCCCCCTACTGCTTTCTATCGGGAGGCAGTTTGACAAAAGATGGTTTGAGAGTAACACAAACCCCTGATGAGGCCACACTTGCAAAGCTACATCATAACACCCACACGTATTTTATGTGTGCAAGAGGATTCATAGGTTTGGGACTCCCCTTTACACAATTAATAAACGACTGAACATGTAAAATATAAGGGGGCATATTTCATGCCATACAGGGACTTCCACTTAATAACAGATGAACACACACACACGTGCTAACATTATGGTCTGTTCTGAAAAAAAAGAAATATATATATATTTTTTTTTTACCCGAAAATCTTCATACAACACTAATTATGACTCTTCCAGACTTTAAACTTGGCTCTTCCCTAAGCAAATAATAAATTATTCTCCTTCACCTCATTATGTCCCAATAATGGTTTTCAGGACAAAGAATCACTTTACTAGAAGATAAGATAACATAACATAACCTAACAATAACGACATCCACAAATACACTCACTCGCACACATGATACCAAGAATTTAGTAAATCACAAATCAGCGGCATGGAAGATGTAATTTGCGACATCAAGCATGAGGTGATGAGTAGTGCAACTTGGACAGAATTAGAATGTCATAGTGGTTATAACTTAGTCATTTTAGGGGTTTTGGTGATATAGGTCGTATCCTTAACATTTCAATACTGCTTTTTAGTGACTTTTGTTTTTTACTAACTAATTAACCTTAACTTCAGTGTACATATAACCAATTAACCTTAGCGTCATTCCACATATACAAACAAGGAGAGAGATTGGTAGCTCTCTGAACTTAAGAGAACATGTACAGGATTAAAGTCGACCCTGCTCACTAAACCTAAGTCCTTGTTTGTTGTGTGAATTAGCATATATAAGACCATGGAAACTTTTCACTTGCAATCTTGGTATGGACAAGCAGTGATTACATTTCGTTATAATCTTATCTAGAGTTTATGGTCTTAGTTATATTCCCAACATGTAAAAGCAATTCATGCACCCTCAGAAATAAAATTGATATGGACATGTGGTTTGACGTATTATCACATCGGCATATGGTTTGACACCCAACTCTAAGCAACTTTCTACTGAGTAGAGTTTCGCCCAGAGTAGCTCTGTGTCATCACTTAAAGCTACCAAAGTAGGGTGCAGCAATGCAACGCACTGTGAGATGTAGGGGCGTGGCCTTCCTTCTTTTAATTTGCCATATCAAGTAAAGATCTGTTTGCAAATAGAAAGCAATCACCACTTACCAACAGCCAGCCAACTTGTCACAAACGAAACTGTTGCAAGGTACACCAAATCCATGTATCAGAGACCTGTCTGAAGCATGGTTTGATGTAAGCAATCCTCTTATAAAAATAGTCTCTGGCTGACCCTGATTCAATAATATGCATAAGTCCGTTTTGTTTGTCCAGCAATGTGCTGCACTGTGCACCATCTTTTTGCCTAACACTGCATATTGTCATCCGGTGATAGGGATTTGCAGCAGAACTCTGAATTTCACCGTGTGTACCTATACTTTTCAGTGATCTAAAAGGAGCAGCTGCTGAAAATTGAAGAATTCAGCCAACATATGATGATGGCTCTGAAAGATCATGATGAAATCACCTTTGTGAAAAATACTCTGGATTCCAAGCTCCCAAAATCACAGTTTGCCCATTCCTATTGTAGTTACAAGACAAGTATTGGCAAAGCCAATAGGTCTTGCCTATGCAGGGGTGGGGGGGAGAAACCATGGTGACAGGAAAGAAGGGCATGAATGGGGGAAGCAATACAGAGGAGGGGAATTGGGTGCAACTTGGAGTGCAGGCTTGAAGAAGAAACAACAAGTGAGATAGCCATTTAGAGCAGGCAGGGGAGAATCATATGGGTCCAGAGCAATGGGAGGACACAAGAATGAGCAAAACATGGAGTAGGGCAAGGAGACGTACACGAGGAAAAGGAGTACATGAGGAAGACAGCTAATGCATGCATTCTCAAAGAATATTTAACACAAAAGAAAAAAGTAGTGCTTGAAAAGCAAGCAGTGGAAACATAGAAGCCAGCCAATCAAAAGAGATTTTAAAGAGGCTATGGTCCATGGGAGGGACAAACACAAGATTTAAAAGGTGGGAGACAAATAGGAATCAGGCAGATAAGAGTGACAAGAAAGCCAACCATAGGTAATCAATGGGTGGGCTCTAAGCACCTGTATGTTCTTGGTAAATCCACAATATGTCTTTCAAAACCAGACAGCTGCTCTGTCTGATAAGCTCAACCTAAAAACTCAGACGAAAGAAAGTTTAAAGAAGGCAGCAGGACTTTGATCTCAACAATTAGACATTGTGTACAAATGCCTATTTCATTCAATTCTTTTACCAACAGATGTTGATGCAATGCAATATTGTGAATAAAACCACATGAACATATAGTGACAGTAGAGACAATAATAACATTCATAACTCTTTTGAAAGAATATCATGTGTTATCTTGGATACAATTTATTTTGAAGAAATGTGCAACTAATACACCAACAAACATAGATTATAAAGAAAAGTAAGAGAATGTTTTGTAGTGGCATGCTGGTAGTGATAGCCCTTTAGTTGAGTACAGTTTACTCTACTAAGGTGGCTGCTTCTGCTCATATGCAGACTATGTCCTCAAAGGGAAAACACCAAAAGAGAATGTCAGAAAAATGGCTCAGTACCAAAATCGTGAGCAACTATTGCTTTGCACTTATTCAAGGCCTTTTCGAAAACTGCATTTTGTAGTAAAATGTACAACTACAGTTGTACTCCTCATGCGCTGCAAAATGCTATTCAAAAACCTAGAGGTGGAGACCTTTGCCTCTGCCTATCCTATCTTTTTTGTGCAGAGCCAGAGGCTTCCACTCTATCTATCTATCTATCTATCTATCTATCTATCTATCTATCTATCTATCTATCTATCTATCTACCTATCTATCTATTCATTGAAAAAACAAAGGTTACAAGGACGCTACAGATAGGTACTTATGTTAAGAAACTAACGGCATGAGTTATAGTTGCTTCAGATAACTATAACTATAACTGCTGAATGTCTAACTATAGCGTCCCTGTAACCTTTGTTTTTTTTCAGTGAATTTATATGTTTTTTTTTAACGTAAATATATAATTGGATCCGCGGGTACCCCCTGCGGATCCACAGAGGATCCATGTCCCTAGATATACAAAGTTTTATTTCTTTAATAACTCCAAAACTACTGAACTGATTTACACCACATTACAAAAGGGGCTCTTTCTGCTAAATTTGGTGTAAATCCGTTAAGAGGTTCGGCCTCTAGCTGTGTCTAAAAATTGCAAAATTGCCTTTGACATTGCATGGGGAAAAATCCTTTTAGGACCAAATGGCGGCTCCTCCGCTAAGGCGAAGGAGCGTCGCACAACTGCCATGAAGCAGGAAAAAAAGCAAAAAATAAAATGATAATAACGTAATGTTATTATCATTTTGTTTTGTTCTCCTGCTGTGGCAGCTTTGCGTGAGGGGCAGGGCAGGCTGCAGAGCAGGGGAGGGGTGATAGAACCCTCCTAAGTGTCCTAAGATGGCCGACTGTTTGGTCGGCCGTCTCGGGCCGCCTAAAACAGTCATGCACACTTTCCCTGTTCTCCATGCAGGCTGCATTACAGCCTGCATGGAGAACATGCCCACCTCTCCAGCCCCTGGCTGAGCGGCGTGTCATGGCACTCAGACGATTCACAATGCTGCATTGCAGCATTGTGATTGGTCAGGGGATCCTGGATGCTTACCAATCACAACACTGCATTGCAGCATTGTGATTGGTCAGTGGAGCCTGGCTGTGATGGAGTCTGAGATGGAGGAGAGCAGGAGCAAAGATGTGGGACAAGGCAGCAAGGTAAGTGTATTTTTATATTTTATTTTACATTGTACCCTGTGTGCCCCGTGCCCCCCGCCTGTCCCACCACCTGCGAGCCATGCCTGCTGCCACTGTTAGGACCCCCCCTTTTTCTCTGCCTCATTTGACATATCACCCTGAAACATTCCATGCAGATCAAGGCAAAATAGAGCACTGTTTTTGGAAAATTTCAAAAAACTCTTTATCTATAGAAAAAGTTGGTCCTAACTATAACTACCTACTGCGTATTGATGGTACATTTTATATAGACATACATATATACATACATATATATATATATATATATTACCTACTGGCGGTCGCCAGTAGATAGTTATAGTTAGGACCTAGTTTCCATAGGAAAAGCATTTTTTGTTTTCCCAATAACTTTGGCGTTGTTTGATGAATCTTCTCGAAATTTTCAAAACTAGTGGGGCGCTCCGGTCAGCTCCTGTCTTGAAAGTTTCGGGGTGATTCATCAAGCGGGGGCCGAGAAAAAAGGGGGGTCCCAAAACACATTTTCCCCATGTAAATTTCCATAGGAAACTTTAAACAAAGCTACAGCCCGAACTGTTGAACGGAATTACACCAAATTTGGCAAAAAGTTAGCTCTTGGTTCATAAAGAGCCCTTTTTAGGTCTCGGGCCTAGTGTTGCAGTGCGCAGCACTGCTCGCGCAGCCCGAGACCTCTTGTATGGGCTTTTGAAAGCAGACCACACGCTTGTGCGTGTGATTTTGCTTTCGCCGGCAGCCATTGGCTTTCGCGTGTTTTAAAAAAAAAAATAATGCACGCAATTGGGCAAAGGCGAGCGCATGTCCTGCCTTTGCTCCGCCCATTCCCATCGGTGGCTAGCACGCGCAGCAGCGCGCGTTCACCTCGCTGCCGCGCTCCCTTTCCCCCCGCTCCTCTGTGGGCTTTTTTACGATCCTCTTGCTCCAGTTTTCATTTTCAATCTCGGGGCTCTGGTTTCGGTTTCCTTTCTGCTGCTGCTCCTAGGTATGCGGAGACAGGGTTTGCCTCGAGGCATTTGTCGTCATTGCCGTCTTCGGAAACGAAACTGAACTGTCACGCAACAGTGTATATAAATCGGCAGGCGTTTGGCGCACTTGGTATTGTGGTCCTCGGCATGGGTAAGAAGAGACCTTCGGGGAGTGGTGCGCTGGCAGGGGGCGCTCTTCCCAATCTGCCTCATGTCTGTGGTTCTATTCGGATGGGAAATGCCAGCCGAGCCGGTGTCCCCTGGAGTTCAGTGGTATTCGTCAGGTGAGCTGCAGCTTGTGCCATGTGGCGGTGGTGCTGAGCAACGGCAGAGTGGCCCTGTGTGCCACAGAAGAGGCTGGAGCATTCTGACTGGAAAACCGAGTGAGTGGCCGATGGCTGGCAGTATATGTATTTTTTATATGAAACGAAAACTTGAAAATCTTCGGTTTGGGAGTTCTATTCACTTAGGCGATTATAGAACGTTGACTTTTTAGAGGGGCTAGCAAAAAAATTTGAAGCACTCATCTAGAGGACATGTATTTTCGTAATTCCAGCAGTCTCCTTTGTGTACTCCTTGCCCTGGGTGCGTGCTTCTATCCTTCCTCGTGCATGTTGCCTCCCCATCTGTGCGGTTCTCCCTCCTTGGCCCTCAGTTCAGGAGCGTCAACGCCCGCTCTTTATCGGCTACAGCGTGGATGGCGTCCTCGATGGGCCTCGGCAGACAAAAGCTCATAATTAATGTGAGGGGGTGTAAGAATGGATGGTGTGAGTGAAAGGGAAGAAGAGTGGATGGAAGAGTGAAAGGGTGAATGGTTGGATGTGTGAAAAGCTGGATGTGTGTAATTATGAATGTAAGAATGGAAGAGTGAAAGGGAGTGTAGATGGATGTATGGCTGGATGATGGGTAGACATATGGGTGAGTGAAAGGGTGAATGGATGGACAGATGAGTGAAAGGGGTATGTATGGGTGAGTGAAAGGGGTATGGATGAGTGAGTGAAATGATGGCTGGATGAGTGAAAGGGTTAATAGATGGATTTGTGAGTAAAATAGTTGATGGGTGAGTGAAAGGTTGGATGGATAGGTGCATGGTTTAATGAGTGACAGGATGGATGTAAGGATAAATGGGTGAAAGGGAAGAATTGTAGATGGATGAGTAGTGAAAGGGTGAATGGATGAGTGGTAGGATGGGTTGAAGAGTGGATGGGTGTACAAGAGCTTCCCTATGCAAGCCCGCCTGTGCTAACCTATTTATTTACCTCGTGTACTTATTATCACACTTGCTGCCTTCACAGAGAACCAGGCGCCTCTTGTGAGCAGAGCACAAACTCGTCCTGGCTGCTGCTCTTACTTAACACATACAATTGTATTTTATTTCATGTTTAATTGTTCAGCAATGCTGGCGCTGATTTATAATTGGCTATCGAGCTCTCCTTGTGCTTCCACCTATGGACAGTGCTGCTGTTTTATTGATCGCTGCTTTCATTATTTCAAAGTGTTAGCACGTAAAGCAGTAAGTAGTTCGAGTGCCCTCCATGAGTCCGTGTGTGGGCAAAATGTGGGTGTGTCAGCGTATGTGTAAGCATGAGTCAGTGTGTGTGAAGTTGTGGGTGCATGCATGAGCGCGTCGGTGTGTGTGTATGTGCAAGCATAATTTAGCTTGTGTAAGTATGGGTGTGTGCATGAGTATCAGCGTGTGATTAAGTGGTGGGTGTGAGTGTCGCCTGTGTGCAAGTTGTGTGTGTGTCCGTAAGTTGTGTATGTCAGCGTGCGTGTAAGCACGAGTCAGTGTGTGCACAA
Organism: Calotriton arnoldi; assembly: GCA_963921515.1. NCBI lineage: Eukaryota > Metazoa > Chordata > Amphibia > Caudata > Salamandridae > Calotriton > Calotriton arnoldi. The sequence continues at coordinate 1,302,059 of CAWUFW010004387.1, forward strand.
GCTATGGTGTGCGTGTGTCAGCATGTTGTGTGTGGGAGAGTGTCAGCCTGTGTGTGAGTGTCAGTGTGTGTGTAAGCACGAGTCAGCGTGTGTGCAAGGTATGGTGTGTGTGTGCCAGCCTGCTGCGTTGTGAGTCTGTCGGCCTCGGCAGGACCCCAGCTCTTCCCCAGTCTAGGCGAGGAATGCGCTCTCCTCCCACATCCTCAGCCAGCCTCCTCCGGCACTCCCTCCTCCTGCAGCCTCTTCCTCCCCAGGGACAGCGACCCTCCCCTAGCCCATCCCCAGTCACCCCACAACCTCAACCAGCCTCCCCCGTCACTGCTCCCCACCACAGCCTCTCCCTCCCCAGGGACAGCGGCCCTCCCCTGGCCCATCCCCAGCCTGCCCCACATCCTCACCCAGCCTCCCCCATCACTGTTCCCGACCCCAGCCTCTCCCTGCCCAGGGACATCGGCCCTCCCCCAGCACGCCCCAATCCGTCCATCACTGCTCTGCAGCGCCTACCCTGGCACCCAAGGCGCAGGATGCGGGGGTGCTGCACCTACCCTGGCACCCAACGTGCTGCAATTTATTTATTTTTTTGGGCATATTTATATAGCGCGAACTCGACCCGAAGATATTGGAGCGCTTTACATGAGCACCGTATTTACATTACACATTCAGGCACGGGGAGATTAAGTGATTTGCCCAGAATCACAGGATGTGGACGCGACCCCGAGGCTCGAACCCTGGTTTCCAGCACCAAAGTCGGCAGTCTAGCTAACGGACCACATCCTCTCCCCAGGGTGCTGCACCTACCCTGGCCCCCAAGGTGCTGCAGGCGGGGGTGCTGCGCCTACCCTGGCACCCAAGGCGCTGGAAGTGGGGGTGCTGCACCTACCTGGCCCCCAAGGCGCTGGAGGTGGGGGTGCTGCGCCTACCCTGGCCCCAAGGCGCTGGAGGTGGGGGTGCTGCGCCTACCCTGGCACTCAAGGGGGTGTGGGTGCTGAGCCTACCTTGGCCCCCAAGGCGCTGGGGGTGGTGGTGCTGCGCCTACCCTGGCCCCCAAGGCGCTGGAGGTGGTGGTGCTGCGCCTACGCTGGCCCCCAAGGCGCTGGAGGTGGGGGTGCTGCATGCTCACCATCTATACATTCCATCTTGCATTTTAAGATCCTTTTTTCATATTTTTATTCATCCATTTACACCCCTTTACGTTAACATAGCCTTAGCTTTACAGTACAGTTGCTAGAGAAGCTTATAGCAGAACTGCACTGGCTCGGTGCGTGCGCAGTGTTTTAAATTCATACACATAACTCGAAAATTCTCTTAGTCTGTGCATGAAATGCAGGCAGTACAAGTCGAAAATAGTGAGCAGAGATTGCCTCGCTGTGTTTCTGCCTGGTTCTGTCTAAAGTTCATGCAGTAACTCTGGGAAATTCTGAGTTACATGCATGAACTTTAAACACCTCAAACTTAACCAACAGGTTGTCAGCTCTGCGCCGAGTCAGCGCAGCTACTCATGAATCATGATAAGGCCCAGTCCGCTGCAAGGTCAGTGCATTTATAAATTGGCAAATTTATTGATCTGTTTCCAGAATTCTAGACTTCGCATAAGCATAGAACAACATTCTAAAAGTACATACACTATACTGAAGATTGGTTAAACATTTTTTTTGTTTCTGCTTTCACTCTGCCCTCCACCTGCTGCTAAATGATATATTTTACATCGTTTTCCATTTTTTTAAACGTTTAAGCTGTGGTATTTCATGGCGCACGCACAAACAAAATGCAGATCATGCCTTTTATAATAAAGGGAGCATTTATTCAACGTCTCTTCATGGCACTGAAGCCTTTTCATAACTTATTTCTTTAACTCATTTCTGGGTTGTTTCATTTCAGCCATCCGTATGCAAATCTCCAGACACAGTTACTAAATTAACTTTATAGTGAAAGTGAAGTGTTTCTTTTCACCAGTGTTTAGCGTGTCTTTCAACCTTGACATCTAGCTAATTTTGTGAATTTGTGCGCAATGAAAGGCCTCCTTTCTTTGTAGTTGTTTCATCCTTTTTAAACTTGGTAACACAATCCACACAAATACACTCCATATCTTGCCACATAATTCCAATCAGCATATTTTCACTCAACCCCACACACTTACGCACCACACAATTCAACTCTAAACATTTCCATTCCACACCACATCATTCGACAACAAACCACATAATTAAACATAATTATACAACACACATACATCCAATCCACACCACAGAATTTCACATCATGCCACAAAATTCAACAGCATACCACATAATTAAACTTCACTACATACCACTCCACAAAATACCATTCCACATATTTACACTCCATGACACACAATCCCACTTCACATGATTCCAATACATTCAATACCACATAACTACTATCCACATAATTTCACTGCACACCATGCTACATAATTATACTACACAGATCCACTCCATACCACACAATTCCACCACACACAATTCCACAACTAACAATTCCAATCCAACCCACATAATTCCACTCCACACCACATACATCCACTCAAAACCAAAACACATGGGTAAAAGACATTGTCATTTACAACGGCATTAGCTCTAACTCTTACAAATCCGAGACCTATTGCATTGCAAATGCTTGTTGTTAAATGGTTTAAATCCAGTCAGTAGTTCCTGAGAAATTCAAAAAAGAAAAAATATCGATATCTGAGCACCGAGGAGGATTCGCGACCCCTCCCGAGCACGAGCTCAATTCTGATTGGCTGCCAACATTCCAAACCAGGAAGTGTTGGCAGCCATCTTGTGACTCGGTAACCGAGTCACAAGAAATCAGAAACAAAACATGAAAAGGAAGAAAAGGGGGCAGGGTAGAAACACCCTGACCCCTAGGCCTGCTCAGGGGGTCCCACAAGGACCCCCAGGGCCAAAAAAAGCATTTTTTTTTTTTTTAAATGGCAGAATTCGCGTTGGGGTTGCGAATCCTGCCATGAAAAAAAAAAAAAAAAAGCGTGGGCTCCCGCGCTTCGTTTACAAAAAGCCCCCGGGTGGGCCAGGTCCCGGGGCACTCACCAATTAATTTGTGGAGACCCGCAGGGCCCCCGCAGCCCCGGGGACTGCCACCTCCCCAGGGCTTATTTCATTGTATGTGGGGGGGCACTACGGCCCTCTGCAGCCCCGGGCACCGCCACCTCCCCGGGGCTTTGAGAATGAAATGCAGGGGGGCACGCGGCACTGACCGCCACCTCCCCGGGGCTCTGTAACAAAATGATGTGTGGGGGAGAAGGGCCCCCCCAAACACCCCAGGGGCCACCACCTCCCCGGGGCACATACTAATTAAAAATGCGGGGGTCCGTAGTGGACCCCCTGGCCCCGGGGACCACCATCTCCCCGGGGCTTTAAACACATAGGAGGGGGGCCGCGCGGCCCCCCTCCTGGAGCCCTCGAAGGCCCTGGGGACCACCACCCCCCAGGGCCGGCTCCTTCAGTGTCCCGGGTTGCCCACCCCCGGGACACTGCTGTTTGCTATGGCAGGGCAGGAGCACGGCTCCCACCCTGTCATAGCAAACTCTGCTTTGCTTCGTTGAAGCGAGAACAGGGAAACCTGCTCTCGCTTCAATGAAGCAAAGCAGGATTGCTTTTGAGCAAGGGGAGCTGCATGTCAGCAGCTCCCCTTGCTAAAAAGCAATGCCGGCTCCCGCAGGAGGCAGGGAGCCTGCGGGACCGTGGGGGCATTGGGGCTCCCCCCACGGGCGCCAACGCAAAGGGCCGGCACCGGGGGAGGGGGTCCCCGGGGCCAGAAGTGGCCCCCCTCCCTCAATAAAAAAAAAAAAAGAGGCACAGCCCTGGGGGATGGGGTCCCAAGGCTAATAGAGGCCTCAGGAGGGGGGCCACGCAGCCCCCCTCATTAAAAAATATTTTAAAAAATAAATAAATATGTGGCCATGCCCCGGGGATGGGGTCCCCGGGGCCGAAATTGGCCTCGGGAGGGGGGGGGGCACGCGGCCCCCTTCCCGTTTATTTTTTTATTTTTTTCAAAAATAGGGGTCAAGACCTGGGGGATGGGGTCCCCAGGGCCCCAAAAATGGGAAAAGAAAGGGGGCCACACAGCCCCCCTTCTGAAAAAAAAAGCAAAAAAAAGCTGGCATCGCGCCGGAGGCCCCGCCCCCTCCCTGCAGCACTCTGCAAACGCGCCCCCTGGCGCGTTGTAAGTTGGGGAATTAATTCCCCTTGAATACTGAGGGTCCCTGGGGGCCAACTAGCCCACCAGGTACCTCCAGTATGCGCCAAGGAGCTGCGTTGCTGAGATGTGGTCCAAGGCCACGCCCCCTTTTTACACCACTCTGCAACGCAGCTCTGTGGCGCTTACTGGAGGTACCTGGTGGGCTAGTTGGCCCCCAGGGAGCCTCAGGACTTAAGGGGACTCAATCCCCCAATTTACAATGCGCCAGGGGGCGCGTTTGCACAGTGGTGCAGGGAGGGGGCGGGGCCTGACATAACAAGTGTGCAAACACGCCCCCTGGCACATTGTAAATTTGGGGATTAAGTCCCCTTCAATCCTGAGGGTCCCTGGGGGCCAACTAGCCCACCAGGTACCTCCAGTAAGCGCCACAGAGCTGTGTTGCAGAGAGCTGGTCCGAGGCTACGCCCATTTTTACACCTCTCTGCAACGCAGCTCTGTGGCGCTTACTGGAGGTACCTGGTGGGCTAGTTGGCCCCCAGGGACCCTCAGGATTCAAGGGGACTTAATCCCCCAACTTACAATGTGCCAGGGGGCGCGTTTGCACAGTGGTGCAGGGAGGGGGCGGGGCCTGACATAACAAATGTGCAAATGTGCCCCCTGGCACTTTGTAAATTGGGGGATTAAGTCCCCTTCAATCCTGAGGGTCCCTGGGGGCTAACTAGCCCACCAGGTACCTCCAGTAAGCGCCACAGAGCTGCATTGCAGAGAGGTGGTCCGAGTCCACGCCCCTTTTTACACCACTCTGCAAACGCGGCTTCTGGTGCACTGCTGGTGGGGCGATGAGGTCCTCTTGTGTCCTGAGGACCTCAGGACACAAGTGAACTTCATCCTCCGAGCAGCAGTGCGCCAGAAGCCGAGTTTGCAGCGTGGTGTAAAAAGGCACGTGGCCTCGGAACACCTCTCTGCAACACAGCTCTGTGGTGCTTACTGGAGGTACCTGGTGGGCTACTTGGCCCCCAGGGACCCTCAAGATTCAAGGGGACTTAATCCCCCAACTTACAATGCACCAGGGGTCTCCTTTGCACAGTGGTGCAGGGAGGGGGCAGGCCTGATATAACAAATTAGCAATCCTGCTGTGTGGGACTTACTGGAGGTAATAAAAGGGGTAGTTGGCCCCCAAGGTTGACGTTGGGGGCTAACTATCCCTCCTGTTACCTTCGCTAAATCCCACACAGTGGGATTGCTAAAAGGTGTTTGGAGGCCACGCTCACCTTTCTCCACCACTCTGCAAATGCGACTGCTATGTTATAGTTAGAAATTAGCATTTAAAAAACTTTTGAAATTCACTGAAAAAACCATAGGTTTCAGGGACGTTATAGTTAGAAATTAGCATTTAAAAAAGCTTTGAAATTCACTGAAAAAACCATGAGGTTTGCAGGGGATTCTGGGTAGAGAAACGTTGGGGAATCCACGCAAGCCATACCTTGCTGGACTCCCCCGGGTCTCTAGTTTTCAGAAATGTGTGGGTTTGGTAGGTTTCCCTAGATGGCCGCCAAGCCCAGAACTAAAAACTCATGTGACCCACCTTGCAAAACCAGGTCATTTTCGGATACATAGGGGGCATCTGAGTTTTTGGTCCCGAGTCGGCAGCCATCCAAAGGGTTTCAGTCTTTAGCGGCATCCTTAAAACAGTTCCTAAATATCCAGGGATCCTGATATGTCCCGTTATAAAAGGCTTAAGCTGGAATTCATTGCACAGGACGCCGCCACTCGTGTTCTGCCGAGTACGCCGCTAAAGACTGAAACCCTTTGTGGGTTGGAAATATCACCACATATTAAAGGTTTCTACAGAGAAGACATAGCCTTGAAAAAGTCGCGGGATAACTTCCCCTGTATGCGACGAAACACGTGTCGGCTGTCTGAAGATCTACAAAATAAAAGGACAAAAGAAGAGAAAAAGAATCTTGATTATTGTGTATAAATTGTGCTGATATTGTGCACTGTTAAACAAAAAGTTTTACACATATTCGACGTGTGCTGGGGAGTGTCATTGCATTGTGTGTAGCTAATCCAGTGGGTGCTGTTACTACACACAACAAATTACACTCTGTAGTTTTCTGTAGGAATGCAGTGAGAACATGTATCAAAAAGCTTTTACTGGTGCCAGTTTGACCGCTGACATACAACAGTATTGGCTTAAATGATGTGCATGTACACTGTTTCTTCTCATGAAAGAATCCATGCTCAACTACCCACCCAACTTATCGAAAAAATGCCACCAAGAAACATAAGTATCACTTACTCAGGGCCAGGCCCGAAACTTTAATCTCTGATGTCTACTTTTGTACAAACAAAGGTACTAGAGTTAATGACCTTATTTTCTACACCAGGAAAAGAGCATGTTGGTGAAAAGTCTTCTACTCCATGCTCCGAATAGCAGGTACCAGGAAAACACCTCATGGTCTCAAGCTTATAACAGCACCCTTGTCCACACTCAACACCAATGCCACCATCACCCTCTATAACAATGGTATCATCCTAATCCAAGCGTCCAATGTCAATCTAATTAAGATAACCAGCATCTTTCGTTACTCAAAAACGCAGTTTCTTTGAAACCCAATGACACCCACACTCACCCTACCATCTCTCAGGACTTGACGAGTCCGCCCCCCTCTACTTTGGGAAGGCCTCACCCCATCTAAATCACTCCTCGCCACCAGATCATCACAGAGTGGCTCCGTCCCCGGTTGATGTGCCCCAACTATCTAGACCCATGAATCTGAAGGTGAGAGACTTCTCGGGTTCACTCGGCGCACAGCTAGCCAGTCCGATCCTACCCGTTCCCCGATTGGAGAGATCCCCGGGTGACCGACTGGCACTGCCTCCAACGATTGATCCATCTTCCCTCAGCCCTCTCCCTTCGACTCATAGGCTGGAGTCCGAGCAACTGCCCACCACCGATCATGATGGGTCAATTCCAATCATTCCGGTTTTGACTGTACCTAACCCTCAGCTTAATGATCACACCCCCCTTGCTAATGCTCCAACCTCACTAGTAAAAGGACATGGAACTCTGCTAGTCCCAAATGACCAACTTCCTCCCCAGGAACTACTCACCACCACCCCGGACCCCACAGGCTTACACCGAGACCCCCCTTCGCCGCTCGCTTTCCCTACACACCCTCCACCCCTCGCCCAACACTCAGACTTGGCTGCACACCTAGATGCTATATCCCTACAGTTGCACCTTCTCACTTCTGAGCTGCATGACCTGAAAGCCCTCTCAAATTATCTTTTCCCCGTGATCAGCTCTCTCCTCACCTCTGCAAATTTGCCCAAAGCTTCCACTAGTGATAGAGATCTCATGGACCAGCCTTTAGCCTCCTCCATCTCGAAATCCATTCCCCTTCCTAACGACCCCTCCCGCCCCAGAAGATATGAGACCCACCTTGCGTCCACTGATCTCCATGACCTTCACAACTCTTACCCTACTTGGTCCAACCCCAACATGATCCCGCAGAGACAAATACAATCCATCCTTTCTAACCCGAACAGAGAACCTCCTCGCAATCTTAGAGGCAGCAATAATGACAACCTCACTCGTGTGAACTTCACCCAGACTCCTTCCCCCCCTAATCCACTACGACTTAAATGTGTACTTCTAAATTGCAGATCAGCCAGTAAACACGCCTCTGATATCTTTGACCTCATCCAACACAAGGACTTAGACATTATCATCCTCACTGAAACTTGGCTAAATCCCGCTTCCACTCCTATCTTAGACCTCCTAGTACCTTCCACTCATGCTATAATTAGGCTAGACAGAGTTCGAAAGTTGGGTGATGGCCTAGCCTGTATTCATAGGAACACACTCTCGATCTCTCACTTGGAGTCCTCTACGCCCTCCTCCTGTGAATACCTTTGTCTCAGCATCTCAAGTAAGAACCTTCCGGTTTGCAAACTTCACACCTTCTACCACCCCCCGGGAGACAATCTCCCCTTCATCAAGCAACTAATGGAAATCATCTCTGGCAATGTCGACTCAGCCGTGTCCCAAATCTTCCTTGGTGATTTCAACCTTCACTGGGCAAACCCCAACGACCTTGCTGTTTCTTGCCTTAAATCATTCCTAAATGATCAAGATCTGATTCAGCACTGTGACCAACCCATATTAAAGGAGAAACTCTAGACCTCATTATCTTGAAAGGGCAGACCATCACCCTGGATTCCATTACCCCGTGTGACTGGTCAGACCACCACTGCATCCTCTTTTATATTAACAGGGAGGTGCTGATGAGGAAGGCTCAACCAACGAAATCAAAGATATGGAAAAGGGACCTGAGATCAATAAACTCTGTTGAACTAACTGCCCATTGTAAATCTGCCCTCTCCTCCCAAGCTGACTTGGTTGAGGTGCAGTCACTCACTGACTCCTACAATTCGAACATCTCCAACATCATGGATGACATTGCTCCATTCCAACAAAAAAATGCCTCAACAAAAATATCCAAACTGTGGTATAATGACAACTTAAACACGGAACGCCGCAACCTTAGGGCAGTTGAACGTTCCTGGAGATCAAATCCCTCCTCGGACCAACTAAAACTCCTTAGAGATGCTAGGAGCCTCTACAACAAACAAATCAAGAGCGCTAAGGCTAACTACTTCAGACACCAACTGGATCAAGCGGCTAACCGTCCCAAGAAACTTTTCGAATTGGTCAAACAGCAATCAGTTGTAGGTCCTAACCTCTCTGACCCGGGTGGCAGCCCACCCTCTTGCGACGAACTTGCTGCTTTCTTCACTGAGAAATCAAGACTCATCTCCACTGACCTCGCCTCTAAGAAGGCTCTACTGCCCTCCTCCAGGGCCGCATCACCCCTTGACCTCTTAGAAAAGCGCAATTCTACCACCCCAAACACCAAGAACAATGCGTCATGGGGCACCTTTACCCAATTTAGTGAAAAAGACATCAACAAGATCCTTCAGAATATCAACCCATCCAACCACTTCAGTGACCCGTTACCCCCGGCCATCTTCAAAGAAATCAAGAATGCACTCATCCCCACCTGGACAAGGATTGTAAACACTTCTCTATCACAAGGCACGATCCCCGACTGCCTAAAAGCAGCTCAGGTATCACCTATACTAAAAAAACTAACGCTGACAAAGCTGATCTCAATAACTTCCGACCTATCTCTAATATCCCCACCCTAGCGAAACTCCTAGAAAAATGCGTACAATCCCAACTCTGTGCTCACATAGAGAATTACCAACTCCTAGACCAGCATCAATCCGGCTTTCGGAAGGGACACATCACCGAATCGGCTCTCACTCACGTTATGGATGACATTTTAAAAATGCTCGATCAAAACGAATCCTGCCTCCTGATCCTCCTTGACCTTTCCTCCGCATTCGACACGGTTAATCATGACAACCTCCTATCCATTCTGCAAAACAGAATGGGTTTTTCTGATCAGGTGCTACAATGGTTCTCGTCCTTCCTCCACCACAGATCTCAAAGAGTCAGGGTAAATCACTCTCTCTCCCAGCCCTCTCCAGTACTCATGGGGGTCCCCCCAGGGTCTGCCTTATCTCCTATCCTCTTCAACCTTTTCTTGGAACCATTAGCTAACTCACTAAACTCCACGGGCATTCTTTTCCATATGTATGCGGACGACACGCAACTCTATTTGAAAATCTCATCCCCGGAAAACATCATCTCACTCAACACTACCCTAACGTCTACTCAAAACTGGTTAACTGAGAACCATCTCCTGCTCAACACCTCTAAAACGGAATTCCTGCTCATCTCCTCTCCGAACCACATCCCCAAGCTAGACCTTTGGATGAGTCACCTCACTGCTTTCAACTGCACTCCTCTCATCATAGACTCAGCCAAATCTCTCGGAGTCACCATGGACAAGCACCTGAATATGAATAATCATATCAGCAATATATGGAAGGGAGCAAACCACTTGATGAGGACACTCAGAAATATCAAACCTTTCCTTCCACTTAATGATTTCAAGCAGGTGGTCCAAGCGCTTGTCTTGCCGAGGCTAGACTACGGCAGCGCTACCCTCTGTGGCCTTTCCAAATACACCTTGGCTCCACTAAGGGCATCACTGAATGCTGCGGCTAGACTGGTTACAGGCACCAATCATAATGAGCACATATCCCCAGTCCTAAAATCTCTAAATTGGCTCCCCTATGAAGCACGAATTCAGTTAAAGATTGCCGTTCTGACGCACAAAGCCATTCACTTCAATACTCCCAGGTACCTTGCGCAAAAACTTGAACTATCCTGTGGTGTAAGAGCCTCAAGAAGCGCCACTACTTTCCTCTTGAAACCACTCATTCTTAACAAAAAGAGAACTTGTCACCGAGCCTTCTCTGGCGCTGCCCCAAAGATATGGAACTCTCTACCACCGGAAGTATGCAGAATCTCCTCAATGACGGTGTTCAAACTGGAAGTCAAAAGATTCCTTATGAATAAATTCTTACCGTAATTGGGCTAGGCTCACCTGCTCGATAACATTGTCCCTACTAACATGGTACCATCATTTGATACTGCTCTTCTTTACCACATACTGTGACCCCCTTCATTGCCCGTTTACACCTGTTTATTATAACCCTCCATGTTGTAATTGTCTTGTAATCTGCGATCATTCCTGTTTTTACTCCTACTTGATGTAGATATTGCATTTATGTCCTTCCTTCCATCCTAACGTAAAGTGCTCTGATATCCTTCGGGATCTTGTTCACGCTATATAAAACTTTATAAATAAATAAATAAATGCTCAACTTTGTTTTTCACCTTCAAATATATTTCTTTTTGCTCGTCAATTAATTGTCCAACTAACTGTTCCAAACCAACATTTTCCTGCCTTGCTTGTTGCATTGCAGTCTCCACTTCATTCATTGCAATGGCTGCTTCATTTTCAATAATTAGCTGTCCAAAAGGATCTTCACTTAAAGGGCCTGAACTTTGGCTGCTTTGTGAACTCTCCTTAGCTATCCCAGCAGATATTATTTCTTCCTGTTCAATCTCATCATGGAACATTTTCAAATAGTTTGGAAATACCCAACACACAATGCTATACTTTGCAGCATTGAAAGAGTCTTCAAAGCAGTTAACCTCTCCTAGTAATTCTAATTATGAATGCCAAGGCTTAAACAGCTGCAGAAGTGCCAAACAGAAAAACTCTCTTTTTCCGTAGTCTGGCAACTCAGTTTTTATGATGAATTAGACTGCCTTTGCTATGCTGTACAAAAAAACCATTGCAACCAACTACTGCAAATTTACCTTCATCCACATTTTCTGTCATGTTGTCTCTATATCTCCGTTTTGGATAGTAGATGCCCAGCATGTTTGTTTTGACAATACCTGTACTTTCAGGCTCAAATTCTGAAAGGCACTGAATTTCAGGAAAAGATTTCCAGACTCTATTTTATGTGCGGGCTAGGCCTAGACTCACCCAAACAATTCCTCTCGACTTAGAGTATAAACTAGCTGAACTCAACTGATCACAGCATTCATAGGATGCAATTTCCCTATGTGAAAGCATCTTCAAACTGAAGCTGCACAGTTTCTTGGTTAAAGACTTTTCAGCTGATATCTCTTCCCACATCTCCTTCATCTCCATCTTTTCAGATTTCGTTATGGATGAAGTAACATCATGAGCAACAGCTATGGAGTTGTCCGCCACTGAATATCCAAATTTGCATTTCACATTTTCAGAATAACAGGATTGTAGTCGTTGATAAATTTTGAAGCTTCTGTTCTCCTTAGCTTATAGGTATTTTTCTGTGATTTCCGAGTAAGTGTATGTTTGACTGCAGACAAAAAAAGTTGGCTCTTCCATTGGAGATAACAAGTCTTGGAAATCAAAAACGACATTTAGTGTAAAATGTTCCTTTCGCTCTAAACTTCCATCGACAGTACTTCCCATATATATGTGATTGAAAATGCAGAACCTGATCTTTTAGCCCTTTTTTGTCACTGTCTTTTGGAAAGATACACGTAACATACTGTTCTATGAAAGAAAGTACAGATGCATCTGTGTCTGTTGCAAATTTTAGTGAATCTTTAATCCATAACAACATATTAATATGAGGAACACATCTTGCTTGGTACTCTTTATGCCAAAAGAAATCAGTTTATTCTCCAAGAGGTGGATTTGTTTTGTTGCAGATGAACGTGAGCATGGCTTAAAATCAGTGATTAAAATACCTACAAACCATTTGCAGGATCCAAAGAGCAATGTCCTCCTGGTATCTTCAGATTGATGTCCTTCATGTTACAGTTTACTTGTCTCAAAAAGTAATCTAAGTCATTCCATGAGTACAACTGAGGATCACAAACCAAGTTGGTGCTCCTAAATTTCGTAACATACATTTCAGTTACCATGTCAAAGATAGCAATATTCATTGGAGCCAAGTAGGCATGCCATCAAATTTATCAAATTGTATACCAACTTTCCTTTCCATGAATTTTGCCAACAAAGCCTCTTGCAGACATATTTTGTAGATGAACTCCTGTCTTAAGAATAGGGTTAACAGCGTCCAGACACATCAATTTCAAATAACAGATGAAATATGTATGAAATACTTTGACGAAATCTAAGATCCTCAGAATATAATCTGGTCGATCTATACTCAGTTGCTGGTATTTGCACTGGGCAGTCATCACACCGTCCCCATATCCCAGTTGGAAAGAGTTGTGGAAAACAACGAGCCACTAAACGTTTCTCCCAGACACTCATTGGAGCTCCTTTAGCTTGTTTCATCTCGTATAGTTCAATGGCACCTCCCGTAATTTATTTCAAATGCAGTGGATGGATGCTGTAGTGTTCATATATTTCTTCAGTTTTAGTTCTATCCTCTTTTTCAAACTGTCCACTTGAAGGTAAGATATTGATCCTCCATGCAACTTCCATCTGTGAGAACTTCTACATCTTTGTAATACACATTATTCTGTTTCAGATAGATTGTAGAATTCTTCACTTTCTTCACATCCACTAGGTCTTGTCAGATTTTTTGTTTTTTGTGGGCACAACATTCACTAGAATAATAAACGATTCATCTATATCTCTCTGTACACCCACAGTTTCAAAATTACATTTAAAATCTAAAGGTAAGTACACAAGTTGACCTTTTAGGCCTTTCTGTAGATCAGTCGGTGGTAGTTTTCCATTCTTTGGTTCCATATGAACTATTGTTTGAAATGGGTGTATAGTTTGTACCGGTGTTGTTTCATAAACATTTAGATGAGAAAGTTCCTCTGGACTTTGAACCAACTCTAACTTATTATGCATTGCTCTTGCAGGCATTTTGTTGTCCTCTAATTTTTAATAAATAAATACACAGCAAATTCTAGCCATTTATCTCTATTTTCTCGCTCAGTTTTTAAGAATAAATCTACATTTCAAATTTGACTTTTGTAGTGAGTGCATCAACAACATATACAAAGTTTAGTTTCTCTGTAGAAACTGCATTTATTTCTTGTGCAAAGTTATCAGTTCTAATATCTTTATTCTGTTCCTCCACACCTGGACATATCAACTCCTCATTATTGGGGGTGGGCAGCAAACTCCACTCTGCCGGTGGAGTTTGTGGAGTTTTTGCCACTCCGCTTGGAGCGAGGAGTTTGATAAAACTCCGGGAACCCCCGTGGAGCAGAGTTTACCGGCACCGCAGTGCTTACTAGTGGCAAAGTTTGGCTTCAAATCCTGCACAAGCATACCTCACCAGTGGAAAAGTTTGGCTTCAAATCCAGCACATGCTTAAACTCACCAATGGCAAAGTTTGGCTTATAATCCAGCCAAAACATGCTGCGGTTACACCACAAAATAGTAAATACGCGAAAGCTAATCATACGCCGTGCGGCATGCTTGATTCATGAATCAGCGACGGCCAACAGCGAATTTTGCCTGGCTTACCAGCTCGTTGTACTACCGCTTCCGGAGCGCAAGGAGCAGTATTTTCTGGGACATTGTCTCTTCAGGAGTGACAAAACACTGTATACTCTTCCGGTAGCAAATCCTGTCATCAGCAGGAGCGCACTTGGAGGAGTGCAAATTGTTTCCATGAAGGAAGTTAAAAAATTAAAGCTCTGTTGAGCAGAGGGTATTGGCTCAGCACAACAGAGCAATTAGTGCTGCAGCTTGGGACACGGCAGATCAGTGAACAAGTAGTCTGCAATCGTGACTAATACTAATGAGTGCATTCATGTCTGCAGTGCTTCTGAGAGACGGAACTGCCTACAGTTCATGTGCAGGATGCTGACTTTCACTGATTTGGAGCGAATAATACTATTAAGCCAAATATGGCCAGTTCTGTCTGCCCTGCAGAGAGCAGTGCACATACGAAAAAAATTTCATTTATGTGCCTCATTATTTTAAAACCACCATTTGCAAACTGTACTGGATCTGCGTTGAATCCAAAACCAAAACAGAGAGGAGCCCTTCAGATACAAAGGGAACTGGGTCAAGTAGCACAAATAATCAAAGAGTGTTCCCTATGTAATTCTTCCTCAATTATCAACACAAATAATAGCTCATACTCATTCATACAGTTAAAGCATACAACCAATAAGCCTTGTTTTTAGTAAAAAGTATATCTCCTCCTTTATTTTACAAAACAGATAATGCAAATCATTGATAAAAACACTTCATGAATACATTTTAATATCCCATTCATTTAAAAACACAATAGTTCTTATTTATAATTAATTTCTCCTCCAAGGGACAATCCTTAGGGGCACATTACGATACCCGGCGTAAATAACACCGCCAGGCATGGAAGCGGCAAAAATCCGCCCGCACACACCGCCTGAACACCGACCACGCCATTACGATTACACAAACCGAATACCGCCATCGGCGGAAAAAGCACACAAAATACCGCCCGCCAACGTCCGAGTCGGAGACAAACCGCCCGCCACGGACGGAAACACGCACGACAACACAAAACCGCCCGCCCTCACGGCCGACACACCGCACGTGAAATTACGATCGCACCGACATGAGCGCGGAAAAACAACAAATATACCGCCCGCCAGCGCAAACAACGCCGATGAGAATCGACACGGCAGAAGCCATGGCGCCCACGTACCTGCACAGAAACCATCCGCACACAAAACCAATAGCACACAACATGGCCAACAAGTCCACACAGCAAGGCACGCACAAATACACAAGCACAGTACATATCCCGAAAACACCCCCCGGACAAACAAAAAATACAAAGGCCAGAACCCCAGACACAACACACCTGAAAACAACAGACCATGAGGACACACCCACATAGGTGTGTACAAAAGCAACACTCCCACAGACCACAACCCCTTGCTACATTGCAAACTAGAGAGGAGAGGAGAGGACACAGTGACACAGCAAGGACAGCAGCACACCACAGAAACGCACACATCACAACCACCACCACCACCACCACCACCACCAAACACCACCACCACCACCACCACCACCAAACACCGGCACCACAAACCCCCTGCACATTACACAACACACACCGCACCAGCACCACAAACACCATGGCACCACAAAGAATGCCCAAGTTCACGCCCATTGAGCTGACGGTCATGGTCGACGAGATCATCAAGGTGCACCCACAAATCTAGGGGAACATGGTCCAACACACACCACTAGCCACCAGAAACAGAATGTGGAACCGGATCGTAGACCAGGTCAATGCAGTCGGGACCCTGCCCAGGAACAGAGTCGAAATTAACAAACGGTGGAATGACGTCAAGAGCCTGGTCAAGAAGAAGGAGGGCAAAAACAGAGAGCTGGCTGCCGTCACTGGCGGAGGGAATCACGCGCTCTTCAAGACCTTCAAAGCGTGGGAGGAGAAGGTGCGAGTCATCATACATCCCGAGATCCTCGCCGGATTAGCAGGGGAGTGGAGGCTGGTAAGTACAAACTAATGTATACCAGCACACCGCTATGTACTCACATGCACTACCACCATGCCACAGCTCCCAGGGACAAACACCCCCATGTCCAGCACACAATACACGACACACACATGCAACAGACACCACCACACACAGCCCAAACAGAACAACTGTAAGATGCGTGGGGACATGTGTACATTCAGCCAGCCACGTAACCACCAACAGGTCCCCAAATATGCCAGAAGCGCCACAACGAGCACCCACCACACCCATGTGTCCGCCACAGCTGCACAAACCGACAAGTAACAGGTAAGTGGCAGGAACACAAAGTGCAGTGGGTGGGACGGTGGACAGCCCAAGTACAACACACACCAGGCCCCTAGTCCCACAGCACAGCAAGGAGGAGCATCCCCCACACCCCACAGCCACGTGTCAGCCACCGCAGTGCACAACGACAGCCGAAAGGCAGACATCACGGTCCACAGCAATCGGTGTCAGTGGGTGTCCAGCCACCCCCATGACCCACAACACCCCCCACCCCCACAGACCTGCAACATGGAGCACCCCCGCTTAGAGCCATGTGGCATGCAGTACAGTGCACGCACGAACAACCTGCAGGTGGGAAACTGGACAGGGCTGGATTACTGGAGGCATGAGGACCGGTACACGACCAACACATGGTACATGTCACGTAGCAGACGAAAACGCAGCACCGCCCACCGTCACGAACAAGTGAACAATGTGCACACGGACATGAACAACAGACTCACACCCCACATGACCCATCACAGACATAGCAACACCCAAGGAGCCACGTCTGCATACACAAGCCACACTGAAAATAGTACCACACGGCAGCCACTGTGCAACTCATCACACACAACCGAAACACCATTGAAGTCCTGTCCATGTAGCCCCTACTGCCTGTCAACCACACACCCCACAACTACGCCTATGTAAGACAAACAACACTAGACGCAACAGAGCGGAACAACAGAAATGCACACGAACACCACTGAACCCATCAAACACACAGACACACCATGCACATACAACATACCATCCATCCCATCCGTCAGCCCCAGTCTCATGAAAGGCATGTCATCCGCACAGCTGCCACACATACAGCAGTCACGCTAAGATACATGCCCATGACCAACCATGTGCCAGAAGTCAATGAAGCGCACGACACACTGTGAGCAACAACACACAACATGGGCCACACCCCCCACGAGCACTGCAGTGATGCACATGGCACAGGGCAGCACGCACACCAAGGAGATGGGACAACTGCAATACGTTGGCTTTCACACACAACCATCACTCACTCATAACGATGCGTCCAATGCCATGTCCAGTAATCACAACAGACAGCAAATATGCAGGCCATGTCAAGCATGCACACACCTCAAACCATGCACTGTCATGCTGCCACAACACATGTCACGTTCGGCACCCATGGCTCACAGCATGTACCCCAAAAGCATATTCCCTCCCAAATGCGAATCTGGGGCATGGCCCCCATGTTGCCATATGCGTTCCTAAGCGTTCCATTTGAACCCCAAAAGCATATTCCCTCCCAAATGCGAATCTGGGGCATGGCCCCCATGTTGCCATATGCGTTCCTAAGCGTTCCATTTGAACCCCAAAAGCATATTCCCTCCCAAATGCGAATCTGGGGCATGGCCCCCATGTTGCCATATGCGTTCCTAAGCGTTCCATTTGAACCCCAAAAGCATATTCCCTCCCAAATGCGAATCTGGGGCATGGCCCCCATGTTGCCATATGCGTTCCTAAGCGTTCCATTTGAACCCCAAAAGCATATTCCCTCCCAAATGCGAATCTGGGGCATGGCCCCCATGTTGCCATATGCGTTCCTAAGCGTTCCATTTGAACCCCAAAAGCAAAGTACAAACCAGACCCAGGATGGGCCAGGAGCCCGCATACACCAGAGTCACAATGAGTAGGGGCACAGCAACACACCCATCGGCATGGCCAATCCGTCCCATGCCACATGTGCACAGCACACAGTCCCATTGCCAAGCACACACAACTACAAATGCCACAGCCACACACACGCCTCCGGGAAACCCATGTACGAGATTGCACGAACTGCCAATGTCAGACGACAAATACATACTTCGCCAGGTGCAACACAATAACAAATCTCATTCTCTCCACAGGTGACGAACTGCCGGATGCTGGGGATGGAGACAGCAGCCAGCACAGCCAGCCCACAAGCCCCCAACGAGGACACACGGATGTGGAGGATCTCACCTCCTCTTCGGACACGGACCACCAAGCAGGCCCATCTGGTGTGGCAGGGCCCAGCCGCTCCCCAGGACCCCTCCTACCCACCAACCCATCATCCAGGGCTGCTGAACAGTCCCACCCCCTGCTGCCACTGTCGTTGCGGCCACACCCACGGTCATTGCGGCCACACCCACGGTCATTGCGGCCACTACCACTGCCGCAACCGCCACCATCGCCGCACCGACCACCACCGCCGCCACCACCACCACGTCTTCGCTGGCACCAGCCCCAGCGCAGGTGGTGGCCCGGCCGACTGGATCCACCCTGGGAGCCACAGCGAGGACCGTGGTGAGCAATGTGGCTAGTGGGCAGGCCGGTGGCAGCAGGACTGGTAGGAGGAGCAGGGTCAGGGAAACGCCAGCCTCCCCTGGGAGCCATGCCCTGCCTCAAATGGCCAGAGTCCTTGGGGCCTATGAGGAGGCCCAAGAACAATGGGTCAGGTCTGCTTCAGACACGCGGGAGGTGCTGGGGGTGCTGAGGTCCATGGACGCCCGTATAGGTCAACTCGTGGACCTCATGGGCCAGCTGGTGGTGGCGGTGAGGACACGGCCAGGGATAGCAGCTCCCCTCCGCCACCACCTGCCGGGGCGCAGGGTCGAGCAGCAGTGTCCAGTTCCCCTGCGTCCACAGCCAGTGAGCACACCTCAACCACCAGCATGTCGCAAGCAGGCACCCCCTCGCAAACGTGGAAGGGGCCGTCCGAAGAGGAAACAGATCTCCCGGGAGGACTTCGCACGCTCCAGTCGCAAGTGAGGCAGCCAGCCAGCCTTCCGCCAGCCTTCCTTGACCAGCCACTGCATTGACTTGGACTACGATCCCACTCCACACAGCCATCTGGATGGCATGTGTGTGTTGGACTATGGACATAGAACCAGTGGGTAACCCTGAGCATCACGCAGCCATGACCGACAGCTCATTGTCACAGCACGCACCACTTTTGTCATCACCTTACACACAATCACATGTCACAGTTTGTAATAAATGCACCTTTTTCACTAACTGCTGTTTGTGCCCTGTGTTTTATTTGTACGGAATACAACGGCCACCTTGGGCGGAAAGGCACCTGATGCGTGGCATGGCAATGGAATCCGGAGGGCCTGTAGGGACCTAGGGGTGGGAGACAGAACAGGAGCACATTCAATGAGTGTGTCACACACCCATCACACAGTACATGTCAACAACTACAAGCAATGTACACACATCGCACAGAGCAATAGGGCACAATGCCACAGCCACCATCAGTGGTATACTAACCTGGGCATGGAGCGTTGACACACAGCACGCAGTGAACAAAAGGCCACCCGGACACAGCACACACACACCTGCACAAATACAGACACATCAGCCGTCGTACATGGACACTCACCGTCAAGTGAAGTAGCGGGCGATGAGCTGCTGCCGCACATTCCCAGCTTCCTCCTCTCCGCTGTCCTCCTCACTCGAGCTGTCCTGGTCTGCGGGCTGGGGCCCTGGTTGATCTCCGTCATCCACAATGAGGGGGATCTGCTTCCGAATGGCCAGATTGTGCAGCATGCAGAACGCCACCACTATCTGGCACACCTTCTGTGGGGAGTACGCCTGTTAAAGATTGCAGGAATCGCTGTTAGCATGAGCTGAAAGCCATTTTGTACTTGGCAGCCATTTTAGTTAGCCATGTGCTCGCCATGTGCTTTCTCCCTCTTCCAGAGTCTTGCACATGCTCAGAGAGGCCTAACTGGTAGAATGCACCTGCTCCTAGTATACAACTGTCAAGCTATTCTTACTCATGTAAGCAGTTTAGTCTCCCCTCCCACTTTGTGGAGCAAGCAAATTTTGTATGCCCATATTAGTCAATAAGCATGCTTGTATGTGCTAGGACCTCCCCTTGATTTTATGCTGACTATGTAACAAATACATATATAAGGACCCTGTTCTCTGCACTCATTAGAATGCCTCCTACAGTGGCCTGCGGGTACCGTAAGATGCAATCTCCCTCATCTGAGGTTAATAAAACATGTTTTTTGATATTACAGCTTCTGTGCCAATCTCTTCTTTGTTGGTTTTAAGGACCAGATGTATCAGTGAACCCCTAAGAAGGTTTTTATTTCTACACGCCAGTGCACCCCCGGTGCGGTCCAGGCATCTGAACCTGGACTTGAGGAGGCCAAAGGTACGCTCGACCACACGTCTGGTCCTCCCATGTGCCTCATTGTATCGATCGTCTGCTGGGGTGCGAGGATTCCTCAATGGACTGAGCAGCCATGCCCCATTCGGGTACGCAGAGTCACCTGGGTGTGAGGGACACAGAGAACCGTTGCTATTCCAACTGGACAGGGGACAGCATCGCACAACCAGCACGCTACACCACTCCACATACTCACCGACAATACAGCCACGATCCTGTTGCAGATTGGCCATCAGCCGTGGCAAGATGCTGTTGCGCATTATGTGTGCGTCATGGGCCGAGCCTGGGAACTTTGCACACACGTGGGTGATCACCATGTCCGCAAGGCACACCACTTGCACATTCAGGGAGTGCGTGTGCTTCCTGTTGCGGTACAGGTGCTCAGTGGCCTGTGGTGGAACAAGGCCAACATGTGTGCAGTCAATGGCTCCAACGACGTGTGGGATTCTGCCAAGGGCATAGAATGCACCCTTCACTGCCGCCAATTCACGAGCCCTGGGGAAGCGGATGTACCTGTTTCGGTACAGCATCATGGCTGCCAGTACATCCCTCAGCACCTTGCTGAACATGGGCTGGGACATCCCTCCTCCACTGCCCACTGTGTGCTGGAATGACCCAGTGGCGAAGAAATGCAGGGCAGCCATCACCTTAGCCGTGGGGGTGAATGCTGTTGGATACACCCTGCGGGGACGGAGATGGGGTTCTAACATGGCACACAGTCGATGCAGGGTTGGCCTGTCCAGCCGAAACTTCCTGATAACCTCTGTATCGTCCATGTCCACCAGCAATTGGTATGGGCGGTCAATGTTCGGTCTCCGCCTAGGGAAATTGCAGAGGACACATGTCAAAGCAACACAACACATAGCAGTTTCGCATACACATCACTGACATGACTGAGCACGCACATGAGCCACAGCCCAGCTGTCAAGCTGGGACGGCACGGCCACAATACACTTACACAGGTCTCCCAACAATGGCAATGGCTAGTGAGACATACCACTGCCATGTGCATGCACATGGCGATCTAGGCCCCAATGACTTGCGGGGCGTGCTGATGGGGACTGACTGCATATTCGTCAAGCGGCAACGCCACGGCAACATGAGTGTCTGCTGAGCATGGCACTGCTTCCGAGGCTGGATGAGTATGGCACACGACGACGACGATGTGGGCACAGGCTGAGCGGCCAATACAAGTGGGACCTGTGGCACGAGGGGATATGAGACAGTAGTAGGTGTCAGCACTGCACCCTATGTACAGCACTGTACGGATCACACCTCCCGAAACATTGACAGGTGTCCACATTGACAGCCCCATGCCAAGACGGCTGTGTGCTTGCAGTCACACATCACAGGTGAGAGGTTACATTGCACGTGCCAGGTGGCAGACGTACATAGTGGGAGCTGGCATGTGTGTGCATGTGTCTCCTGTTCAGGATCCACCAGATGGGCGCTGACTCTGTACTGACCATTGGACACAGCATGTTCCGTGGAAGGCTTGTGTGTGTGGGATGGTGGCACTGGATGTGCCTCCGTTGGGTGGGGGGCCATGCACAGGGCGGGTACGTCGATGATTGCGCATTGTTGGTCACGGTGGGTGCACCAACTAAGATGTGTTGCCCTGTGTTCAATTCCTATGTCCGCATGATGATGGACTGTGGATGTGGGCAGACTACACATTGGTCGATGTGCTGTCTATATGCATGTGCCTTCACACCAGGCACAGCTGCCCCTGCACATGTGACCCCTGCTGGACTCGCTGCTGGGTCTGTGGAGCTGAAGCACCTTCTGTGCGTGGGGCGGACAGCTCTCCTCACTTCCCTCATTGCGCATGTCATGTCTTTGCCGCAGGTGACATGGGTCATGGAGGGCCCACATGTACGCGTGGGTAGGCTACACATGATTGTTCACTGGTCGCCACCCCCAGTCAGTGTTTCGAATGGGAAGGTTGTCGTGCTGGTGGTATGTTCGATGTGGCGGATGGGCGGGCCTAGGTGCGGGCTTACATTCCGGACATGGGGGGGTAGTTGGATTGGCGACTAGTTGCAGTACACACGGGACACGTCTCTTCCTTTCCACATCTGGGTCATCCCTTGTACTAACTGACAGTGATACAGTCATCTTCGCCCCAGCCCTCATGTCCTCCCCTCGCCCCCCAATATGCATGCTCACCTGCGAGGCTAGCGCTTGCACAGGCAGCCCCAAGCTCGCACCAGAGAGGGCAAGGAGTGTATGTGTGGGTCCAGTTGCACGAGTGGGCTGTCTCAGGGTATGATGTGTGGCGGGACGCCGTCCACCTGCGTGGTGCCCCAAATGGAGACCCGGCCTGCATGGACTATGCATCACAGTCTTCGCCTTCCGGATCCGCCACCTGCGACACCCAGTGGCTGTGGCTGCCCTTGCGGCCAGGCCGCGTCCGTCTGTGGCTGATGGCCCACACATTCACTCTTTGGCCTCTCTGGGGAGGGCTCAGGGGTGGTGGCGCACGCGCTTGCACTTAGTCGCAATGGCATGTGGCGTGGTTGGTATGATGGGCAATGGATGGGATGGTGCGAGCCACCTCCCGTGACGTCAGTGCTGCTCGTGCTGTGGTGCGTCCCCCTACACTTCCATTTGACTTTTGCCATGCTAGACGTTGAGGTTCTATTGCCTGCGTGATATGACCAGGAGGAGCGCGAGGAGACCTCTCACACACCATGCTCCACAGCCATCCCGTGCCCTGTATCGCCTGTGCGGATTGACTATGTTGGGGTTACACCTGGTCGACTGGGGCTGTGTGTGCCTTGTCAAGGGGCATGGCGGGCGCACAACAGGATCCAGCTTGTCCACAGAGGGTGGGCTGAGGTGCGCCTGGTACCGCTTTGTACGTGTGCCCGGCTGCTGTGCACACACGTGTTCACTCCCCCCCCGACAGGTGTCCTCTCACAATGCCCAGGGAAGCGGTGGTGTACTGTTCATGAGCCCTCCCAACACGGCGTGCTCCAACTTGTCATGTGCGCATCTACCCGTCACACCCACCCACCTGAGCACTGCGTCCATACGACTTCACACGACACATGTGTGTCTTCCACAGTTGTGCTACTCATTTGCGTTGACATCCAGTACCAGTGGACTACATGGTCATGTCACGACTGCCGTGTACTTCACATACTCTCATCCTCTCTCATTCGTACTTGTGAAATGAGTCAGCGGAGACAGTTTTGGTTTCAAACATTATATTGAGTCTTCTGTCCTCTGTGATGCAGTATAGTGGACACTACTGGCAGCGGAATACATGTTGAGGATATACTGAGCATGATTGCAAATGGGATAGGGTGTGGGGTTACATGTGATTGGCTGTTGCATGTGGGATGTGGGCTTCAGAGTGACATCTGCTTGGCCAAGGCTGTGCTAATGTACATTTACGTATAGCTGCGGAGCTGCGGACTTTGACACAGACGGTATACATGTAGCCTACCAGACCGCTTGGCATCATGGGCACAGTCCATCTCAGTTCCATGTGACAGGTT
The DNA here is from genome assembly GCA_963921515.1 of Calotriton arnoldi. Taxonomy (NCBI): domain Eukaryota; kingdom Metazoa; phylum Chordata; class Amphibia; order Caudata; family Salamandridae; genus Calotriton; species Calotriton arnoldi. Next base: position 1,326,141 of record CAWUFW010004387.1, read on the forward strand.
TGCTGCGGTTGTTCCTCATGCACGCGTGCATGTGAGATGACATCAGGGCATGTGCTTGCGTGCATGCAGCGGCGTGCCACTTGTTGTTGCACTGTGGTGGTTACTGGACATGTCACAGTCACTGGGGTCGTGTTGTTGTTGTATGCACTTGTCATCCATGCAAAGGTCCTGGTATGGGATTCCCGGGGCGGGGGTGGGAGGGGTGCAGCACCCACAGACTCCAGGCGACCTATTCATGTCCACTGAGCGGTGTGTGTGTCCATGGGCGCTGGATCCATGTCGTGTCCTGGTTGTTCGTGCAGTTCCGTCCATGTGGGTGCGATACACAGAGCCCATGCCACTGCCTCCCACGATGCATGCGGTGTTCCTGGATGTGATGGGGAACAGTGTGCATGTCCCGGTCATATCCGATGTCATGGCGATGTCGTTGATGGTGTGGTTACAGTTGCCGGTCGTTTGGTATGGCTGTTGTGGTGGTGACTGGCCAGTCCGTGCGGAAGCTAAGCATGGGTGCGGGGTTGGACATCATAGGTCACTCGGGGAACCTGCGTTGTGGTCCGACGTATTTACAGGTTGTCAGGTATGCGATGCCGTCCAGCAGGGCTTCCATGTCATTGGTGGTGTACATGTTTGCCAGCCAATGTAGCGGATGGTGGCTGTCAAGGTGTTGTTCGTAAGTTGTCCCTTGGAGGACCATGATGGGGCATGCTGGGTGACATTCGATGTAGCTGTTCTCGATGATCCGTCGTGTGGAGGCACAGTGGTCCCATTTCAGTGCGGGTGCGATGTTGGCCACATACGCCATGCCCCCATAGGCAGAGCAGGCCCTGTCGTGTGCGTCCAGAGGGAGGAGTAGTGGTAGCAGGTCCGCCTTCAGACATGCCGGGTTGGAGAGGCATATCTCGACGGGATGCTGGTAGGGACACCTCCGACAGTAGAAGACGGGCATGACGCAGCTGAACAATGTGATGCGGTAAGTCAGTCGGTAACTTACGTTCAGCAGGGACAGGAGATCGCATCCCAATGTATGGCACAGGTTGGTTTTGTACAGCTTGAGCTGTTCGGCGTAGTTGGGTAGGTGTGTTGCGGTTGCCATTTCGCAGCGGTTCGTTGAGGTGGCGTGCTCCGGCTGTGTGTGCAGTCTGCAATGTGCACGCTCCGGGGTTGCTGTGAGCTCTGTGTAGTCGTAGGGAGACAGGACTTGTGTTCTGTTTGCTTGTTTGGAGGACACAGGCCCTCTTCCCACATGCTTCTCAGACAGTTCAAGGTCAGTGATGTGTGACTCCTTCCAATTAACTTGCATGTGGCCGACATGGGGGAGTGTTTTCTTTTTCTTCCCCGTCCGTTGTGTGCTTCTGTGATATGCGCTATCTGCCCTGTGGTCGGTCTCCTCGGCATGCCTGTGTTGGTCTATTCTTGGACAATGGCTGTATTCACCGGCTTCTGTCGTAGGGCTGTGGTTTCGGAGTTGGAATGGAAGGTCATTCAGTGCTGTCTGCTCTCCCTTGTGTGGGCGGCAGGCTGCCTTTCCGCTCTGCGTTGGGCCTTGTGTGTGAATGTTATTCTTGGGCCACCTGTTGTCGGTCCCCGGGCTCTTTGGTGTTCCGTTTCATATGTCTTGTTCATATGTGCAGGGTGGTATGGGTTTTTCAGTGTGGTACTGGCGTTCCTCTTCCCGAAGGGGCCCTGCTTCTCCTAGTTGGTGTTGCCGCCGCTGTGTGCTACGCCATGTTTGTTACACTGGGGTGTGTCCTGCTGTTGCGTGTCTTCACTGACATGTGTGCGTCGGTTGTGTGGCGTTGGGTGTTGTCCGTGAATTGGGCGTTGGGGACATGTCTGTGGCCGGCCTGTCACGTGTCATGTGCGTTCGGGGTGGGGCTGATGTGTGTGCTGCTTGGTTGTGTCCCTGTGTCTGTGTGCGACGCATGCATGGCGCTGCGGTTGGCCTCTGCGTTGTGCGCATGTGTGGCGGCGTCATCGGCGCTTTGGGGCCGTGACGGGGTGGTTGGTTCCTAGTCCCAGGTGGTGTGTACACATGTGTTCTGCGATGTTACGATTTGGCCTGTGTGTCATATGTGGATGCGATGGTGGATGTGTTGTGTACACGCGCTGGTGGGGGTTGTCCGCTTTTCCGCCCTTGCACTGTGTGCGCTGTTTGCGTGCACTTGTTGTGTGTGTGCCTACCTGCGTCTCCGCGGTACGTTGCGTCCTTGGTGGTGCATCAGCAGAAGCATGGGGAGGGCCTGCAGTGCTGGATTCATGCTCGGGGAGCCGCTTCTTCGTTGTCCGTGCTCTGCGTCCGTGTTACCGCCTCTCTTTCACGTGCAGTGTCTCTTAGCCGTGGGAGCCGTTTGTTTGCGGCATCGTAATTTATACGCCGGGCGGGACGTGTTTCGTCGGACGGTGTGTGTCAATTGGGCTGCGCCGCTACGTGTGCGGACGCACTTTGATGGCGGACGGGGTTGCTGGCTTGCCGGCGGTGTTTGGCCTACTTTTCGCATCGTAATTGGGCGGGCGTGTGGACTGCTGCGTGCCGGCGGTAACTGGTGGTTTTTGCATCCGCCAGCACGGCGGTTGTGCTTCCGCCCGCCATCGTAATGGGCCCCTTAGTTTTTATCCAAGTGTAGAAGTTAGTTCAACAACTTTGGAGTACACATCTCACACATTAGTGATTTATATTGATCTATATGATGTGTAATTTTACATATGTTTTACATATATAACAAAGGATGGTATAGCTAAAAACAGGCATTAGCATATTAGTGTGAACACATCCATTCTATTCCACTTTCAGACCCTGTGCAATAATATTCGTATCTAAAGGGTGAGCTTAATAAACCTTGTTGCATCCATTGGAAAACAATGACCTTAACTTATAAGATCTATGCACTAATTTTGGAAATTATATATAGATTTCAGACCGTCAGCTGAATAGGAGGCAAATCCCCGCCAAATAATGAATGAATCTTTATGAAACATGAAGAATTTCAGTATTGAGCATCTCTAAGTAAGTCAGAGTTTGGTCAACAAGTAGAACGAGTGGGAGAGTGAATACATTTTAGTGAACAGTGTAGTGGCGACACTGTTCGAAAAATCTGTTTCATCACAGGGTCTGAAAGTGGAATAGAATGGATGAATTCACACTAATATGCTAATGCCTGTTTTTAGCTATACCCTCCTTTGTTAAACGCTTACATATACATTGTGTTTTAGCATTTTTTATAATCAACTATATTGTATTTTACGCATAAACCTGTCCTGAAGAAGGTGGTGTCAACTAACTCCAGTCCACCGAAACGCCGCGTCGAAATTTGGTTTTAAATAATATGACAATTGTTTTAAATGATATTAGTTTTCTAATTGTTTTTTCCTTTGATAGACAATCTGTGTGTATGTTTGAAAATACTTTCTCATGATTTGCTTCTTTGGGAATATATGTAAAATTACACATCATATAGATCAATATAAATCACTAATGTGTGAGATGTGTACTCCAAAGTTGTTGAACTAACTTCTACACTTGGATAAAAACTAAGGATTATCCCTTGGAGGAGGAATTAATTATAAATAAGAACTATTGTGTTTTTAAATGAATGAGATATTAAAATGTATTCATGAAGTGTTTTTATCAATGATTTGCATTATCTGTTTTGTAAAATAAAGGAGGAGATATAATTTTTACTAAAAACAAGGCTTATTGGTTGTATGCTTTAAATGTATGAATGAGTATGAGCTATTATTTGTGTTGATAATTGAGGAAGAATCACATAGGGAACACTCTTTGGTTACTGGATCTGCATTGACCTGCTCTGTCGAATGTGTTATAATTTGGAGGAGACTCATTACCCCGGCTCACTTCTGACGAGTAAAGACCCTGAGGCAAGTTTATGAGAAAGCTGCTATATGTGAGCATGGAGATAAAAAGTATACAAAAACACAAGTAGACCATAAAAAGGGATTCTGGCGGGGGCTGTGAATGGTATACATGTGTTCTTGCTGTTTTACAAGTGGGAGCCAAAAGAAGAAGCAGTGCAAATGCAAGATTTGATGGTTTCTATGCAAAATTGTGATCACTGATTAGGTCAGCAATACTTGATTCTACCGACCCGAAAACTGCCTTGAGATGGCAAGATGTGGTTGATACTGCACTACATCTCCACAAGCATGACTCATTTCCACTTTGTACTCATCAGAAGTACGTCTTTACATATTGCTCATTCCAGTTGTGCACTACAATTTGTGAGCACCCTATGCAACGTACATATGTGCCAGCACTTTGGATTTGGGAGTCTGCTTAGGCTAAAGAAAATTTATTTTAACTTGCGCTTAAGCTTCATCCACAGAAATACCAGTTTAGTTATTACAGAAATACAGATTCCAGCCTGCATAAATGCTTTCTGTGTTTAAATCCCAATGCACATGTTTGCTCTTTGGCAGCTACTGTCACTACTACTACTACTACTACTAGTACAAAAAACAATTTACACAGAAATGCCAAGGTGGGACATGGTGTTGACATTTATGGACTGTAAAGGTGTTTTACTTTGGCCTACTACCACCCCCTTCCTACAGAACTTGAAAATAAAAGGGCAGTCCTCCCTCATACGAGGCCCTTTCACACTAGCCACCATTTTGTGATGTGCCCCATGTAAACAGTCCCACCAGATTACCACACATTCTATTGATTTGAAACCCTGTCACAGACTCGGAGGTACAGGGGAACATCTGTCCCTTTACAGTGGCAAAACAATCTGAAGCAATATTTAAAGCAGGAGTATATGAGGGGCAGTGCCCAGGCCGCACACTTCATTGCACAATACAACTGTACACCCGTGAGAAACTCTGTGGAATTGGCTGGAGTTTTTTGGTTACTCAGCAGAATTACGCATTGTGACACTCTGCCAGCCCCACTCAGGCCTACTCGTTATCTCTAGACTACTTCAGGACCAAAGAAACAGAATTGAATATAATCACAAACCTTTTCGTCCTCTGATAATCTGTTTTCATATAGTAAAGTCTTCTAACTAAATTTCACATTGTTGAATGATGAACAGCCAACATTCGAAAATGGTGAAAGGTGCTTCTGCACACTTTCTTGGATAGACATGCCAATGAGTGTCTTTGTAAATTAGTCAATTTTCTCACTTTGCGTGGATCTAAACCTTGCAAGTTTGCAGTTTTCTGTTTCACACTTTTATTTGGAAAATGTCTTAATATGTCAATTGATTCCTGCAAACACTGCAAACACTGCAATACTACAGCAGTCCCATTTGTACCTCCTCAGCTATCTCCTCCTCTACATTTCTACAAACCATCTCTTCTTTTGCAATGGGGATATTATCTTTTACCTCATAGCAACGACCAGGGGTTTCAACTGCGTGCATTAATGTGTTCTCTTGGAAGTAGCTTTCTTCATCAAAGAAAGGTCGCAGTACTAGATGTATGCTTCCTCTCTCCTCTGAATATCTTACAAAACTTTGTTTTATTAATAAGTCTTTTTTTCTGTTTTATTTTCTCTTCATAGACAACACTGCTTTATCCAGTGTTTTCATTCTGTTTAGTATTAAGATAAATACTTTACACTTCAAGGCAAATGCTTTATCTACTTCACTTTCTATGCATTCTTTTTGCTTCAGTGCTGCTGTTCTTCTCTTGTATTGCTTTAAATTTCTTACCAAATTTTGTATTACCCTACTTCTAAACATTCTTCTTCTTACATCTTTAAATTGTTTTTGCATTGTTGTCAGATGAGCTGTTTTTTTAGAACATTTTCCACTTTGATCATGACTTACTGCTTTTTGTTTCTGAATTATTACAAAAGCTCCATTTTTATTGACATTATTTTCCAAATTTTTCGTTTTTCTTAATACTGTTTTAAGAAACTGCTTAGTTCTCTTACAAGCAGTTGTTTGTTTCCTCACAACATTCTGTCCATCATCTCTTTTTTTATGTCAGTTCTTTGCAGGTACTACTGTTTCTTCTGCTTTATTATCCCTTCTTCCTTTCTTGTCATCGTAAATTCTTGTTTTGAACACAAGTAGATATCTGAAAACAAAATACAGTATACATTTAGCTATACATTATATACTATTACATTACATACCTCAAGCAACTAAGGGCCAGATGAATCAACAAACCATTTTGCGATTTCCTAATTGCAAATCCTTGCGATTCGCAAATAGAAAATCGCAAGACGGGATGCATGAAAGTGTGTTTAACACTTTCTGCGATTCTTAGGGGATCGCAAATGACCTACATCATGAATATTAATGAGGTAGGTCGCAATTTGCGACCCCCTAGGAATCGCAAAAATGACGGGGATGGTGGCCTGCTGAGGTCAGCATACCACCATGTCCGTGATTGCTTTTAAATAAAGCAATCCTTTTTTTTGTAAAGCAGCCCGTTTTCCTTAAAGGAAAACAGGATGCTTTACAAAAGAGAAAATGGAAACTTTTCCTTTCATTTTCTAAGAGCAGGCAGTGCCTGCTCTTAGAAAATGTATTTACAGACATTCACAAAGGGGTAGGGGTCCCTTGGGGACCCCTTCCCATTTGCGAATTGGTTTACCACCTACTTGAAGTAGGTGGTAAAATGTGAATGTTTTGTGACCGCATTTCGGTCGCAAAACATTCATGCATACCGATGCGATTCGGTATTAGGAAGGGATGCCCTAAACACGCCCTTCCTAATAGCGAATCGCAAACCATTTTGCGATTCGGTAACAGGTTACCGAATCGCAAAATAGGGTTTGCTGCATCAGAAGGGCATTTTTTTGCGGTCGCAAATGGCCGATTCTGTGAATCGGCCGTTTGCGAAGGCAAAAAATGCTTGATGCATCTGGCCCTTGATGCCTACAAAATTCACTATATCAGTGTTTCATTCCATTCCAGAGGCATTAAACATAACAGCTCTACTCCCACTCAAACTACATGTCTTACTTCTAAGCACATAGCACCCTGCCTTATGAGCTACTTATGGCCTACCCTAGCAGTCACTGATATGTATGAAAAAGGGTGTTTAAACCTTGGCAAGGGGTTTTCAATGCCAACTCGACCTGGCAGTATAACTACATGCACAGGCTCTGTAGTAGTAGACTGAAGGCATCTTTAAAGGACCCTCCTCCTGATGGGTGACTAAGAGTCTCAGTTCTTTAGTACATATCTAAATAAGTGTATGAGTCCCTCCTTGGGTGAGTCACTGTATGTGTAACTAACTATGTCGCTGTCGGCTTTCTTAGTGACTCTATGGGTCTGTAAATGTGTATGTAAGTGGCTGTGTGGACTGTTTACTGGCTGGTATAGTGAGTTTTGGGGTATGTAACTGTGTGTGCAACTGGCTCTGTTACTGCTGGATAGATAAGTGCTATGAGGGTATATGAATGAATGTGTAATTGCCTCTATCGTTGTCTAACTGGGTGTGTTAGTGGCTCCATGTTTTTATACATAGGTATGTGAGTTGCAGTATGGGTGGAAGACTGGATGTATAACTGGATGTATGGTTCTGTAAGTATGCATGTAACACACTGAAACTTCAAACTACATGTCTTACATTTAAGCACACAACACCCTACCGTATGGCCTACCTACATCCTACCTTAGGGGTAACTTATATGTAGTAGAATGTGAGCTTGCAAATAAGGCAAAGTGGCGATAAGCCCTTTTAAATATGCCCCTACATGTCTCACCCCTTAAGTACACAGAACCCTGCCCCATGGCCTACCTATGGCCTATCTTAGGGTTGACCTATATGTCGTAGAATGTGAGTTTAAGGCTTGGAAGCAGTTTTAAATGCCAAGTCCGCCTGGCAGTAAAACTGCACACACCAGCTCTGCAGTATCAGGTCCGAGGCATGTTTCAAGGGCTACTTGTCTGGATGGGTGACTTGATAGTGTTAGTCCTTCAGTACATATCTGAATGAGTGTATCAGTCCCTATGTGGGTGTATCATTGGATATGTAAGAAACTATGTTAGCATATGACTGGCTTTCTTAGTAAATCTGTGGGTCTGTAAATGTGTATGTAAGTGGCTGTATGGATTGCTTACTAGCAGTCTTATTGAGTTTTGGGGTATGTAACTGTGTGTGCAATTGCCTCAGTTACTGCTGGATAAATAAATGCTGTGTGTGTGTGTTTGTGTGTGTGTGTGTGTGTGTATGAGTGAATGTGTCAGTGCCTCTGTCACTATCTCACTGGGTGTGTAAGTGGCTCTATGCTTTTGTACAATGGTATGTAAGTTGCAGTATGGGGGGAGAAGGGATATATAACTGGACGTATGGGTCTGTAAGCACGGGTGTAACTCACTGAAACTATATCTTACCTTTTAACCGCTTCGCCGCGATCGGAATTCCACCCAGGTGCTGGACATTCCGATCGCGGGTGTGGTCGTGACGAGCTCAGCTCGTCATGCGCACAGCCCGACCGCGCAGCATGACGAGCTGAGCTCGTCATGAGCATCGAAGGGGTTAAGCACACAGCATCCTGCCTTATTGGCTACTTAGAGCTTACCTTAGGGGTAATTTATATGCAATAATAGTAAAGCTTAACACTTGGCAAGGCTTTAGATTTGTCAATTCACAATAGCCAGAGAGGGTCAAAGTGGCATCAATTGCTGCCTTGGCTTAAAAGCATTGTGGATTGCCAACATCCAGACCTTATGATTGTGCACTGTGGTGGCAATAACCTAGGTACATTTACTGGGGTCATACTGGAAATCCTATTGAAGAATACCTTTGATTAATTAATGACACTTTTTCCTCACACTGCCTTGGTGTTTTCCAACATTTGCAAAGGATTAATCGAAGTGGTATTACAAATTCTGTCCACAGATAGACAAAGCCAGGAAACATGTCAATAAAACTGTTTCTGCATTCTTCAGAGACCACAACATGGGCTCTATATACAACAACAATTTATGCTTTGACATGGACGTTATATGTAGAAGTGATGGAGTTCATTTCACAGAAAAAGGCAACAGGGTATTCCCTAACAACTTGAAAGACTGAATCCTGTTTTGTGTGTAGATGATAACACAATGGCTTCTAAGATCCATCCCTTTTTTCAGACACTGGTTCATTTTCTTTTTAAATCCCTTTTTTACATTTTGTGAAACTGTCGCAAATCCACAAAACAAAAGCAGACATTCAATACACAGTAGCACATTTAGGATTCGCAACTGGGTGAGTGACTCTGTGCATCTGACTTAGTCTGTGAGTGTGTGTGAGTGTCTGAGTGGATCTTTGACTGGGTGTATAAGTATCTGAGTGGGTCGGTCACTGAGTTTCTAAGTGTCCGAGTGGGTCCTTGAGTGGATGTGTGACTGTATGAGTGGGTCTGTAAGTAGGTGTGTGAGTGTCTGAGTGGGTCTGTGAGTAGATGTGTGAGTGACTGTGGGTTTATGAATGGGTGTGTGAGTATCTGAGTGGGGATGTAACTGGGTCTGTGAGTGCCTGAGTGGGTCTGTGAATGGGTGTCTGAGTGGGTCTGTGAGTGGGTGCATGAGTGGCTGAGTGGGTCTGTGAGTGGGTGTGACAATGTCTGAGTGGATCTGTTAATGGGAGCATGACTGTCTGAGTTGAACAGTGAGTGGGTGTGTGAGTGTCTGAGTGGGTCTATGAGTACATTTGTGAGTGTCTGAGCAGGTCTATGATTGGGTGCAAGAGTGTCTGAGTTGGTGTGTGAGTATCAGAGTGGTACTGAGAGTGGAATGCGTGAGTGCCTGAGTTGGTCTGTAAGTGCATGTGTGCATGAATGTCTGAGTGGGTGTGAAAGTATCTGAGTGGGTCTGTCAGTGGGTGTGAGAGTGAGTGGGTGTGTGAGTGTCTGAGTGGGTCTGAGAGTAGATCTCTGAGTGTCTGAGTGGGTCTGCGAGTGTGTGCATGAGTGTGGGAGTGTGAGTGGGTGTGAAAGTGTCTGAGTGGGTCTATCAGTGGGTGGGTATCTGAGCAGGTCTGTGAGTGGATGTGTGAGTGACTGTGGGTTTATGAATGGGTGTGTGAGTATCTGAGTGGGGATGTGACTGGGTCTGTGAGTGCCTGAGTGGGTCTGTGAGTGGGCATGTGAGTATCTGAGTGGGTCTGTGAATGGGTGTCTGAGTGGGTCTGTGAGTGGGTGCATGAGTGTCTGAGTGGGTCTGTGAGTGGGTGTGACAATGTCTGAGTGGACCTGTTAATGGGTGCACGACTGTCTGAGTGGAACAGTGAGTGGGTGTGTGAGTGTCTGAGTGGGTCTATGAGTGCATTTGTGAGTGTCTGAGCAGGTCTCTGAGTGGGTGCAAGAGTGTCTGAGTTGGTGTGTGAGTATCAGAGTGGGATTGAGCGTGGAATGCGTGAGTGACTGAGTGGGTCTGTAAGTGCATGTGTGCGTGAATGTCTAAGTGGGTGTGAAAGTATCTGAGTGGGTCTGAGAGTAGATCGGTGAGTGTCTGAGTGGGTCTGCGAGTGTGTGCATGAGTGTGTGAGTGGGAGTGGGAGTGGGTGTAAAAGTGTCTGAGTGGGTCTATCAGCAGGTGTAAGAGTGTCAGATTGGGTATGTGAGTACCTGAGTGAGTATGTGAGTGGGTGCAAGAGTATCTGAGTGAGTCTTGAGTGCAGGTGTGTATGTCTGAGTAGATCTGTGAGTGGGTATGAGAGTATCTGATTGGGTCTATGAGTGGGTGCAAGAGTATTGAGTGGGTCTCTGAGTGGGTGCAAGAGTGTCTGAGTGGATCTGTGAATGGGTGCGTGACTGTCTGAGTGGATCTCTGAGTGGGTGTGTGAGTCTGTGAGTGGGTCTGTGAGAATGTGTGTGAGTAGGTCTGTGAGCACATGTGTGAGTGTCTGAGCAGGTCTCTGAGCTAATGCAAGAGTGAATGGGAGAAAAAGTATTTGAGTGGGTTTGTGAGGGGGTACATAAGTGTATGAGTGAGTCTGTGAGTGGGTACTTAAATATCTGAGTAGGTATGTTAGTGTATGCAAATGTATCTGAGTAAATCTGTGAGTACAGGTGTGACTGTCTGAGTGTATCTGTAAGGGGATGTCTGAGCAGGTCTGTGAGTGGGTGTGCAAGTGTCTGAATGTATCTGTGAGTGGGTGCATCAGTGTCTGAGTAGGTCTGTTAGTGGGCATGTTAGTGTCTGAGTGGGTTTGTGAGTGAGTGCATTAGTTTCAGAGTGTGCATGTGAGTGTATATTTTTTTCGAGCGAATTCTCGAATCCACTGAGGTGGCACACGTGGGTCCGAACTGAGCATTGTAGCAAATTCTTGAATGCTGGCACATGTAAAAAAATATTTTTTGGGCATTTTGGTGCCCATGAGGGGTCCCTCACACACCCCTATATTACACCCATGGGGTTTGGGCACATCTACCCTGACTCCTTTTAATATATTTCATCCCAAATTCGCAGTGGGGGATTGTCTCTGATATCAAATATGATGGCCACAACTTTTTAATCAGGTTACGGCCACCCAATCACTGCATTGCTGATGGCAAATGGATTCGTGAAGTACCACGATGAATTCGCAAAGGATGCGCACCTCTAGACATACAAATTTGTTTTTCCTTCAATATTTCAAAAACTACTGAACAGAATTACACCAAATCCCAAAAAGGGATCTTTCTGGACCGAGAGCTAGCTTTCTGCCTAATTTAGTGTAATTCTGTCCAGTGATTCAGGCTGTAATCATGTCTAAAGTCTCTATGGGAATTAACATGGAAAACACCCTTTTTGACCCCCCATTTTCTCATCCCCGCTTGATGGACCACCCAGAAACCTTCCATGCACAACTAGAAACAGGAGGTCACTTTTTGGGAAAATTTTGTGAAGATTCGTCAAATGGCGCTAAAGTTATGAGGAAGTCAAAAAACACTTTTTCTATGGAAACTAGGTTCTAACTATAACTATATTTGAGTGTTTGAGTTGATTTGAGAGTGGTCTGATAGTTGTCTGTCAGTGGGCATTAGAGTATCTGAGTTGGTTTGTGAGTAGGTTCATTTGTGTCTGAGTGTGCGTGTGAGTGTATATTTTTTACATTTTTTCAGCTGGATTCGTGAATCTCCTGCGGTGGTACATGGGGGTCTGAACTGAGCATCACAGTGGATTTGTGAACCCTGGCGCATGTAAAAAAAATCATTATGGGGCATTTTTGTGCCCATGAGGAGTCCCTCACACACCTTTATATAACAGCCATGGGGTCAGGGCATGCCTACCCTGACTCCTTTTACTATATTTCATCCCACATTTTGCAGCCAGGCATTGTCTTTGATATCAAATATGATGGCTGCAACTTTTTAATCAGGTTACGGCCACCCAATCACTGCATTGCTGTTGGCACATGGATTTGCGAAGTACCGGAATGGAATTGCAAAGGATGTGTACCTCTGGATATACAAATGTGTTTTCCCTTTAATATTTCAGAAACTAGAGCACAGAATTAAACCAAATCACAAAAAGGGATCTCTCTGGACCAAGAGCTAGCTTTCTGCTAAATTTAGTGTAATTCTGTACAATGATTCGGGCTGTAATCTTGTCTAAAATCTCTATGGGAATTAACATAGGGAACACACTTTTTTTGACACCTCCCCCTTTTCTCAGCACCACTTGACAGAGCACCCCAAAACTTTGCATGCACAACTAGAAACAGGAGGCCATTTTTTTTGAAATTTTGGGAAGATTTGTCAAATGGTGCTAAAGTTATAAGCAAGTCAAAAAACACTTTTCCTATGGAAACTAGGTCCCAGCTATAATTATATTTGAGTGTTTGAGTTGGTTTGAGAGTGGGTGCATCACTGTCTGAGTAGGTCGGTCCGTGGGTGTGACAGTGTCTGAGTGTGCATGTGAGTGCATATTTTTGGTGTGGCATGCTTATACTGCTACACTTTGCAGAACCCACTTAGGAGTGACTTATCTATCAACTGCTATATTATTCTGGTCCAGTATAATCCAGTAGGACAATACAAGCTTTTACAAACCCCGATGAAATCCATCTGAGGACAAAACGCATTGGCTGGGCTGGATTGCGATGTTTGAAGAACAAAAATAAAATTATTTTGGATACCATATTATGGCTCCTGCCTCACGATGGATTGAAAAGAAGAAAATCACTTGCCTATTGGTACACAATGAAAATCTGATCTAAAGAGCTTTTAGCAAACTCCTTGGACTTATTGCAGATTCCCTTTTGTGTATGGATTTCTGTTTAAGTTAGGCGATTCCCAAGCAGTGGAATCATAGGAAGTACAACACTAACTTACCACATTGAATTATTGATAATGTTGCAGCCATTCAGGGCCAACACTGCTCTTTCTTTTGCAAGAAATCTCAATGCACTCTATTAGTAGGAACGCATATTGTTGTCTGTGGCAGGGCTAGCGAGGCGGATCATGGTGTGAATCTCGGAGACAGGGTTGGGACCACTGATGACATCTCAAGTGACATCACTGATGACATCATCCAGTGACTGTGTTTTCTAAAAGATTATGAGTGTTAAACATATATGCCAAGGTCCTACAAAAGATAAAATTGAATACTTTTTGTACTGCTAATGAGTGATAATATTTCTAACATATGCTATGTGAGTGGCTGTGTGTATCTGTGTGTGAGTGGGTGTCTAAGTGCCTGTATGGGTATGTGAGTGGGTGTGTGAGTGGCTGTATGGGTATACACATAGGTGTGTGAGTAGCTGTGTGGGTGAGTGAATGACTGTATTGGTGAGTGAGTGGGTGTGTCAGTATAGGTTAGTGAGTGGCTGTGTGAGTGGCTGTATGATAGGTGAGTGGGTGTCTGAATGGCTGTATGAGTGAGCAACTAGCTGTGTAAGTGGCTATATGGGTGAGTGAGTGGCTGTTTGAGTGGTTGTTTGGTTAAGTGAGTTGGTGTGTGAAGTGCTGTATTGTAGAGTAATTGTCTGTGTGCCTGAATGGGTATGAAAGTGGTTGTGTGGGTGTGTGAGTGAGTGTGTGAGTGCTTTTATGGTGAGTGAGTGGCTGTGTTAAGAGGCTGTATGGGTGTATGATGGGTATGTGGGTAGCTATATAGGTGAATACATGGGTGTATGAGTAGGTTTATGGGTGAGTGTGTGGCTGTGTGAGTAGCTGTATGGGTAAATGACTGTTTCTATGAATAGCTCTATTGATGAGTAAGTGGTTGTGTGAGTACTTTTATGGGTCTGCAAATGGGCATGTGAGTGGTTGTGTGGACATGTGAGTGGGTGTATGAGAGGTTGAATAGGGGTGGGAGTAGTTGTGTGAGTGCTTCTATGGATGATGTAATCAGTGATATCATTTGAGATGCCGTCAGCGATGTCCTCAGTGATGTCAATGACCAAGTCATGAGTGATGTAATATGTGAGGTCATAAGAAATGCATTGCGGTGGCATGTTATAGTTAGCTCATCTAACAATAACTGCTGAATTTCACTGGTTTTGTGAGAGTGAAATCTAAAGCTAACTATAATGTCCCTGTAACCTTTGTTTTTTTTCAGTAAACTTCTAAGCTTTTTTTAATGTTGTTTCCTAACTATAATGTCCCTGTAACCTTTGCTTTTTTAGCAAATTTCTAAGGTATTATTAATTTTATTTCTTAAATGTAACCAATAACCTTTGACAATGATTGTGTCAGTGAGTGCATGAGTGTCTCAGTAAGTCTGTGAGTGGGTGTGTGAGTCTCTGAGTGACTCTGTGAGTCAGTGTGAAAGTGTCTGAGTGGGTCTGAGTGGGTGTGTGAGCGTCTGACTGCTCTCTGTTTTGCTTTTGTACTTGTATTTCTGCCCTCTGGGGAGGTGGCAGCCTCCAGGTGCGGGCAGGCCCAGAAAGCCCATCTGCATACATATTTTTAAGTGCCTGGGGAGGCGGCTGTCCCCGGTGTTGCAGGGGTAGCGTGGGCCCCCGCGTTACTTTATAAGCATTTGCCCCAGGGAGGTGGTGGTCCCCGGGGCACGGGGGTGCTGCGTTGCCACCCTGCATACATAAACAGCAATGTCCCATGGAGGTGGCAACCCCCGGGGCTTTCCTAAGCCCTAGGAGGGGGGGGCCCATGCACCCCCTCCTATTTTTAAGCTATGCCCCCAGGACCTGGCCCATCCAGGGGGTTATTTAAAAGCAAGTGCAGGAGTCCGCATTTGTTATTTCAATGTATTTTCCCCACAAATTTGTGAATTCACAGCAATTTAAAAAAAATGTTTTTAAGCCGTGGTGGGGTTCCAGGGGTCCTGAAAACCAATGCTTGGGGGTCAGGGTATTCCTACCCTGCCCCCTTTTCTTTTTCTTTCTTTTTTTTCGGACTCAGCTGTAGCCGAGACCCAAGATTGCTGTCAACACTTCCTGGATGAGGTGGTGGCAGCCAATCAGAGCTCTGCATTTCCTGCCTGAGCTCATTATGATTCATGAAGTTGTAGCCACAGATATCACTAACTTTATTCCCCTAAATTTCTCAACAACTACTGGATGGATTTACACCAAATACCAAAAAGCACAATCTGCAGGACGAAATCTAGCTTTCTGCCAAGTTTGGTGTAATTCCATCCAGCCTTTCATGCTGTGTCCATGTTCAAAACTCCTTTGGGAATTCACATGGGAAACACCCTATTTTGACCCCCACATTTTCTCGGCCTCAGCTTGACGGATAACCGCAAAACTTTCCAGGTGCAACAATAATCATTGGTACACTTGTTTTGGAAAAGTTTGTGAAGATTAAACAATCAACGCCAATGATATAGGCAAGTCAAAAATCACTTTTCCTACTGGTTGTTGTCAGTAGGTAGTTATAGTTAGGACCAAAGCTTCCATAGGAAAATAGTTTTTTGTTTCACCAAAAACTTTGGCGCTGCTTGACAAATCTTCACGAAAGTTTCAAAAAACGTCCCCTTTTTGGTTCAGCTGCTGTGTTGAAAGTATTGGGGTAATCCATGAAGCGGGGGCCGAGAAAAATGGGGGGTCCTAAAATGCGTTTTCCCCATGTTATGTCTATCGGGGTTTTTGATTTTTTTAACACGTCTACAACCCGAACTACTGAACAGACTTTCACCAAATTTGGCAGAAAACTAGATGTTGGTCCAGAAAGTATGCTTTTTGCAATTAGGTGTAAATCAGTTCAGTAGTTTCAGAGATATTCATGGTTAACAAAAATAGATATCTGAGGATGCAAGTCCTTACAGTCGACTCGCAGATCCTACTATAATTTGATTGGCTCCCAACACTTTAACCAAGAAGTGTTGGCAGCCATCTTGGAACTCGGCTTTAAGCTGAGTTCCGCATAAAAAGTAAAAAATAATGAAAAGGGGCAGGGTTGGAATACCCTGACTCCCCCCCCCAGATATGGTGGAGGGAGTCCCACAGGGACACCGCTGAGGTTAAAAAACATTTTTTGTTTTTTAATTTTGCAGCAAATTCATGGGTGGCCCCGCAAATCCATGGCAAAATATTTAACAAAATACATGCAAGCTCCCACACATCTTTTTCATTAAGCCCCCGAGTGGGCCAAATCCCGGGGAAATGTTTTATATAAAGGTGGGGGTGCCCATGCAGCAAACACCACACCCCGGGGACTGCCATCTCCCCGGGGGAACCAAGTAAACTGATTTGGAGGAGGCCCTTTTGACCTCCGCCGTAGCCCCCAGGACGCAACCTCCCTTGGGCTTTATCAATAATAGAAGTGTGGGGACGTCTGGACCCCCCGCAGCCCCGGGGGCTACCACCTCCCTGGGGCTTTATTCAAGATAAATGAGGGGGCCATGCATCCCCCCACAGCCTCGGGGACTGCTGCCTCCCTGGGGCAATGAATATAGAAACGTGAGGGGCCTGTAAGGTCCCCCCACAGCCCAATGTACTTCCACCTCCTTGGGACTATGAATTATTAAAATGCAGGGGGGTTCCGTGGACCCCCGATGCCCCAGGGACCTCCCACCCTCCTGGGGCTTAAAATAGAAATGAGTGTGGACTCCCCCAACAGCCCCAGGCAACACCATCTCCCCAGGGAAATGAAATATACAAATGCGGGAGGCCCGCCCAGACTCCCAGCAGCCCCGGGGCTCAAAATAGAAATGAGTGTGGGGTGGCATGGACCCTCCCCCAGCCCTGGGGACTGCTACCTCCCTTGGGCAATTAGTAATAGAAATGCGGCCCCTGAAGCCCCAGGGACCACCACCTCCCCGGAGATCAAATAATATATATGCAGGGGGTCTGTTGCTACCCTCTGAACCCAGGGACCACCACCTCCCAGTGGCAAATTAGAACAAAGGGAGGGGGATGCACAGCACCCCTCCTGGAACCCCAGATGGCCCTGGGGACCACCACCCCCCAGGTCCAGCTCCTGTAATGTCCTGGGGTGCCCACCCCTGGGACATTGCTGTTTGCTATGGCTTGAAGCCATAGCAAACACTTCTCCGCTTCTAGTAAGCGAGATCAGAAAATGCCCTTGCTTACTAGAGGCAGAGCTGAATTGCTTTTACAAACAGGGAGCTGCACGTTAGCAGCTCCCTATGTATAAAAGCAATTCCAGCTCCCGCAGGAGGCGGGGAGCCGGCAGGGACCACGGAGGCCCTGAGGCTCCCGCCACGGACACCCACACTACAGGCTCCCCTCCCTTTTTAAAAAACAATCCGCAAATGCACCTCCTGGAGCACTACTGATTGGGCAAAGAAGTCCACTTTAGTTCAGAGGACTCCAGGAGGCAAGGGGACTTAATCCAACCACCAGCAGGGTGCAAGGACACTCATTTGCAGAGTGGTGGAGAAAGGGGGCGTGGCCTCAGAAGACCTCTCAGCAATCCTGCTGTGTGGGCCTTACTGGAGGCAATGAGGGCTTGTTGGCCCCCAAGGACCCTCTGGAGCCAAGGGGACTTCATCCCCAACCATCAGTGTGCCAGGAGGTGTGTTTGCAGAGTGGTGGAGAAAGGGGGTGTGGCCTCCGAAGACCACTAAGCAATCACAGTGTGGGACTTACTGGAAGCAACACTCATACAGCCACCAACTGACAGACTGATACAAACATTCTCACAACCAATCACTCACCTATATATTCACTGAGAGCCCTAATCACTCACAGTTAGTCATGTACCCACTGAATCATCCATACAGGCACTCATACACCCACTGATTTACCAAAAAACCTTGCTATGTATATTTAACACTCATAAACCTTTTAGAAACACTCACTGTCACTGGATGATGTCATCAGTGATGTAATTTGAGATGTCATCAGTGATGTCACTGACCATGTCATGAGTCATATAATAAGTGAGGTCATAAGCAGTGCAATGCGGGGGCGTGAGTTATAGTTAACTCAGCTGACTATAACTGCTGAATTTCACTGGTTTTGTATGAGTGAAACCTGAGCCTAACCTGAGCCTAACCATAACGTCCCTGTAACCAAAGATTAAAGGGACGTTGTAGTTAAGAAAACATGTTATGTTTTAAACAACCAAAACCACTGAAATTCAAATGTATTAGTTGTAGTTATATCAAGTAACTATAACTTGTGCCCTAAAGTAACTATAAGTCGTGCCCCTACCTTGCAGAGTGTAGTCATCAATGATGTAATTTCCCATGTTATCAATGATGTCACAGAACATCACGAGTGATGTAATATGGGAAGTAATTAGCAGTGCATTGCGAGGTCAAGTTGCTGTGGGGCTGCAGCATTGTAATCAGACAGTTGATACAAATGGATTCTTCGTAAGATAATTTTTTTTGAACAGCGCACATAATGACAAAAGCTCCACAGATGACCCAAAGTGATCTTCACCTGAGTATCCCAAATATGGCCTCTTCAATCTGTTTTGTCACTCAGGCTTCAGATCATGCCACACTCACAGTCTCAAGTTAGGAATCATTGATGTGAAGAGCAGTGTGATGATCTAGTTTTTATCTGTCAACCCCTGACATTCTAGCTCTGTAGTATCTTTACCAGCACCTGTGGTCTGGCCGTGAAACATGTCCATGGCAGGTCCCCAACACCACATCTTTCCTACAGCATTGTGCTCTCACCTTTGAGGTCCCAGCTGCCAGCAAACTGCAAGATGCTCACTACCGTCTTTCTCAGCACCCTTTGCTCACTGGCCCTTCACAGTCTTCCTGCTGCAGCATCAACTGCAAAAAAGCCTATTGCACCTAATGGGGCTTGGGCCCCCTCAGAGTCTGGGAAGGCATTCCAGCTCAATTGAGCTCGGATGGATGTTGCTACCTTCTAGGCTCAATAGCACCTCCCCAGGAATTCTAAGTTTTATGCAGGTGTGAGTTTGTCCAGGTATCGTGAGATGGTTCAAAACAATCTGAGGAGTGAGAAGACAGGTAGTGTGACGGTGGAAGACAACAGGTGTAGAATGCAGCCTAAAAATTGTGAGAAGTGGAAAAGAGGAGCTTTTGGCCTGCTGGCCAAAGATAATAGGAAACGAGAAGGAAGTATCCTTGGGCGATATATGTGGCAGAATGAAAAGGGATTAATCATTCGACCAATCCCATGCCAACTGCTGGGAAAGTAAATAGAACATATAAAGAGTCTTTCAGAGGTGAACATATTAGAATAATTGGGGTCCCTCTCAATGGCAGAAAAGATACAGACAGGGAAATGAGTAAATTTATTTAAACTACTATGAATCAAACTGAGATTTATCAAGGGATTATAGGAGGAAGATAAGGGTGGAATACAGGGGTCCAGGTGCCTGCCTGTACTGACAAAGACATCTGACATTTTAATATTTTCAAATGTGCATTGCTTGAGGAAACAGATAGATAGATGCATGGCATATTTAAATACATTTAATTGATCAGAAAGGTGCAGGTTAAAGTTAGGTGTTAAACAAGGATCAGCAGGTGTAGGTAGATGTGGACATCTAATGTGGAGGATATGGATGTTTATTTATTGAGAGATGCCAATTCATGGCTCTATCGCATGACATTGGCTAGACCGGTGATGGCACTTCACACCATAAGTGTTTACCACTGTCATGGCAATAATTTCTATGGCTTTTCACCAAGTGTTGGACTTGGCCCTTTTTGGCTAAAGTTCCCTAAACTTTTTGCCTTCCCCCTAGACCTCTTTTCTGACATGGTGTTGCCAACTTAGATGCTTTGGGCACTTTGCCACTGCTGATCAGTGTCAAAGTGCAAGTGCTCCCTGTGTAAAGTGTAATGGTAATTGGTTGTCCATAATTGGTATGTTTGCCTTACTAGTAAAGTCCCTAGTAAAGTGCACTATGTGTGCCAGGGCTGGTAATGCAAATGCTACTGGTGGGCCTGCAGCACTAATTGTGCCACCCACACAAGTAGCCCCAAAGAGAGAACTCAGGCCTGCCACTGCAGTGCCTGCGCGCAGTTTGCTAAACTGCCATGTTGTCCTGACAAGTGCACCCACTTGCCAGGTCTACCCTTCCCTTTCCATGCATATCAGACACCCCTATAGTAGGCCCAAGGTACCCCCCTGGGCAGGGTGCAGTGTCTGTGAAAGGTAGGACATGTACTGAGGTGTGTACCATATCCTAACAGTGAAATACTCTCCATTTTGTTTTTCCCTGTTGCAAAGCCATCTTGCCCATAGGACAGAATGGGGAAGGCTGTGTAATATGTTTACAGCCTATCTTCCCATAGGTTTAAGATGGAGAGGTGAAGTTTAGTGTGCCTGAGCTCACAATTTAATAACACATCTTTTTGTGAAGGTGGTTTTTGAATTGTGTGTTTAGAAACCACGCTTTTAGAAGTGGCTGGTTTTCTTGTTCTAACAATTCTGTGTGTCTCTGCCTGGTTGTGGATTGACTGTCTGGATTTGAATTTGATATCTGGGAAATGTCTTGACCCAGGGAGGGGAGGTGAGACAGCAACAGGCTGACCTGCATCTGGAGTGTAGGGGGGAGGAGTAGCCCCTGGATGTGAAGAGGCCTGGGCTGCTGCCATAAAACAAAGGCTCCATCTCCTGCTGAGTGATTGAAGATCCAGACCCCCACTATCAAAGGAAGAAGGTGTCACTGGCAGGGAGACACCCAGAACTGGTTTGGACAGGGGTCAGCGCCCCCTGAAAACAAAGACTTCAAAGACATTTAGGGGTATAACTATGAGAGCTGAAACCCCTGGACTTTGGACTGAAATCCCTATTGCAAAAGGATTGAACCTACTTGGTGCTCAAGAGGAACCTCTGCCAAAGAAGAACAGCTGAAGAGACTGAAGAGAAGGACTGACCCTTGCTGCGTGTTCTGGGGCTGGCCTGTAGTTTGCTGGTTTGACTAAGGAGAGGACAAGGGACTTTGCTGTGTGCTGTGTCCCCCTGCTTGTGAGGACTTTGCTGTGTGCTATGTCCTGAAGTAGCGTGTCTCCAAGGGCCTGAGGAGAGCTGGCTCCCTGTTGTGGAAACTCAGGAACATAAAAGTTTCCAAGTGTGTCTCAGCGACGCTGTGTGCATGTGCTTTTTGCAGCCTGAGACCTTCGTAAGAACTGCCCTGTGATCGTGTGCACCCGGAGTCCAAGTGAGTCTCAGCAACGCTGTGTGCCTGTGCTTCGTGCAGCCTGAGACCTTTGTGAGGATTGCCCTGTGATTGTGTGCACCCAGAGTCCAAGTGAGTCTCAGCAATGCTGTGTGCGTGTGCTTCGTGCAGCCTGAGACCTTCGTGAGGATTGCCCTGTGATCGTGGGCACCCGGAGTCCAAGTGAGTCTCAGCGACACTGTGTGCGTGTGCTTCGTGCAGCCTGAGACCTTCGTGAGGATTGCCCTGTGATCGTGTGCACCCGGAGTCCAAGTGAGTCTCAGCGACGCTTTGTGCGTGTGCTTCGTGCAGCCTGAGACCTTCGTGAGGATTGCCCTGTGATCGTGTGCACCCGGAGTTCAAGTGAGTCTCAGCGACGCTGTGTGCGTGTGCCCTGTGGCAGCCTGAGACCTTCGTGAGAAATTGCCCTGTGACTCTGTGTCCCGGAGCAGTCTTGTTCTCTGCTTTGATCGGCAGCGTGGCCAGAACTGCTGTGATCGTCATTGCCATCGGCCCGGACCGGCATCCCCAGAGGAGCTGTGGGAATTCACCGCCGCCGGCCCGAGCCTGCCTTTGCCAAGGAGAGACATCGAACCATCACCGTAGGGGGTCCGAGTTCCACTGCCCAAGATCAACGAAGTCGCACCAGAGGCCCAAGCCGCAAGGAGAAGAGAGGAGAGTGAGATCTCACCCCCCCCATGTAACGCTCAGCGAGCGTGCGTGTGTCGCCACCTGGGGCGGGGTGCGAGCTACGAGAGAAACGCTCTCAGCCTTTCCCATCTTTGCAGCGCGAGCCCCTGCTCAAGTCCGTATCACGGCCCGTACTTGCCGAGGAGTGGCGGTACCAGGGCCGGAGTGTGGAGGTGCACTTTGTTTTCCATCATAACAGTGTTGGGGGCATATTTTGACAGTAGCTGACCACGAGTCAGTATGAGTGGCATAGAGACCATCCAGAGCACCGCGATCGGTGCCGAAGTACATTATTTTTGCATTACGAATAACCCTGGGCAAAGCACTACGCTACGCTCGCGTAGTTTGTGAAGTTTGCGCTACTTCGCACAACGCGAATTGCACGTAGCACGGTGCAAACACGCGTAGCGTAGTGCAGCGGTCATTTTGCTTGCTCGCGGTCCTCAACATCAAGTTGGCGACCGCGAGCAAGCAAATGACATCCGGCGAGACTTTTCCTCGTTCGCGATCAGCAACATCAAGTTGCCGATCGCGAGCGTGGAAAACAAACCTCCGGCGAGATTCTCAACGCGGGAGGTCAGGTTTCTCATTGCGAGTGGTCGCGTATGCTCGCGACCGCTCGCGATGAGAAACTACCAGTCCGCGTTGAGAAAGCTGCCGCTCGAGTAAAAATCTACTCGAGCGGCAGTAAAAGACAGCTCGCACTGTGCAAGATGCCGTTTTCAATGATTGCACAGTGCGGACAAGCATCCGGCACTGTGCAATCATTGCGAACAGTGCACTACGCAGCTCGCGTAGTGCTACGCGTAGCTCGCGTAGTGCGAACTGCACTTTGCGTAGCTTCGCGTAGCGCTACTTCGCGAACTACGCCCAGGCTTAATTACGAACTGCCTGATTGTTGCATTACGCATTGCATTATTTTTGCATTACGAACTGCCTGATTGTTGCATTACGCATTGCATTATTTTTGCATTACGAACTGCCTGATTGTTGCATTACGCATTGCATTATTTTTTGATATTACGAAGTGCTTGATTCTTGCATTACGAACTGCATAGCATTGCATTAGGACTGCATTGGATCATCGAGAAATGCTCATTAATACTGCAGGAACCTACCAGTGCGTGCTGGCCTAATAACCGGCAAGGTGAAATATTACAAATACGCATATGTTGGATTTTTATCGTGTGGTCTCATCGTATATCTTTTTTATAAACATATAATTGTTTTTTTATGAAACTCGTGTGGAGTCCATTTTTGGTGTTATCACTGTGTCACTGAGAGCGTGGTTGCGAATACTTTACACATTTGCCTTGGAGATAAGCCTGGCTGCTCGTGCCAAGCTACCAGGGGGTGAGCAGGGGTTATCTAGAGGTGTGTCCCTCCTTACCCTGACGTAGAAGCAAGGGTCCCTATTTGGACTAAGGTACATACCTCAGCCAACTAGAGACCCCAGTTTCTAACACCAAGGAAATGTGTCAGCTAGTGCTGGAGTTTAGAGCCTCTACTCTGCATGCCAGTACATGTTCGCCTTTCAAGGATATGTTCAGAAGTCCTAGGTTCAGAAGCCTTATGTGTAGATACATACTTGTTTCAAATGCAGAGCAAAATATTGAGTCTCTCGGTAAGGAAAGCTGTTCAAAGTGAGGCTCAACCGAGCAGGACATAAGCAGGTGCACAGTGAAGAGGACTCAATGCATGTAATGGTAATTGTCCAGATATCGCATCAGGATGGAATGGATGGATGGTTTAGAATTCGGAATAGATACTAAAAACTGTGTTATCACAACCTGAACCAAGATCTGTCAAAGAGTTTATTAAGAACGAAGAGTTTGTTGGCAATGTAGCTTTGATACATGCATGGTCTCATGTCCCCTATATTATTTGTGATGTTCTTTGAGCCCCAATATATAAAATCAAAATAATGGTGACACAGAAAATGATTATTCAGTTCAAACCATTGTCAAGTATATCAAGTATTACATTATATGTGGATTATAAAGCAGCTCTTCATTTAAATTTTTGCAGAAGATACTCTGAGTTTATACTATCTGAATTGCAAACTAACCTTATTGAAAAATGATTGACTATTAAAATCTGAAATGACAATCCCTTTACTTTTGTTCAACACCACACATTTCCTAAGAATAATGAAGTACCTGCAGTTTTCACAGTTATGAGTACTATTTTATCTGAATAATTCTTATATTGTCTGGATTGACAGTGCAGTAAACACGTATGCATGAATACGAAGACGAGCCCAAATAAGAAGCAAAGACTGCTAGCACTTTCTAATGATGAGTGGGGACTACAAGCTACCTTCTATACATTTAGATAATTAGGTAGCTGCTATACAGCATCTTTGTCAGGTCTGAGATATGAACACTACAGGTATGTATGCTATGCAAATTCATAGACTCAAGGGGCCTCAATCGCAAAACTATTTGCAGATTTATTTTTCACTTGCATGTGCAAATAACCATTTTATGGGTGAAACATGACTCAAATGCAAATTGATTACCCCCTTGCTGACCTCTGCAACAATCTTTCTCAATTCTTCAGCAACAAAAATCACTGCCATTTACAGCAACTTCAACCCACAACTGGACCCAACAGACCTTGCCAAATGCCTCCCAATCTTTTCCAAAGAACCAATGCTAACCACATGGCCCATTATCACCCCAGATGAAACCACTGCCACAATGAAGTCCATCCACTCAGGGTCCCCATCAGACCCCTGCCTCTACGACACCTACTCCAGAGCACTGCAACCCATCAGCATCATGCTCACATCCATTCTGAATGCCTCCTCCTCTTTTGCGACCTTCCCAAACACTTGGAAACACACAATTGTTCTCCCATTATTGAAAAAACACTCTGTGGACCCTTTAATGCTCACCAATTACATAATGATCTCCCTGCTACCATTCCCAGCCAAGGCCTTAGATAAAATCTCAAGAGAAGCCTCACCGAATACCTCAACAATCACCAACTTCTCAACATCACTCAGTCTGGTTTCATCCCACCAACAGCACAGAAACTGCCCTCATCACCGCCGCGGATAACGTCCGCATCACTCTGGATGGAGGAGACATGGGGCCCTCATCCTCCTAGACGTCTCAACAGCATTTGAAATGTTCTCACACCCCGTCCTCCTCCGACGCCTACATGACATCATAATCCATGGACACGCACTCTGATGGATCTGCTCCTTCCTAACTGGAAGGACCCAGTCACTTAGCCTGCCCCATACACCTCAGATGCCTGTGACCTTATCTGCAGAGTTCCACAATGATTCTACCTTAGCAAGATCCTTTCAATGCATACATGATCCCTCTAGCCATCATCATTCGCTTCCACAACATCAACATCCTCTCCTACACCTATGACACACAGCTCATTTGATTTGATTTGATTTATGGTTTATAAAGTGCTTGAAACACCCCTCAAGGGGTCTCTCTGCGCTAGGACCTTGCTTTCGTCGGCCAGGGAAAGGGACCAATTAAAACAGTGCCGTCTTAAGACGCCTCCTGAACTGCAGGTGGTCGGCACACTCCCACAGCTGGATGGGTAGTTGGTTCCAGTAGGTCGGGGCTAAATGGAAGAACGCTTTACCTCCCTGCCGGGATTTTTGGCAGCGTGGAACTACAAGAAGAGATTTGGACCCAGATCAAAGTGCCCTGGGAGGCTGGTATTTCCTAAATGTGTCTGCCAGATAACTGGGACCTTTACCGTTTAGGGATTTGTGTACAATACAACATATCTTAAAATGGATCCGCTTGCGCACTGGGAGCCAATGCAAGCTCTGCAAGAGGGGAAGGGAAGAGGGGCGGGAGGGAGTATTGGAGATCAGCCGGGATGCGGTATTTTGGACCACTTGTAGTCTGTTTAATGATGCTTCATTTGCTGAGATCAGCAGAGCGTTGCAATAATGCAGGCAACTTAATACTAGTGTCTGGATAAGGGTTTTCCGAGTGGACAGGGGAAGGAAGGGAAATACCCTTTGCAGAAGGCTTAGGACATGGAAGCAGGCACCGGTGGTGGTAGAGGCCTGTTCATTCAATAGCAACTTCTGGTCCAGGCGGACCCCTAAGTTTTTTACCACGGTCTTGGGGGTAGGTGTGGATCACAGCTCCGCTGGCCACCAGCTCGGGACCATCTCACAGATGCGTTCCCGAACAGCATAATTTCAGTTTTCCCCACATTAAGCTTGAGAAAATTGTTTCTCATCCAGCAGGCAATGGTCTTCATACCTTCTGAGAAGATGGACTGAGCGTTGGGGTTATTTTTATCAATGGAGAGTACAAGCTGGGTATCATCAGCATACGAGATAGGAGTGAACCCTAAATCCCTAAGTACTCCTGCCAACGGAGCAACATAAATGTTAAATAGGGTGGGACTGAGACAGGATCCCTGGGGTGCTCCCTTAGTCAGTACCGTCATCTCGGATCGGAAAGGGCCCAAGTCTGAGTTCTGTGTGACAGAAAACTCTGTATCAATTGCATGGCTGTCCCTTGAATACCAATTTCACTGAGCCTCCTGAGCAGGATTTGGTGAGAGACAGTTTTGAAAGCCGCCGACAGGTCAAGCAGCACCAATAGAGCAGCCTGTCCGTTGTCTAGTGACTGTCTGATGTTATCAGTGACAGCAATCAGAGCTGACTCAGTGCTATGTCTGGGTCTAAAGCCTGACTGCGAGGGATCAAGACAACCGGAGGCCTAAACAAAGTCTGAGAGGTGTTTATTAATATGTTTTTCTAAAATCTTGCTCAGGAGGGGAAGCAGCGAGATAGGTCGATAGTTAGAGAGGTCGTCCATAGGGGCCTTGAGGTTCTTACATATCGGGATTATTTGTGCTGCCTTCCAGTCGGTGGGGAGGAGACCTTTTTCCAGTGATAGATTTAGAATAGAGCAGATAGGGGTAGCAAGCTGTTTGGACAGCAGAGAGGTGGTCTTAGCCAGGATGATATCGAGAGGTGAGCCCGATTTAACCTTGTTGAGTAGAGACTCTACCTCCTCGGGCATCAGCAAGGGGAAGTGTTCCAGCTTCTGTATATTAGGCAGGACGAGTATGTTGCCACCAGGTGAATCATGTTGGCAGCTTCCGTCTCGGGTAATGTTGTCGTATATTAAATTGATTTTCTTTGTGAAATGCGTACCAATTTTGTCACACAGGGCTTGCGTTGTGGCTTGCTCATTGTTGCATGCTTCTGGGTGAGTGAAAGTTTTAAGAATCTGATAAAGGGTTTTGGGAGCATTCCCAGCCTGCTCGAGTTGCAGTGCAAAATGAGCTTTGCGTGCTTGTTTATATTTTTATAGTAATAAGAAAGAGCTGATTTATAGCGTGCTTTGTCAAATGCGTTGTGAGAGAGTCGCCAGCACTGCTCCAGTTTTTACATAGGCTCTTTTCTGTCTTAAGTACAGGAGTGAATCAAGCTGACTGGGTATGCCTAGCTGATCTAGTCCCTAGTTTTAGGGGGGCCAGGAGATCAATGGCTGTATTAATAGTGGAGTTATACCGGCTAGGCCAGCCTTAATATTTCCAGTATCGAGGTTCCAATGAGTGGGAGTTATATCCTGAAAAAGGCCAGGTGTAATTTTGTGCCACTGCCTGCGTCCACTGAGGGAGGTTGAGGACGGTGTGTTCTGTGCCCTGAGGCCCCTGAGTTGGAACTCGATCAGTGAGTGGTCGGTCCATGTGAGTGGGCTGGTGGCTCCACAGAGAAAATTGGAGGAGTTGGTAAAAATCAGATCTAACGTGTGTCCTGCAAAGTGAGTGGGGTCTTCATTAATTTTATTTAAATCAAATGTTAGTAGATCTGTTAGGAGCGGCACTGCATCTTGATTTGAGGTGTCTTCGCTATGAACATTAAAGTCGCCCAGAAGGACGAATTTTTTTGTGGAAATTACATGCGAAGGGATCATTCCATAATTTGGAGTGAGAAGTCCCGTAGTGGGCCGGGAGGCCGGTAGACCAAGGTACCTTTCCAACTATGTTGCTGGTGCAGGTCAATTCAGAAAACAAGAGCTTCCATACTATCATTGCTTAATTGGTCCAGAATAGTTATTTTGATGCGATCCTTATAGATTATTGCTATACCCCCCCAACTTAGTTGGCCTATCGAGCCTAAGGATGCGGTAGCCCTCCGGGAGTGCTATTACTATGGTGGGGGTGGAGCTGGGTTTAAGCCATGTTTCCATCAGGAAACCAATGTTGTGATGTCTGGAAGAGAGGAGGTCCCAGATTTCCACTGCGTGTTTGGGTAATGATCTCACATTACCAAGTAGGCAGTTCCAGTTTTTGTCCCCCGAATGAGTCTGAGACCGAGAGTCTGTCCTTACTTGGAGGCTGGGCAGTTGTTTGTTGTCAGCAAGTATAGTGTTATCGGGTGAGAGTCGTGTCATTTGTAGGCTCTGAAATCTGCAAGAGCTACATGCAAAGGGCCCCTCCAGTGACACCGGAGTGCAGGGTGTATCTTTTGGCAAGTGAGAGCAATTGTTCAGGCTCCTGTATCTAATCTCCAGGAGTTTGTGAATAGTGTAGGTAAGAGCAACCTTTGGGCAGTTACCTGATTCATTCCCTCCCTCACGGGCAAGACATCCAGTGCCCAAATCATGTTTAATGCCTGCATGACAGAAATCGACAACTAGATGAAGACCAACTGTCTGAAGCAGAACATTGACAAAACCAAAATCTTGGTCTTTGGGAATAGCACTTCACCGTGGGACTCCACTTGGTGGCCAAAAGAGCAAGGACCGACAATGGCAAGAACCTCAGGATTATCATCAACAGCAAACTCGATATGACCACACAAGTCAGCACTGTCATCGCCTCATGCTTCCATTCCCTGAAGAAGCTGATTAAGATTTTTAAATGGCTCCCAATCAGCACCTGGAAAACTGTCACATACACCCTCGTCACAAGCAAGCTGGACTACGGTAACACCCTCTATACCAGGATCAACAAAAAACTCACCAAAAGGTTACTGGCTCCCCATACACAAAGGAACAAAATTCAAACTCCTCACCCACACTTCCAAGGCACTACATAACACTGGTTCAGCATACCTCAACAATCGCATCTGCTTGCACTTCCGCTCATCTGGACTCCTACTTGCACACATCCCACCCATATGGAAAACCAGATCCGGGGGCTGAGCCTTCTTCTACATCACTCCTAAAGAGTGAAATGACCTGCCACTACACATAAGAGCCTCCTCTTCACTACTTGAATTCTGCAAAAAGCTGAAGACCTGGCTTTTAGTAGTCCTACTAGCCCATTGGTTTAGCTAGACTCACACCTGCTGAGTGCCAGGATACCTCCCCAGGTGATAGGGCACTCTACAAACCTACATGACATAATGTTAGACTTGGCATCTTTGGCGTATTTCCCCTGTCTTTTTGCTTTCTGACCTCCCGGTTTTAACTCTGTTTTTGCTGGTTTAGTGTCTCTGCGCTCTTTCTCACTGCTGTTCACTGTTAAAGTGCAAGTGCTCCTGTTGTAAATTGTTATTATCGATTGGCGTTTCCATGATTGGCATATTTGATTTACTGGTAAGCCCCTAGTAAAGTGCACTGAGGGTGCCAGGGCCTGTAAATCAAATGCTACAAGAGGGCCTGCAGCACTGATTGTGCCACCCACATGAGTAGCCCTGAAAAGGTAACTCAGGCCTGCCATTGCAGAGCCTGTGTGCAGTCTAGTACTGCCATGTCGACTTGGCAAGTGCACCCACTTGCAAGGCCCTAACCTTCCCTTTTCTCACATATGAGTCACCCCTAAGGTACCCCTGTGGGCAAGGTGCAGTGTATGTGAAAGGTGAGACATGCCCTGATGTGTGTGGCTTGTCCTGATAGTGAAATACTGCCAATTTCATTTTTCACTATTGCAAGGTACCTGTTCCCATAGGATAGAATGGGGAGTTTGCTTATAACATCTTATACACAATATAAGAGAGAGGGGGGACAAGGAGCTACATAAAGGTCCAGTGACTCGTGCTCCCGAAAGTTACACTATATCCCACGACAGTTGCTGTTCCTATGAAAGAGAGGTAGAGAAAGAAACAATAGTCGTTCTAAAATTGTGTTTACTGGAGACAGTGTGTCCTGTTCTTGGTGCCCTCACACACCCCGAAGGATGTCATGCTTCATCATTGGGTAGTTGCTCCTCGTCGGGCCGGCGCTGCAATGCCCTACCGGTCCCCCAAAGGGTCACTTTTTCAGAGATCTTTTCAGGATAAAGCCGTAAGGGTGTGTGGGGGTATGAGTGGCAGTGGTGTCCTAACATGAATTTAAAAAAATGACTGGAGGGGTGCCTGGAAAATTTATTAAAGAAAGAGTCCCTCTGTCATTAATAAAAACCAAAAGGTGGTGCTGCTATGAGGGAGATAATGGCCCTCTGTAGCTAAACTTACAACACACCCCTAGTGGGTATGTTTTTAGGTCAACATGTTTCGCGCAATTTATCTTTCTCAGGAGGAGATCCCATGCACTTCTTCAGGACCGGAAAGAGTGTGGTGGTAGATAGGAGAGATGCGTGGCCTGTAACAATTAATCTAGTGACACATCGAAGGTGAGGAAATAGTATTCTGGAAAGACAAAAGCGGAAATAAAATAAAATGAGTATTTATGAGTCCCAATACTAGGGTATCTTAAACAAGGGGGGCCTGGGTCCTCCACTGGTGAACCAGGTGCTCGTGGACGTAGTCGTCTACTGTTTAAAATACAGCATGTGAGGCTATAGTGAGCTGTAAAGATATAATGACAATACAGGACGAACAAACACATAGGCTTACGTGTAAAAGGATTTTTAGCCTTGGCGTAAATGTCAAATTGTAGTTGCAGGACAAACAAGACATGTAGTACCCAGTATCGTTGTCGAGACCGCCATGATCGAAAGGCAGACTGGTGTCGAAAGGTGTACAAGACATATAAGAACTATACTAGGTCCCACCATTGATGGCAAACCTCAGGTCACTGTGTGAAAGACAAGCAAAGTACTAATCGTAATGAGCTCCCCAAGTGAAACGGGAAGAAATCCCCATGAGAATCGGCAGAGGGTTTCCTCGAGACCTGTTGTGAGTAGTTACAAAGTTAGGCAAAAATAGTGTAAGGAAGATATGCAAGTGCGGCCGCACTGAGTGGCCGCTGAAAAAGCATTGTGGTGGAGCAGTTCTCTACTCACAGTTTCTCATAGGTATTGGAGGCCTGTGCACCTACCCTACCTCACGTCATCTCCGTAGAGGCTGTACTGCTGCCGCCGCTGCATATTTGTAGCGGTCAGGGGACCGGCGTGGGGGCATGTCAGTTTCCGGGTCACGTGTTAGTGTGTCGAGTGTAGAGAGAGTGCTCGGTAGCTAATCACGCATTTGCGGGAGCCATTTTGAAGTGGTGAAGAGCCCGGTATACAACTAGGGTGTCTCGGTAACGAAAGGCTATTCAAGGTGATGATGCCTTAAAAAACTAATTGGTTATCTCTCTAAATATTCCTTTGAGTGGTAAAATGGACAATAAATAGCTTAGTAAATATAGCATGAAAATACCAAGGCTCCTAGTATAGTCAATCCCGTGCTAGTGGTGTAAATATCTGATAGTAGCATAGGGATAGGAACGTAGGGCGGAATCAGTGAACCTGAAATACCTCAGTTCAGGATGGTATAACTTGTTCGTGAGTAGGTATGATGAAAAAATATATAAAAAAATATATATATATGCTGAAAAATTATAACCAGTTAGTAAAACACCCAAGAGTTGTATAGGTCATGTACAATGTTGTATGACTGTGCAGAAAGAGGGTGACAAACTGGAGTGTTGACACCAGGGAATGGTGTTACGTCACTGGTAGTTGTCATGGCCATTAAGTCATGCTGGTTAGATGTTGTTCATATGTGCAGTACTAGTGTGGTAAGGATTAGGGTATGACATAGGAACCCTGAAAGTATCACTGGAGTTCTATCCAGGGGATCTCATCATTGAGACCCCGTATGTTTGTCTGTAATTTGTGGACCAATCTCTGTTCTCTCTGGGACAGTGTTGTTGTGTTCCACTGGGGATTGATTCTGGAAAGACAAAAGCGGAAATAAAATAAAATGAGTATTTATGAGTCCCAATACTAGGGTATCTTAAACAAGGGGGGCCTGGGTCCTCCACTGGTGAACCAGGTGCTTGTGGACGTAGTCGTCTACTGTTTAAAATACAGCATGTGAGGCTATAGTGAGCTGTAAAGATATAATGACAATACAGGACGAACAAACACATAGGCTTACGTGTAAAAGGATTTTTAGTCTTGGCGTAAATGTCAAATTGTAGTTGCAGGACAAACAAGACATGTAGTACCCAGTATCGTTGTCGAGACCGCCATGATCGAAAGGCAGACTGGTGTCGAAAGGTGTACAAGACATATAAGAACTATACTAGGTCCCACCATTGATGGCAAACCTCAGGTCACTGTGTGAAAGACAAGCAAAGTACTAATCGTAATGAGCTCCCCAAGTGAAACGGGAAGAAATCCCCATGAGAATCGGCAGAGGGTTTCCTCGAGACCTGTTGTGAGTAGTTACAAAGTTAGGCAAAAATAGTGTAAGGAAGATATGCAAGTGCGGCCGCACTGAGTGGCCGCTGAAAAAGCATTGTGGTGGAGCAGTTCTCTACTCACAGTTTCTCATAGGTATTGGAGGCCTGTGCACCTACCCTACCTCACGTCATCTCCGTAGAGGCTGTACTGCTGCCGCCGCTGCATATTTGTAGCGGTCAGGGGACCGGCGTGGGGGCATGTCAGTTTCCGGGTCACGTGTTAGTGTGTCGAGTGTAGAGAGAGTGCTCGGTAGCTAATCACGCATTTGCGGGAGCCATTTTGAAGTGGTGAAGAGCCCGGTATACAACTAGGGTGTCTCGGTAACAAAAGGCTATTCAAGGTGATGATGCCTTAAAAAACTAATTGGTTATCTCTCTAAATATTCCTTTGAGTGGTAAAATGGACAATAAATAGCTTAGTAAATATAGCATGAAAATACCAAGGCTCCTAGTATAGTCAATCCCGTGCTAGTGGGGTAAATATCTGATAGTAGCATAGGGATAGGAACGTAGGGCGGAATCAGTGAACCTGAAATACCTCAGTTCAGGATGGTATAACTTGTTCGTGAGTAGGTATGATGAAAAAATATATAAAAAAATATATATATATGCTGAAAAATTATAACCAGTTAGTAAAACACCCAAGAGTTGTATAGGTCATGTACAATGTTGTATGACTGTGCAGAAAGAGGGTGACAAACTGGAGTGTTGACACCAGGGAATGGTGTTACGTCACTGGTAGTTGTCATGGCCATTAAGTCATGCTGGTTAGATGTTGTTCATATGTGCAGTACTAGTGTGGTAAGGATTAGGGTATGACATAGGAACCCTGAAAGTATCACTGGAGTTCTATCCAGGGGATCTCATCATTGAGACCCCGTATGTTTGTCTGTAATTTGTGGACCAATCTCTGTTCTCTCTGGGACAGTGTTGTTGTGTTCCACTGGGGATTGATTCTGGAAAGACAAAAGCGGAAATAAAATAAAATGAGTATTTATGAGTCCCAATACTAGGGTATCTTAAACAAGGGGGGGCCTGGGTCCTCCACTGGTGAACCAGGTGCTCGTGGACGTAGTCGTCTACTGTTTAAAATACAGCATGTGAGGCTATAGTGAGCTGTAAAGATATAATGACAATACAGGACGAACAAACACATAGGCTTACGTGTAAAAGGATTTTTAGCCTTGGCGTAAATGTCAAATTGTAGTTGCAGGACAAACAAGACATGTAGTACCCAGTATCGTTGTCGAGACCGCCATGATCGAAAGGCAGACTGGTGTCGAAAGGTGTACAAGACATATAAGAACTATACTAGGTCCCACCATTGATGGCAAACCTCAGGTCACTGTGTGAAAGACAAGCAAAGTACTAATCGTAATGAGCTCCCCCAAGTGAAACGGGAAGAAATCCCCATGAGAATCGGCAGAGGGTTTCCTCGAGACCTGTTGTGAGTAGTTACAAAGTTAGGCAAAAATAGTGTAAGGAAGATATGCAAGTGCGGCCGCACTGAGTGGCCGCTGAAAAAGCATTGTGGTGGAGCAGTTCTCTACTCACAGTTTCTCATAGGTATTGGAGGCCTGTGCACCTACCCTACCTCACGTCATCTCCGTAGAGGCTGTACTGCTGCCGCCGCTGCATATTTGTAGCGGTCAGGGGACCGGCGTGGGGGCATGTCAGTTTCCGGGTCACGTGTTAGTGTGTCGAGTGTAGAGAGAGTGCTCGGTAGCTAATCACGCATTTGCGGGAGCCATTTTGAAGTGGTGAAGAGCCCGGTATACAACTAGGGTGTCTCGGTAACGAAAGGCTATTCAAGGTGATGATGCCTTAAAAAACTAATTGGTTATCTCTCTAAATATTCCTTTGAGTGGTAAAATGGACAATAAATAGCTTAGTAAATATAGCATGAAAATACCAAGGCTCCTAGTATAGTCAATCCCGTGCTAGTGGTGTAAATATCTGATAGTAGCATAGGGATAGGAACGTAGGGCGGAATCAGTGAACCTGAAATACCTCAGTTCAGGATGGTATAACTTGTTCGTGAGTAGGTATGATGAAAAAATATATAAAAAAAAATATATATATGCTGAAAAATTATAACCAGTTAGTAAAACACCCAAGAGTTGTATAGGTCATGTACAATGTTGTATGACTGTGCAGAAAGAGGGTGACAAACTGGAGTGTTGACACCAGGGAATGGTGTTACGTCACTGGTAGTTGTCATGGCCATTAAGTCATGCTGGTTAGATGTTGTTCATATGTGCAGTACTAGTGTGGTAAGGATTAGGGTATGACATAGGAACCCTGAAAGTATCACTGGAGTTCTATCCAGGGGATCTCATCATTGAGACCCCGTATGTTTGTCTGTAATTTGTGGACCAATCTCTGTTCTCTCTGGGACAGTGTTGTTGTGTTCCACTGGGGATTGGTTTCCAAAATGGTCCAATGGAGTTGTTCGGTTGTGTGTTTTTTGTCTATGTAGTGTGTGCTCCTTTTAGTAGTGCTGCAGCGTACATTGCTTCTATGTTCATTCATCCTAATCCAGACCTGTCTGGTGGTCATTCCCACATAAAAGAGATTGCAGGGGCACATAATGAGGTATACGCAGTTCTTGGTGTTGCAGTTTGTGTGTCTGCATTGTGTCCATTTTATGTCACCCAACTGGAGTTCCTTGGTGTGGGTGGTCAGGGTGCATATGTTGCAATTACGACAAGGGTAGTGTCCTTTTACCGTCGGGAGGCCCCAAAGAGTGGTTTGATCATCAGGCTGTTTTATTTGAGGTCTAGTGTGTATTAGCAGGTCTTTCAAATTCTGTGTGCGTTTGAAGGCAAACCTGGGGCGTTCCAGGTTGAGGTCACCTGTGTTGATAATGTGCCAATGTTTCAGCACTATGTTTTTCACTTTGTTGGACTTCGATGTAAAGGTGGTTACACAGGTAACGATGTCCTCCTGTGGTTTTGTGTGAGTTTCCAAAAGGGCATTGCAATGGTTATTGCGTGCTCTTTTTTAGAATGGGGAGTTTGCTTATAACATCTTATAAACATAACTACCCCTGGGAACAAGGTAGGAAAATATAGTTTAGTAAGCCTGAACTCAGAATGTTAAAGTGCATCTTTTAGTGAGGGTGATTTTTACATTCTTTGTTTGAAAATACCATTTTTATAAAGTGTTTAGCCATCCAGTGTGCCTCTGCTAGGATGTGTATTGACTGTCTGGCTTTGGAGTGACAGGGACTGGGGATGTGCAGTGGCTCCAGAGAGTCTGGATGAGTCAGGGCCAGGCTGAATAGACCTGGGCTGCATTTAGAGTAGGGGGAGGAGAATACCTTGCACCTGAATTGGCCTGGTCTGCTTGGAACAATGCTGTCTCCACCTTCTGCTGGTAAGCTGGGCCAGAGAGGATAGAACTGGTTTGGACTAAGCACAGACACTCTCTGCCTGAGAGAATAAAGGGATTTTGAGTTTAAATGTTGGGGCTCAGACCCCAGAACTTTAGAACTCGCTGGAATCAAGGAACCTGCCAAGAAGAAGAGCTGGAAGAGCTGCCAGGAGGAGCACTGCCCCTTTACTGTGCTGTTGCTTTGTTGGGTTGGCCTGCAGCTGCTGCTTCTGCCTTGGGCAGTGAAAGGACTGGACTGAACTTTCTTTACTTGTGCTGAGTATTTCTAAGGGCTTGAAGTAGAGCTTGCCTCCTGTTCTGAAGTCTCAGGGACTGCAAAGACTTCACCAACCTCTGTGTCCCTCTTCTGGAACCGCTGTTTCAGTTGCCACAGAGAAGGGAAACGCAACCGACTCCATCACTGACTCCGTCGCTGGCTTTGTGTCCTGACGGCACCGCAGAAGACACCGCCCACATCTCGCACTGCAACCCTGGTCTCACCAATGATGACAACCGCCACCGCCACCACCGAGCCGCTGCTTGCGCTGTGACCTGTGGGCACCGCACTCCGCACAGCCTCACTTCACTATGCCATCCTGGTCTCACCAACATCGTCGCTGCTGCTGACTTAGACACCCATGACCGCATCGTGGCTAGGGGCACCGCTCGTAAGTTTCACGACACACCGCCTCTTTCCACACAGCAGTCTGGGCCGACTGACGCCAGCTCCTGCTAACCGGCTCTGTCTCTTGCAACACAACCTGCCAGCACCGCATCGACCACCGCCTCACCCTGCACCGTAAGCCTTTGGTCTCACCGACTCTGTCTGGACAATCGTCACCGAGCCACTGCCTGCACTGCATCCAGAGGGCACCGCACCCTGCACCGCTTCCATTTTGCAACGCAACCGCGACGGTTGCCACAATCGGCTCGCACCAACATGCCAGCCGCAACTAGAAATGTACTGTTACTGAGTTTGTCTATGCTTTCGCTGGGCCGTACCGATGCAGTCGGCTGGAACCGCTAGACTCTGTTGTTTTTAGCATCGTGGTAGCCCCGGACGGAGCTACCGACTCGTACAAACTGTGTTTTTGAGGTATTTCTGCAATTTTAAGGATATCTTGAAAAGTATATATTTTTAAAGTACTGTATGTTGGATTTTTATCGTTTTGGATATATAAAAATGTTGGATATTTTTCTAAACTGGTGTGATGTCCTTTTGTCATCGCCTTGGTAATGTCCAGAATGGACTAATGTAATGCCCTTTATCTTGGCATTAACAAAGGATTGATTAAACGTCTGCAGCTGGTGCAGAATGCTGCTGCTAGGCTGATAACTGACTTGCCTAAATACCACTCAGTCACCACAACAATCAGAGCTCTGCACTGGCTTCCCCTGGACCATAGGATTCTTTTCAAAACATTATGCATGACTTATAAGGCCTACTATGATTCCGGCCCGGAGGGGATCAAGGTTCTCCTCCATCGCTATGTCCCCACCAGACAGCTCCAATCCTCATATAAGAATCTGTTGATTAT
Source organism: Calotriton arnoldi (assembly GCA_963921515.1). NCBI lineage: Eukaryota > Metazoa > Chordata > Amphibia > Caudata > Salamandridae > Calotriton > Calotriton arnoldi. Next base: position 1,363,730 of record CAWUFW010004387.1, read on the forward strand.
TCCGAGGTTCAAAAAAGCCAAATGGGGAGGTAGAGCTTTTTCCACCAATGCTGCTAAACTGTGGAATTCTCTTCCGGAAGAGCTCTGCACTGGCTTCCCCTGGACCATAGGATTCTTTTCAAAACGTTATGCATGACTTATAAGGCCTACTATGATTCCGGCCCTGAGGGGATCAAGGTTCTCCTCCATCGCTATGTCCCCACCAGACAGCTCCGATCCTCAGATAAGAATCTGTTGATTATTCCGAGGTTCAAAAAAGCCAAATGGGGAGGTAGAGCTTTTTCCACCAATGCTGCTAAACTGTGGAATTCTCTTCCGGAAGAGCTTTCTGGTCAGGTGTCACACTCTCTCTTCCGGAAAGCATTGAAGACCTGGCTCTTCACACAGAGCTTGTCCTGAGCATTTCTACCCGGTCTACACCCGTTTGTCTCGCTCCGTAACAGCGCCTTGACGCCCTTGGGCTAAGTTAGCGCTATATAAATCCACTTTCATTCATTCATTCATACTGCTTCTGAGATAAGCCTGACTGCTCGTGCCAAGCTACCATGGGGTTAAACAGAGGTTATTTTAGGAGTGTAACTTCCTCACCCTGACTAGGAAAAAGGGTCCCTACTTGGACAAAGGTGCAAACCCTTGCCAACTAGAGACCCCCATTTCTAACACATAACATGACATATAACATAACATAATCAGGTTAAACTCGCCAATTACATTCAAATGTCGTAAAGCCCACCTTAACCTTTCTATTCAAATACCATAATTTGCATTTTTTAGATCACTGTTTGACTGACTGAGTGCTGTATGTTTATTTCAATACAATATAACTGTCTTCTTAGTGCTTCCTTTAAGTGCTGAAACATTTGAGAAACCACGTTGGCGAGCCTGAAACTCGGGCCATTCACTAATGCATTCCTGCGAGTACCAAACCATTTCATTTCCATACAGGCACAGCATAATGTAAAATTGGCCCTATTCAAACTCCCTCCTTATTATGATCTAGCAACAAAACGCAAGCAGATTTTGAGGTTATCTACTTAATGTTGATAAGGCAGCGTGGACGTTCGGAGGTCACAATCAAGGTGAACAAATGGCACAACGTGGCCCTTTTTTAAACATTAAAACTTCTGTTGGTCTACCCTGCGGATTTCAGTGTGTTGGCCAAGAAGGACATGACATATACATTGATATGTCTAGAACCTTCCTAGATTGGGCTCTTCCACCAAAACCTAGTTCACAAGAACCTTTGAATTTTTTTAACGATTTCTGATTTGCATTGAGAAAATCATTTGAGGGGTGCAAAGTTATTGTACATATTAAATGACCTGCAGATGAAACTGGAGTGCATCAAACTCCAGAAATACGAGAGATGGCTACCTTTATCTCTTTGCTGAAAGAATTGGTGGTCTTTGTCAAAATGGTATTATGCCTATAGAACCTGAGAAACCTATTTTCGGAGGTAGAAAAAACATTTTTTGAGCCTATGACAAGTTTATGATTCTTTATAGCAGTGTTTCCCAAACTATGAGTCGTGATCCACTGGTGATTCACCAGTCGATTTTTGCTGAGTCTCAAAAGCCCAAGCAATAAAATAAATAAATTAAATTCTATATTTATCTTGTCACATTTGCTGCACTTTGAAGATAAAGGTCAAATGTCAGGCTAGACCTTCTGACCACTTGCTGCTTATGTTTTTTGACATGGGGATTGGTGTTTACAATCTCTTACTTTTTTTCTGGGGGTAGGTGTGGATCATAGCTCCGCTGGCCACCAGCTCGGGACCATCTCAGAGATGCGTTCCCGAACAGCATAATTTCAGTTTTCCCCACATTAAGCTTGAGAAAATTGTTTCTCATCCAGCAGGCAATGGTCTTCATACCTTCTGAGAAGATGGACTGAGCGTTGGGGTTATTTTTATCAATGGAGAGTACAAGCTGGGTATCATCAGCATACGAGATAGGAGTGAACCCTAAATCCCTAAGTACTCCTGGCAACGGAGCAACATAAATGTTAAATAGGGTGGGACTGAGACAGGATCCTTGGGGTGCTCCCTTAGTCAGTACCGTCATCTCGGATCGGAAAGGGCCCAAGTTGATAGTCTGAGTTCTGTGTGACAGAAAACTCTGTATCAATTGCATGGCTGTCCCTTGAATACCAATTTCACTGAGCCTCCTGAGCAGGATTTGGTGAGAGACAGTGTCGAAAGCCGCCGACAGGTCAAGCAGCACCAATAGAGCAGCCTGTCCGTTGTCTAGTGACTGTCTGATGTTATCAGTGACAGCAATCAGAGCTGACTCAGTGCTATGTCTGGGTCTAAAGCCTGACTGCGAGGGATCAAGACAACCGGAGGCCTAAACAAAGTCTGAGAGGTGTTTATTAATATGTTTTTCTAAAATCTTGCTCAGGAGGGGAAGCAGCGAGATAGGTCGATAGTTAGAGAGGTCGTCCATAGGGGCCTTGAGGTTCTTACGTATCGGGATTATTTGTGCTGCTTTCCAGTCAGTGGGGAGGAGACCTTTTTCCAGTGATAGATTTAGAATAGAGCAGATAGGGGTAGCAAGCTGTTTGGACAGCAGAGAGGTGGTCTTAGCCAGGATGATATCGAGAGGTGAGCCCGATTTAACCTTGTTGAGTAGAGACTCTACCTCCTCGGGCATCAGCAAGGGGAAGTGTTCCAGCTTCTGTATATTAGGCAGGACGAGTATGTTGCCACCAGGTGAATCATGTTGGCAGCTTCCGTCTCGGGTAATGTTGTCGTATATTAAATTGATTTTCTTTGTGAAATGCGTACCAATTTTGTCACACAGGGCTTGCGTCGTGGCTTGCTCATTGTTGCATGCTTCTGGGTGAGTGAAAGTTTTAAGAATCTGATAAAGGGTTTTGGGAGCATTCCCAGCCTGCTCGAGTTGCAGTGCAAAATGAGCTTTGCGTGCTTGTTTATATTTTTATGGTAATAAGAAAGAGCTGATTTATAGCGTGCTTTGTCAAATGCGTTGTGAGAGAGTCGCCAGCGCTGCTCCAGTTTTTACATAGGCTCTTTTCTGTCTTAAGTACAGGAGTGAATCAAGCTGACTGGGTATGCCTAGCTGATCTAGTCCCTAGTTTTAGGGGGGCCAGGAGATCAATGGCTGTATTAATAGTGGAGTTATACCGGCTAGGCCAGCCTTAATATTTCCAGTATCGAGGTTCCAATGAGTGGGAGTTATATCCTGAAAAAGGCCAGGTGTAATTTTGTGCCACTGCCTGCGTCCACTGAGGGAGGTTGAGGACGGTGTGTTCTGTGCCCTGAGGCCTCTGAGTTGGAACTCGATCAGTGAGTGGTCGGTCCATGTGAGTGGGCTGGTGGCTCCGCAGAGAAAATTGGAGGAGTTGGTAAAAATCAGATCTAACGTGTGTCCTGCAAAGTGAGTGGGGTCTTCATTGATTTTATTTAAATCAAATGTTAGTAGATCTGTTAGGAGCGGCACTGCATCTTGATTTGAGGTGTCTTCGCTATGAACATTAAAGTCGCCCAGAAGGACGAATTTCTTTGTGGAAATGACATGCGAAGGGATCAGTTCCATAATTTGGAGTGAGAAGTCCCGTAGTGGGCCGGGAGGCCGGTAGACCAAGGCACCTTTCCAACTATGTTGCTGGTGCAGGTCATTTCAGAAAACAAGAGCTTCCATACTATCATTGCTTAATTGCTCCAGAATAGTTATTTTGATGCGATCCTTATAGATTATTGCTATACCCCCCCACCTTAGTTGGCCTATCGAGCCTAAGGATGCGGTAGCCCTCCGGGAGTGCTATTGCTATGGTGGGGGTGGAGCTGGGTTTAAGCCATGTTTCCATCAGGAAACCAATGTTGTGATGTCTGGAAGAGAGGAGGTCCCAGATTTCCACTGCGTGTTTGGGTAATGATCTCACATTACCAAGTAGGCAGTTCCAGTTTTTGTCCCCCGAATGAGTCTGAGACCGAGAGTCTGTCCTTACTTGGAGGCTGGGCATTTGTTTGTTGTCAGCAAGTATAGTGTTATCGGGTGAGAGTTGTGTCATTTGTAGGCTCTGAAATCTGCAAGAGCTACATGCAAAGGGCCCCTCCAGTGACACCGGAGTGCAGGGTGTATCTTTTGGCAAGTGAGAGCAATTGTTCAGGCTCCTGTATCTAATCTCCAGGAGTTTGTGAATAGTGTAGGTAAGAGCAACCTTTGGGCAGTTACCTGATTCATTCCCTCCCTCACGGGCAAGACATCCAGTGCCCAAATCATTTTTAATGCCTGCATGACAGAAATCGACAACTAGATGAAGACCAACTGTCTGAAGCAGAACATTGACAAAACCAAAATCTTGGTCTTTGGGAATAGCACTTCACCGTGGGACTCCACTTGGTGGCCAAAAGAGCAAGGACCGACAATGGCAAGAACCTCAGGATTATCATCAACAGCAAACTCGATATGACCACACAAGTCAGCACTGTCATCGCCTCATGCTTCCATTCCCTGAAGAAGCTGATTAAGATTTTTAAATGGCTCCCAATCAGCACCTGGAAAACTGTCACATACACCCTCGTCACAAGCAAGCTGGACTACGGTAACACCCTCTATACCAGGATCAACGAAAAACTCACCCAAAGGTTACTGGCTCCCCATACACAAAGGAACAAAATTCAAACTCCTCACCCACACTTCCAAGGCACTACATAACACTGGTTCAGCATACCTCAACAATCGCATCTGCTTGCACTTCCGCTCATCTGGACTCCTACTTGCACACATCCCACCCATATGGAAAACCAGATCCGGCGGCTGAGCCTTCTTCTACATCACTCCTAAAGAGTGAAATGACCTGCCACTACACATAAGAGCCTCCTCTTCACTACTTGAATTCTGCAAAAAGTTGAAGACCTGGCTTTTAATAGTCCTACTAGCCCATTGGTTTAGCTAGACTCACACCTGCTGAGTGCCAGGATACCTCCCCAGGTGATAGGGCACTCTACAAACCTACATGACATAATGTTAGACTTGGCATCTTTGGCGTATTTCCCCTGTCTTTTTGCTTTCTGACCTCCCGGTTTTAACTCTGTTTTGCTGGTTTAGTGTCTCTGCGCTCTTTCTCACTGCTGTTCACTGTTAAAGTGCAAGTGCTCCTGTTGTAAATTGTTATTATCGATTAGGCGTTTCCATGATTGGCATATTTGATTTACTGGTAAGCCCCTAGTAAAGTGCACTGAGGGTGCCAGGGCCTGTAAATCAAATGCTACAAGAGGGCCTGCAGCACTGATTGTGCCACCCACATGAGTAGCCCTGAAAAGGTAACTCAGGCCTGCCATTGCAGAGCCTGTGTGCAGTCTAGTACTGCCATGTCGACTTGGCAAGTGCACCCACTTGCAAGGCCCTAACCTTCCCTTTTCTCACATATGAGTCACCCCTAAGGAACCCCTGTGGGCAAGGTGCAGTGTATGTGAAAGGTGAGACATGCCCTGATGTGTGTGGCTTGTCCTGATAGTGAAATACTGCCAATTTCATTTTTCACTATTGCAAGGTACCTGTTCCCATAGGATAGAATGGGGAGTTTGCTTATAACATCTTATACACAATATAAGAGAGAGGGGGGACAAGGAGCTACATAAAGGTCCAGTGACTCGTGCTCCCGAAAGTTACACTATATCCCACGACAGTTGCTGTTCCTATGAAAGAGAGGTAGAGAAAGAAACAATAGTCGTTCTAAAATTGTGTTTACTGGAGACAGTGTGTCCTGTTCTTGGTGCCCTCACACACCCCGAAGGATGTCATGCTTCATCATTGGGTAGTTGCTCCTCGTCGGGCCGGCGCTGCAATGCCCTACCGGTCCCCAAAAGGGTCACTTTTTCAGAGATCTTTTCAGGATAAAGCCGTAAGGGTGTGTGGGGGTATGAGTGGCAGTGGTGTCCTAACATGAATTTAAAAAAATGACTGGAGGGGTGCCTAGAAAATTTATTAAAGAAAGAGTCCCTCTGTCATTAATAAAAACCAAAAGGTGGTGCTGCTATGAGGGAGATAATGGCCCTCTGTAGCTAAACTTACAACACACCCCTAGTGGGTATGTTTTTAGGTCAACATGTTTCGCGCAATTTATCTTTCTCAGGAGGAGATCCCATGCACTTCTTCAGGACCGGAAAGAGTGTGGTGGTAGATAGGAGAGATGCGTGGCCTGTAACAATTAATCTAGTGACACATCGAAGGTGAGGAAATAGTATTCTGGAAAGACAAAAGCGGAAATAAAATAAAATGAGTATTTATGAGTCCCAATACTAGGGTATCTTAAACAAGGGGGGGGCCTGGGTCCTCCACTGGTGAACCAGGTGCTCGTGGACGTAGTCGTCTACTGTTTAAAATACAGCATGTGAGGCTATAGTGAGCTGTAAAGATATAATGACAATACAGGATGAACAAACATATAGGCTTACGTGTAAAAGGTTTTTTAGCCATGGCGTAAATGTCAAATTGTAGTTGCAGGACAAACAAGACATGTAGTACCCAGTATCGTTGTCGAGACCGCCATGATCGAAAGGCAGACTGGTGTCGAAAGGTGTACAAGACATATAAGAACTATACTAGGTCCCACCATTGATGGCAAACCTCAGGTCACTGTGTGAAAGACAAGCAAAGTACTAATCGTAATGAGCTCCCCCAAGTGAAACGGGAAGAAATCCCCATGAGAATCGGCAGAGGGTTTCCTCGAGACCTGTTGTGAGCAGTTACAAAGTTAGGCAAAAATAGTGTAAGGAAGATATGCAAGTGCGGCCGCACTGAGTGGCCGCTGAAAAAGCATTGTGGTGGAGCAGTTCTCTACTCACAGTTTCTCATAGGTATTGGAGGCCTGTGCACCTACCCTACCTCACGTCGTCTCCGTAGAGGCTGTACTGCTGCCGCCGCTGCATATTTGTAGCGGTCAGGGGACCGGCGTGGGGGCTTGTCAGTTTCCGGGTCACGTGTTAGTGTGTCGAGCGTAGAGAGAGTGCTCGGTAGCTAATCACGCATGTGCGGGAGCCATTTTGAAGTGGTGAAGAGCCCGGTATACAACTAGGGTGTCTCGGTAACAAAAGGCTATTCAAGGTGATGATGCCTTAAAAACGAATTGGTTATCTCTCTAAATATTCCTTTGAGTGGTAAAATGGACAATAAATAGCTTAGTAAATATAGCATGAAAATACCAAGGCTCCTAGTATAGTCAATCCAGTGCTAGTGGTGTAAATATCTGATACTAGCATAGGGATAGGAACGTAGGGCGGAATCAGTGAACCTGAAATACCTCAGTTCAGGATGGTATAACTTGTTCGTGAGTAGGTATGATGAAAAAATATATAAAAATATATATATATATGCTGAAAAATTATAACCAGTTAGTAAAACACCCAAGAGTTGTATAGGTCATGTACAATGTTGTATGACTGTGCAGAAAGAGGGTGACAAACTGGAGTGTTGACACCAGGGAATGGTGTTACGTCACTGGTAGTTGTCATGGCCATTAAGTCATGCTGGTTAGATGTTGTTCATATGTGCAGTACTAGTGTGGTAAGGATTAGGGTATGACATAGGAACCCTGAAAGTATCACTGGAGTTCTATCCAGGGGATCTCATCATTGAGACCCCGTATGTTCGTCTGTAATTTGTGGACCAATCTCTGTTCTCTCTGGGACAGTGTTGTTGTGTTCCACTGGGATTGGTTTCCAAAATGGTCCAATGGAGTTGTTCGGTTGTGTGTTTTTTGTCTATGTAGTGTGTGCTCCTTTTAGTAGTGCTGCAGCGTACATTGCTTCTATGTTCATTCATCCTAATCCAGACCTGTCTGGTGGTCATTCCCACATAAAAGAGATTGCAGGGGCACATAATGAGGTATACGCAGGTCTTGGTGTTGCAGTTTGTGTGTCTGCATTATGTCCATTTTATGTCACCCAACTGGAGTTCCTTGGTGTGGGTGGTCAGGGTGCATATGTTGCAATTACGACAAGGGTAGTGTCCTTTTACCGTCAGGAGGCCCCAAAGAGTGGTTTGATCATCAGGCTGTTTTATTTGAGGTCTAGTGTGTATTAGCAGGTCTTTCAAATTCTGTGTGCGCTTGAAGGCAAACCTGGGGCGTTCCAGGTTGAGGTCACCTGTGTTGATAATGTGCCAATGTTTCAGCACTATGTTTTTCACTTTGTTGGACTTCGATGTAAAGGTGGTTACACAGGTAACGATGTCCTCCTGTGGGTTTGTGTGAGTTTCCAAAAGGGCATTGCAATGGTTATTGCGTGCTCTTTTTTAGAATGGGGAGTTTGCTTATAACATCTTATAAACATAACTACCCCTGGGAACAAGGTAGGAAAATATAGTTTAGTAAGCCTGAACTCAGAATGTTAAAGTGCATCTTTTAGTGAGGGTGATTTTTACATTCTTTGTTTGAAAATACAATTTTTATAAAGTGTTTAGCCATCCAGTGTGCCTCTGCTAGGATGTGTATTGACTGTCTGGCTTTGGAGTGACAGGGACTGGGGATGTGCAGTGGCTCCAGAGAGTCTGGATGAGTCAGGGCCAGGATGAATAGACCTGGGCTGCATTTAGAGTAGGGGAGGAGAATACCTTGCACCTGAATTGGCCTGGTCTGCTTGGAACAATGCTGTCTCCACCTTCTGCTGGTAAGCTGGGCCAGAGAGGATAGAAATGGTTTGGACTAAGCACAGACACTCTCTGCCTGAGAGAATAAAGGGATTTTGAGTTTAAATGTTGGGGCTCAGACCCCAGAACTTTAGAACTCGCTGGAATCAAGGAACCTGCCAAGAAGAAGAGCTGGAAGAGCTGCCAGGAGGAGCACTGCCCCTTTACTGTGCTGTTGCTTTGTTGGGTTGGCCTGCAGCTGCTGCTTCTGCCTTGGGCAGTGAAAGGACTGGACTGAACTTTCTTTACTTGTGCTGAGTATTTCTAAGGGCTTGAAGTAGAGCTTGCCTCCTGTTCTGAAGTCTCAGGGACTGCAAAGACTTCACCAACCTATGTATCCCTCTTCTGGAACCGCTGTTTCAGTTGCCACAGAGAAGGGAAACGCAACCAACTCCATCACTGACTCCGTCGCTGGCTCTGTGTCCTGACGGCACCGCAGAAGACACCGCCCACATCTCGCACTGCAACCCTGGTCTCACCAATGACGACAACCGCCGCCGCCACCACCGAGCCGCTGCTTGCGCTGTGACCTGTGGGCACCGCACTCCGCACAGCCTCACTTCACTATGCCATCCTGGTCTCACCAACATCGTCGCTGCTGCTGACTTAGACACCCATGACCGCATCGTGGCTAGGGGCACCGCTCGTAAGTTTCACGATGCACCTTCTCTTTCCACACAGCAGTCTGGGCCGACTGAGGCCAGCTCCTGCTAACCGGCTCTGTCTCTTGCAACGCAACCTGCCAGCACCGCATCGACCACCGCCTCACCCTGCACCGTAAGCCTTTGGTCTCACCGACTCTGTCTGGACAATCGTCACCGAGCCACTGCCTGCACTGCATCCAGAGGGCACCGCACCCTGCACCGCTTCCATTTTGCAACGCAACCGCGACGGTTGCCACAATCGGCTCGCACCAACATGCCAGCCGCAACTAGAAATGTACTGTTACTGAGTTTGTCTATGCTTTCGCTGGGCCGTACCGATGCAGTCGGCTGGAACCGCTAGACTCTGTTGTTTTTAGCATCGTGGTAGCCCCGGACGGAGCTACCGACTCGTACAAACTGTGTTTTTGAGGTATTTCTGCAATTTTAAGGATATCTTGAAAAGTATATATTTTTAAAGTACTGTATGTTGGATTTTTATCGTTTTGCTCTTGTTTTGGATATATAAAAATGTTGGATATTTTTCTAAACTGGTGTGATGTCCTTTTGTCATCGCCTTGGTAATGTCCAGATTGGACTATTGTAATGCCCTTTATCTTGGCATTAACAAAGGATTGATTAAACGTCTGCAGCTGGTGCAGAATGCTGCTGCTAGGCTGATAACTGACTTGCCTAAATACCACTCAGTCACCACAACAATCAGAGCTCTGCACTGGCTTCCCCTGGAACATAGGATTCTTTTCAAAACGTTATGCATGACTCATAAGGCCTACTATGATTCCGGCCCTGAGGGGATCAAGATTCTCCTCCATCGCTATGTCCCCACCAGACAGCTCCGATCCTCAGATAAGAATCTGTTGATTATTCCGAGGTTCAAAAAAGCCAAATGGGGAGGTAGAGCTTTTTCCACCAATGCTGCTAAACTGTGGAATTCTCTTCCGGAAGAGCTTTCTGGTCAGGTGTCACACTCTCTCTTCCAGAAAGCATTGAAGACCTGGCTCTTCACACAGAGCTTGTCCTGAGCATTTCTACCCGGTCTACACCCGTTTGTCTCGCTCCGTAACAGCGCCTTGACGCCCTTGGGCTAAGTTAGCGCTATATAAATCCACTTTCATTCATTCATTCATACTGCTTCTGAGATAAGCCTGACTGCTCGTGCCAAGCTACTATGGGGTTAAACAGAGGTTATTTTAGGAGTGTAACTTCCTCACCCTGACTAGGAAAAAGGGTCCCTACTTGGACAAAGGTGCAAACCCTTGCCAACTAGAGACCCCCATTTCTAACACATAACATGACATATAACATAATCAGGTTAAACTCGCCAATTACATTCAAATGTCGTAAAGCCCACCTTAACCTTTCTATTCAAATACCATAATTTGCATTTTTTAGATCACTGTTTGACTGACTGAGTGCTGTATGTTTATTTCAATACAATATAACTGTCTTCTTAGTGCTTCCTTTAAGTGCTGAAACATTTGAGAAACCACGTTGGCGAGCCTGAAACTCGGGCCATTCATTAATGCATTCCTGCGAGTACCAAACCATTTCATTTCCATACAGGCACAGCATAATGTAAAATTGGCCCTATTCAAACTCCCTCCTTATTATGATCTAGCAACAAAACGCAAGCAGATTTTGAGGTTATCTACTTAATTTTGATAAGGCAGCGTGGACGTTCGGAGGACACAATCAAGGTGAACAAATGGCACAACGTGGCCCTTTTTTAAACATTAAAACTTCTGTTGGTCTACCCTGCGGATTTCAGTGTGTTGGCCAAGAAAGACATGACATATACATTGATATGTCTAGCACCTTCCTAGATTGGGCTCTTCCACCAAAACCTAGTTCACAAGAACCTTTGAATTTTTTTAACGATTTCTGATTTGCATTGAGAAAATCATTTGAGGGGTGCAAAGTTATTGTACATATTAAATGACCTGCAGATGAAACTGGAGTGCATCAAACTCCAGAAATACGAGAGATGGCTACCTTTATCTCTTTCCTGAAAGAATTGGTGGTCTTTGTCAAAATGGTATTATGCCTATAGAACCTGAGAAACCTATTTTCGGAGGTAGAAAAAACATTTTTTGAGCCTATGACAAGTTTATGATTCTTTATAGCAGTGTTTCCCAAACTATAGGTCGTGATCCACTGGTGATTCACCAGTCGATTTTTGCTGAGTCTCAAAAGCCCAAGCAATAAATTAAATTCTATATTTATCTTGTCACATTTGCTGCACTTTGAAGATAAAGGTCAAATGTCAGGCTAGACCTTCTGCCAACTTGCTGCTTATGTTTTTTGACATGGGGATTGGTGTTTACAAACTCTTACTTTTTGCAGTCAGCGAAAGAAAAAGTGAGTTATGTGACGATCCTGCTGGGGTTCAGGAACAGTGAAAGGTAAGACTGTAGAATGTAATATTTCTGTAACACAACAAAATGTAAATATCTGTAAAGTGAGAACTGTAAACTTTCAGCAGTTAGGAAAGCAAAAATAGAGCACTTTGTAATTCTGAAGTGTGAAGGAAACAAAGCCTATATTAGGGTCAAAACAAATCAAAACACTTTACTTGGTGATGCGCAAATGATAAATACTCACTGAAATGCGATTTACATACATTACCATTTGTGTGTCATACAATTTTATCAGTAAAATGTTATGTCTGTGCAAATTTAGTGGATATTTCAATGTAAAAAGACTGTCTGTAAATGACAGTGTGCTACCACACAATGCTTAAATTACAATAAAAATTGCCCACCACATGTCCATTAAACCTAGATGGGCCACCAAAGTTTGTCATTCTAAAAACTGGGTCATGATTCTAAAAATCTCAGGAAGCACTACATTATAGCATTTAATATTTCACTTTAAAATAGTGGCACTAAAAAGCTATTTTTGTTTATACAATGTTATTGCCCCATCATGATGGCAGCAGCCATAGTCATAATATAGGCCTGACAAAATGAGAAAGTGCTTAGGCCTGAATTTACAAACATTTCACACAATGCAGTGTAGTAAATGATGTCACTGCACTGCGTTGCATGAAAGGAAGGGACAGAATTGTGCCATATTTTGAGGATTATGGTGTATTTTGCGACCTTACCGTGTAATACACTGGGTCCAGTCAGACTCGTTTTAAAACCTTTAGCTCAACCCTGGGTAGCTGTGGCCTTGAGCAGCAAGGCTTAAACAAAGGAACTAGTGTAAAACATTTAGAAGAACCAAACAACTAAATAAGAATAAATAAATAAATAAATAAGGCTTTCTTCAGGACACTAGAGACCTCCCGCGATAGACTCTACCCGACTGGGGTACCGACGGAGAGAGCGGTGCCTCCCCTCTGAGCTGTTGCCAGGTTGAGGTTTGCTACGTACCTAGTTGTTACGGGTACGGGTACCTTCCACTGAACAGGAACCGCAAGTATTTCTGGTTCCGGGTGTTTAACCTGTAGTTTTCATTATTGTTTGTGTCACACAATTCACTTAGCAGCAGCATCTTAGTGGTCCTGAAGAAAGCCTGGTCCGAATTTGGGGGCCTTTTGGCTGAAACATGTCGACCATAATCTTCCACCTGACACGTGCGGTTTAAATTCATACCGCAGGTGCACTGTTTTTTAATCCTGACAGCGAGAACTCCTGAATAAAGCCTTGTGCTTGGTTCTCTCTAGCCAGTTTTAACATCACTTCATTCACTTCAAAGAATTTTTTTTTGCGTTGCTTTCCCACTCACACTAGCAGTCTCATTTGGAGGATCTAGCTGATCCAACTAGAGTAGTTGTAAAACATCCCTGAGCTCCTCTCTCTCAGCGAGGGGGTTGTAGCCCTCAGAGGAACTAGGTGTTTCCTCTGGGAGGAGAATCCCAAATGATGAAGCATGCCACCATAGGTGGGTGAGGGATTTCTTCCTAAAGGGATCTTTCCCCCGTTTAGGTTGTGTGATAGTGCCTTTGTGTTTGTCATGTATGTTCAGATGACTTAGACCCAAGGATTTGTGCTGTATTGTATTGATTAGGTTGGGGATATAATCCTTTGCAGGTCTCTAAAACGTCTCCCTAGGACCCTCCGTCCATTGTATTTGTTTACAGTTCTTATCTCTCCTTAGCACCAATGCTGGCATCCCTGCACCACAGTGCAAAGGTGTCTGCGTTAACATCAGGATAGCTTTTGTGCACAAAGGGATACCTTTGGAGGCTTTTTCCTCTTTGTATGTGTGCTGCAGAATGCCTCAGGCAGTCACACTATTTTGGAGCAAACCCATGTCTGCAGCTCTTTGCAAATATAAGTTTGTGTGAAAATACATGTGTGGATGCATGGAAAAGCCAATGCACCACTCATGGAACAACTCCCTGACCCAAAGTAATGCAATGCAGTGCAATGCACTGCGTTTCGTTACTTTTGTTTTTAACAAAGCAATGCAAATCAACATTTGCATTCCTTTGTAAATACCAAAATGGATATTGCGTCAGGTCTGTGCCAAAAACATTATGCAAACCTGATACATAATATTTGTAAATCTGGGCCCATTTATTGTATCATATATTTAGGATGATTTAATGCTTTTTGAAAATGGGAATTAAATGAAGCAGTTGGTGAGGTTTCTGTCAGTCATGGCTAAGGGGCATATTCACAAGGAGCTATCGCTGAATTAACGGCACTTTATCGCAGCCAAAGTCGTGATAAATTTACCCCCCCCCATTCACAAGCCGGTGTAAACAGCCCAGAGCACCAGTTTTTCCGCGATAGCAGCCGCAAAAAACATCGCCACAGAGGACCCTCGCAAATATCGCTAATGAGATGGAGAGTAGGCGTTCCCGTGACAAAAGCAGAGACAACAGCACACCTCAACATTCACAACTACCAGCCTCATCCGCGATAAAAACAGAAAACAGGCGATAAGGCGCGTTAGCACCAGGAAATCTACACCTGCTCTGACCTGGTGTAAACTCGGACGGCAGCCAGCACCACAAAAGGGAGCACATCCCAGGGCCACATCCGAAGGGCAACAGATGCCATGGAGCCACACATCATGCGGCCCAGACACCCAAGAGGGCCACAACACCCACCCCCACCACCCCAGGACCCCATCCCACACCCGGAACAACCCCCCCCCGGACCAACACAGACGCAGCGCTGACAAAGACAGCAGAACCCCAGGAAACGTACAAGCCGCACAGACCCAACATCTGACAATGTCAGCTTCCACTACAGGCTGAAAGGGACAACCAACCTACGCATCCTGACCATCATTGCCTAACAGGCCTACGGCAACAACACAGCGGACAACCAACATCCCACCCCACACAAAGCTGATGGCGTGGCTGCACCTGTTGGCCCATGAGACACCCCATCCAACACCCGCCAGAGTCGGAGGAGTCTCACAGCCAGCCACATACAAGTCCCCCACACCTGTCCTGGACATCACCATCACCCTGGTACCCCAGTCCCCATACGTACAACACAAGGCGCAGGATCCGCTGGAGACCAAGCAAGGACCATACGCCATAGCAGGATGCACGCACGTGTTGGGGGCAACACACAGCACACATGTACTACCTGTGACCCCTGGTGACACAGCACACAATCACCGCAACAGGAAGCACACGTCTCACACCAATGTGCAGGCAACAACAGAACACCGTGGAACACCCAACAATGTCGCATCCAAATACACAGCCAGTGTGCATGATACCTTCATCCTCCGACAGTCCATCATCAACCAGCGTACCATGGATGGCAACAAGGGAAATGTACAGCCCCTTGGCAATATACTAATGAGCATCCCACACACCTCAACACCACAACCATGCAACTCACAACTCTGGCAATGCACACTTCACAAAATCACATACAACAGGCACAACAATATGCCCACCCACCAGATACGACAGAACAACTTACAATGTCCACATGGGCAAGCCCTGAACATGACCCAGCAAAGGCATGGCACCTCAGCAACACAATAGCCGAATGTGGGGAGAGGTGGCAACCAGGCATGTGTGAAGGATGCAGGAGAACCATGATTGGGAAAGTACACAATGCCAACAGTGCAGGAGATGTGCTGGACACCTCGCAGTATGCTGAACACACCCATATCCATGGCGACATACACCGCTTGCGTATGGAGTGTAGTGGACAGTGGACGCCACCCTGTCACCACAGCCAGTGGGGGACAACGCGGAAATGTTGCCTGTTACGCCCCCCACTATGCGTCAGCAGAGTGGGATGGCCCGGCGTACGCCACGCCAGCGTAGGGGTGTGAATAAAAAGCACGTAGGCCTGGGCATGGTCCCCTTCCGGAAAGACCAACGTCTCTGCCAGGGTGGCACCTCCCACCCCGCCACGAGGCCGACGCCATCCTCGTGAGCCGAGTTGCCTGCGATGCAGTGCGCATGCCGGTCCCCGGCACGCTCGACCACGAACACGCCAGACCCGCCCCTGCACAGCCAGGCCACACTGATCACCTTCTGACACCGGCGTGTGTCAAGGAGGGCCCACCACGTGCCGGGGCAAGCTCCAAGCCCCGCGAACTTGGCAGTCAGCTCAGACCACCAGGCCTCCACGACACAGGCCCGCTTTATTCCCTTTTCGTTGACGTACTCCACTGCCGCCCCGGACTACTCTTCGGACCAGTAGGTCCCACATGTGGAACTGTGTCTTGAGTCTTGAATGGCAGTGACCGCATATCCCGGCCAGCGGCCACAGCACCAGACCCCCACAGTTCAGTGAGGCATAGTTCCATATGGGCATCTTGCGACACGTGGTGCCACTAACCCTGTTCAACGCCAGCCTGCTACACGTGGTGCCACTAACACTGTTCAACGCCAGCCTGCTACACGTGGTGCCACTAACCCTGTTCAACACCAGCCTGCTACACGTGGTGCCACTAACCCTGTTCAACGCCAGCCTACTACACGTGGTGCCACTAACCCTGTTCAACGCCAGCCTGCTACACGTGGTGCCACTGAACCTGAACTACGCAGGCCGGTGGGGCCATCCAACCTATGTGGGCGACACAATGTGAATGGGCCGTGCTGACCGCTGCCTCAGGCCTACACCACGGTCAGGTAGGTCACACATTTGGAACGGAGTCTTGATTACACTATGGGCGTGAACATCATTTAAGGCAGAGAACAATACACTATACACCCTCCGATGTGATGGCAACAAGTCTGTGCATGGCATCACAACCACACGTGTCTGTGGGCCTACGCGGACCACTGCCCTCGGCCTACGCTGTGCACGAGTGGGATCACTGATTTGTAACTGAACATCGGTAATTCAGAAGGCAGAATACATTTCCTCGCACGCACCGAGGGGCGTAAGAGGATGACACGTTGCAGTCCGGAGGGCACATGATCAGCATCACGGAGGTGATTGAACACTACCGACAACTGCCACTGTGTCACCAACTCTGTGCCTCGCGAGCCAACGACCCGTGGCTGTGGGCCACTGCTGACCGCTGCCTCCGGCCTACACTGCGGTCCAGTAGGTCACAGAGCCTTGATTTGGCAATGTTGGAGTTCACATCTGTGTACTGGCATCATCGCAGACTGCATCCCCACACAGCACCTGTGCCACTAAGTTTGTTCCCCGACATACATGGACACTCACTGGTCGTACATTGGTGGCGTTTGAGTCTGTGGACTAGGGGCTAGTTTTCATCCTCATGTAGCTGATCCCGAACTGTTGGTGCAAAGGAGGGTTGCGCTTTCCACTCCTCCATTTGCTGCTTTCAGATGACATCAGACCTTCCGCATCATGCCCTGGAGGACACCTTCCACTGTCCCCCGGAACCCTCCGCAACATATACCTCGGACATTGATGGGGACCTGCTCAGGTCGCATGGCCCATCTGACTGCACCGCATGTCACCGTCCCGTGGCTGGGTGCCTGTGCCGGCAGCAGTGCATCCGGGGCCACTAACTCTGTGCTGGTCAGGTCTGGGACACCTTCTTCTGAGACATTGAATGGCCTCTGTAGAGATGGTCTTGGGGTCATCAACGCCATGTGTCTGTGGCCCTGGGCTGTCCGGATCCTCCGGCCTCAACTGCGGGCCACCAGGGCCCACGCAAAGCATCGAGTCTTGACCGGCCCGGACGTCGCATCACCGCAGGAGGCACATGCCACCACCGCAAGGACCACCTCCAACCGCCATCTGCCAGAGTCAAAACGGTGGTCCTGACAGACCTACGGAGTTGCTCAGACCTGTCGTGGATGCCATCATCGGCCTGATACCCTGCTCAGCACTCCAGGTGCCAGTGACTCAGTGCACCGCAAGCCATTGTCCGTTACTGATTGAGTTTTGTGCTGTTGTGAGGTTGCGCAGCAATGTCACCTCATGCAGTGGGGAAGGCCTGGGACCATGATGAGGAGGATGTCTCAAGTGTGCAGACGGGAGAAGGCACAGACAATGGGAGGGCAGGTGGCAACAGCCCCAAGGCAGGAATGCAGACTGGTGGTGGTAGTCAAGCTACACACCCGGATCTAATACTGGGTACTGTGCTGTGGACTGCGGACGCAACTGTCACCTCAGGCAGTGTGGGAGACCTGGGACGGTGATGAGGAAGTTGATGCAGGTGTAACACACCCACTACATCTGCAACAGGACTAACCTGAAGGGACACAATCCTAGCAATTTCTTCACATGAGCGCGCTCTTCTCTAGTGCCCCTACCTCAGTGCACTGCAACTCACGGAACCTCCTGACTGAATATTGGGTGTCCTCTGTCCTTACTCCGGATCCCTCCATGTTGCTCTGCATTTGACTCTGTTATGCTGGTGTTTTCTGTTTCCATTACACTGGTGTCCACTGTTCAGGTTGTTGCCAGCACCAAGCACTCCGTGCGGGCTGGCTTATACTCACCCCACACACATCCAGCACAGGCGTCACTGTACATGTGGCCCTGCCAATAAAGGGGCCGGGCGCACGTGCCCGTAGCCAGGTCAACATGATATGTGCAGGTGTCTCTGTGGGGGTGTGGGTCTCCTTTGTGGGGTGTAGGTGGTCCCTGAAGGGTATTGGACACCCACGTATGTGTTCTAGTTCGCAATCCATGGTTTGAGAAACACCCTCACCTATTGGGCCACCTCCTTTTGGCGTTCTGCCACCTGGCATTGGGATGCCATGTGTGGGTGGGTGACGTGTTGTGAGGCAGCCGTTATTGCGGGTGCTTCATGCTGTGTGGTCTGTTGCAGAGCCTGGGTTCTCCTCTGAGTAGCTTGTCTGCCCTGGTCCTGGTGGTGGGTTGTGTGGGATGTCCATGGGCTGCTGTAGGGCGTCGGTGTCGGGGGGGTGGTGTTCGTCTCGGGCATCACTGATGGGTTGTCTGTTCAGACCTGCTGGAGGTGTTGTTTGTCCCTCTGCATTGTGAAGGGGAGGTGCATGTTGGCATTGTGCTGGCACCTTGTTCTTGTTGACATGCAGACTGTGTGACAATGTACATTGTGACTGTTTGGGCGGTGGTGGCTATTTGAGTTGGGACAGTGTACATTTGGCCTACATGGCTGATGTGGGGTTTAGGGGTAGATGTGCATCTCACAGTTCCCTGCTCTGTCCAATGTGATTGTTCTGTTTCTGTGCCTGGGTGGACCCAGTTGTGTCCCCTGTTCTGCAGTGTGGGTGTTGCACTTTGTGCCACATTGTCATTGTATGTGCTGTGATTGCTATGTGTGTGTGCTGCAGTGTGCTACGGGGATGGGGGACATGTCCCTGGGTAATTGTGGATGTGCAGTGTGCTACACCTCATTGTGCATGTGTGGCTTTGTGCCCATCACCCCCTGTCCCCCCAGTCCCTGTTGGATCCTCACCCTGTTGTTGTTGTGTCAGGTCCTGTCGAGCTGTCACTGTGTCCGTACTCCCTACTCCTTGCACCCTCTCCACACTGATGACTGTGGCCTGGGTTTCCTCCTGCTCCTCCTGTGTCGCTGGACTGCCACCTCCTGTCGCCGTTGCTGCCTTCCTGTTGGCAGCGGGTTTGTGCCTGGTTTAGGTTGTCACGTCCTGGCGGAGACTCCTGGCCTCCTGGATTGACCTCCTGGGCTCTGCGACTGCATTCCAGGCGGTCTGCTTGTGGGTCATTTGCTGGTAGTGTTCTGTCGCCTCCGTGGCCTTGGTCTTGTTTTCCTGCGGTCTGCTCCCCGTCTTCCTCTCCCTTTTCTCCTTGGCCTTCCCCGGCCCAGTTGTTCCTTGCTGGTGGTCTGTGGGGGTTGTGGGGTTCACGTTGCCCTCTGCGCTGGGTCAGGGTGCATGGATGTTGCTACGTGCTTTGGCTTGTTTCTGGTGTGTTGTGCCTGTGGTTTTTATGGTGCAATTGCCCGCCAGACGCGTGGGAGTTGCAGGCCTGAGGCTGCTTCTCGCACCTTTTTGTACCGCGATTGGCCTCATCGCATGATTTCTCGCGTTCGTGTTTCGCAATTTTTGGGCGTGGTGTTGAGTTCCACGCTGGCATTTGACGCGTTATCTGGTGACTATCGCATGGCACCACCTTGTTGTGAATTCCACGTTGACACGGGGTTATTTTCCCATGATAGGCTGCGTTATTGAAAGTTGCGTTACGCTACTCTTGCGGTAGTTATCACACGTTCTTGTGAATATACCCCTGAGTTTGAACCAAGAATATTTAAACTGTATTAATTGTGGTTAGGGCTAGCCATGGATAGGGGAAGAATAAGTATGAGAAAGTTGGAGATCAACAAACAAGAAGAATACATTTGTAATGCAATTTTAAACTTTTCCAGGCCTATTATAGAAAATAAAGGTGGGGGGTGAAGCATGGAAATCAGAAGAATGAAACATGTTATAATAGGGTAGGATTGCCAAGCATCATCCTTTGGCTATAGTAGGGAATCCACACTTCCATCCCTTAGAAACCATAAAAAACAACTAAATTGCAAAATAAAGGGAGATGCTGGTGAAAAAGATTGAATGGTGCTTAGGGAAGCTTGGAATTCATGGGTTACAATGTTTTGGGCAACCATCACTAAAAAAAATAGGACCCCTAAAACAAGCTTCTGGAACACATGCTAGAGTATGAGCAACTTGTCTATTCTCGTCATCTATACAAATAAGATGTCAATGTAGAGATCATGTTTATAATATTGTTTAGAATACTGGACATGTTGGTATCCGTATAATGCAATTCTAACTGAAAGGCAGCAGAGAGCTCTTCAGCATCAAGGGAATGATACAGTCAACAGGTGATAGAAGAGGAAGATGGGTTTTGAGAGCAGAAGCAGACCTTTACTGGCTGCAAATCAAATGATTTTTCAAACTCAAATTTTAGCATGAAAGTACCTACAATACATCCTGTTGTCAGTTTCATTGAACTCATTTGTATTTTAGCATGGAAATTATGTGAGTTTTAATACAGCTCCTCCTTCTCTTCATGGCCACCGTGCTCATGCCCTCAACACCCTTGCTGCACATACATGCCTTTTCTGGATGTCAGAACTGAAAAGCTGGAAGTATTGCTGGGTCGGTTGTTCCTTCTCCACTGTTTTTTCCCACAGTCTACTGTTGCACTAGGGGACAATCCAACTCAAGGAGTCCATAGGTGAGTGGAGCAATCGCCTTCGGAGGGTCCATTCAGCGAGCCCTTAAAGAACCTTTGCTAACAGAGGACAATAAGCTATATCCTCTTAATCGGACAAGTGACATTTATATAAAGTGGCTATACTTGCCATAATCTTACATTAACTATCCTTCACTTTTGTGAGTTAAGAAAGAGGCCAATTGCGATAACATAAAGCCTGAGCGTAAAAACTCTGCTCCGTTTGCAGAGTTTGCAGAATTAGGCAAGTCCTCGTACTGCGTAGAACGCGGCGTTACTGTTAAACTCCACACCCCGCAACGGAGCAGAGTTTTTTTTGGTTAGCACGCTCAAAATGTCCTTTCACACTCACTGGAGTGACTTGCTGGGTGGTCGCGATCGGCCATGAGATTTTCAGGACCGTTCGCGGGTGCCATGAGATGTGCTAGCCGGCCACATGGTCCTGTGAGATTTTGAGGTCGCCAAAACGTCATTCAGGCACGCCGGTGACTTCCGGCGGCTGCAATCTGGGAAAGATTCTCTCCTCGAGAAGCATCAAAATCTTCCCGAAATGACGATTTGGAGTTAAAAACCTCCTCGAATTGCTATTTGGCATTGTTTTTTTTGTGGAAGGAGTCCTTTTTTCTGTACTTTTTTACCAACTGGAAGGAAGTGCCCCAGAGTCTACAACTTCCCTTTCCAGCAGGCCTGGCCACCCCCGAGTCATTAGGGGTTAATATAGTTGCAGACTGCGGAGACTAGGAGGAGAGAGTAGTAGGACAAGTGAGGGTACTGCATAACTATTTTGTTGTTGTTACACTATCTGCAGATTTTTAAAACTGGCTGTGGGCCTACAGCAAAGGCAGTAGTGCAAAGTAAAACAGTAACCCCCCCAAAAAGATTTAAATCACATGTTCAACTATAAAACATGTATTTCCCCAACAAATATAAATAAACTAGTAAACCCACAACAACTGGCCCAATCCTCTCCCTAACCCCAATGTCAAATGCCCAATTTCCAATGTTCAAAGTAAAAGTCCAAAAATGAAATTGTCCATAAAGAAATAAGAAAACTCCAAAAATTCCCAACTCCCACATTCCCACCTTCTCCCCAACAAGTCCCACACACCCAAAAAAGATTAGGAAACGGGCAAAAGAGGCCTAGCGGCGGGCTAGGAGCTTCTTCTCCAAAGTGTCCAGATGCTCCACCATCCTGGGTTCCATACATGCCAGCCTCTGCAGAATGCGGCGCTTAAAGGCTCTAAAATAGGGGGGAGCAGCAGTGGCTGGCTGCCTTGTGACCGCAGCGACAGACTACCGGAGGCACTGGGGCCTGGCTGGGGCTTGGGGCATTTGCAGCTGCAGCAGCTGCTGCTGCCTCCTCCTCCTCGGCCACCTGCTGCTGATATTTGTCTCTGATGGCCTCCAGCTTCCTTCGCTGGGTCCTGGCTACTACCTCCGGCCTGTTAGGTTGGGTCATGTTGGCAGGATGAGCTATATCAAGAAAGAAAAAAGACAAATTGTAACCAATACTCTTAGCAAAACACATAAAATTATATAGTGGCCCAGTAGCACTGGTACATTTGCTGGTATCCTCGGGCTATTCGATTTTGATGTGATTAGAGCTTCAGGCATTATGCACTATGGAGTATACAAGTATTCTTCTCTCTCTTGTTGAACTAAATTAATGTAGGTATGCCAGCTCACCTTGACAGACCTACTCGTATTGCATTACTTTGCTACTGCCATGCTCTGTAAAATGCCTCAATTTCACCCTGACTACAGCAAGGCAGATGAATAGTTACCATAAATGATATACATCACGTGAAGTACTACTAACTAATTATAAAGAAGACAATTATGCAGAAAGACATCCTCCTGTCTGCCCATGGGAAAAGCAATGCACTACAGTACAGAGAATGGATTAAGGAACATGATAATGTATTTGACATGTTCATCACAGACTATCTCTTCCACAAAATGCAAAGTCATCTACTCTTTAGTCCCACTTTACTCCCTGGCCTGACCCTCTGTCACCACATTTGACATTACTTGTTCCCAACAAAATAGATTTGCTTGGGCGTAAGGAACATATTTATTAACTTAGTCGACTGCAGGTAAATTAGAGGGAATACACCGGATAAGTAGACGTTTCACTGATCATCATTATCTCATCATCAAATGCCTAAGCTTTTGCTAGTAGTGAGTCACTTTTTTCAGCAATTGTTGGAAGGGAAAAATTTGAACTGACATAATCCATTATGGAAGCAATAATAAAATATATCACTTGGCCAGAGGAAAGTGGCTTGTGAAAATAATTTTTTTTTTTTTAATTTTATGGAAGGCTGGGACAGTACAAGGAAGTTAGGAAAGGAGTTACTTATGTACTAGGAAGTGAATGAGTGGGCACTAGGAGTGAAGGGAAACACAACTATTTATTTTTTGCATTGCCATGACATTTGTAAAGGGGCCTACATATTAACTGAGGCAGATGCACATTGCACAGCCAACAATGAAGTGCTGCTGATGTTACCATGCAGCCGGGAGGTGATTGATAATAGGTGGTACTGGGAAGGATACATAATATATGTTGCACTTGAAAACTACTGAGAGTCAAGGGAGTAGTCTGAAATACCACCTCAACCCTTTGACTCAAAAACCTAGATAAAAACTCATTCCCTGTTTATTCTTCTTCCCAGTAATTTTTCCATTCATCAATGCATTCTTCTTCTAGTATCTTTATGTTTCACCCTTGGCTTTGCTACTCAGTCACTGTTTAAGTTTTACATTCTCTCCATCCAGTATTCACCTATGAATACCATCCATCCATATATGTATCCATCCATCCAAACATGGCTCTCATTCTCAATGAACCTTTCACCAACATACATTTGTCATTTAACCACCCATACATCCTTTCTTTGACCCATCAAACTCACTGAAGGATTCCTTTCACACATACACTTTCACCCACCCAGACAGGCATCCTTTCACCTTTCATCCATCCTTCACCCACCCATGCATCCTATCTGCCAACCAATAGTATATGCATCCTTTCACCCACGCATCCTTCTCTTCCAGTCAAATTACTTTTCACCTTTCCTTCCTCCTTCCATCCTTCTTTCCCTTTTCCATCAACCCAAGGTCTGACTCTTCATGAAACTTTCTCCGCTGAATTGAAGAAAGAAGAGGCCACAGTTGCTCAACTCCTGCTGTACATGCTAAGTAAAGAGGGGTGTGTTCAACTGTTCACAAGTCTCAACAGTACAAGTAAGTATACCCTTGCAGTGAGTATATCATTAATTGTCAATAAGCAAGCAATATGACTTACCACTGCCGGCCACTGCCGCTGGCTCACTCCCTACCGCTGCTGCATCTGCTACCTGGTTGCCGCCGCTATCACCACTGGCCCCGGCACTGGTGGTCGGTGCGGCTAGAAAAAACATTACACATTTTTTAGATGCCAGATATGCCTCCCCTATTTACTTTTTTTATAGCAAAATTGAAAATACACCACACACATCACTAAAATTCAGATCGTCTATCAAAAATATCAGGTTATGCGTTTTGTTGGTGGCAATTTTTTAAAAGCCTCTCAAGAAGAGAAGACAACCTGTAAAGGACTGGAGTGGCTAGAGCTATTGATCAATCTGAATTTTTTTAAAGAAATAAGATTGGACAACTGGACATAAGGTCTTGGTTGGCAAACGCAATGGGGCCACCCCCCTCCTCATACTTACTTCCAGACATGGTGCACAGTAATCAGTTCACAACCAACTGATGCTAATAATACTAGGCCTGAATAAGAAGAAGAAAACACAACTTTGGGGTGTCCAACGTGACCATGGCCACCCTCTCATTTTACTGATTGAGCAATGACATAAGTAAAAGAAAGCCTTCTCATCTCAACAAACATGCATAGAATACATTACTTGGGCATGCAATCTGCACGGCAGAGTAGTAGTACTAGTAGTAGTAGTAGTAGCGTGACCCTGACCAATGGGTTCTCTGAGTCTTACAGTACCACCACAAAATATATAAGGGGAGAGGGAAAGCTGACTGAAAAACCAAAAGAAAGGAAGCTACAGACAGACTAGTACAGACAGAGACAGTTTGAGGTAAAATACAGACACTAGGAAAATAGAAATAAGTAAGTAGGATAATGCAGGGATAACAAGAATTTAGAAACGGATAGATCGTAAAGGATTTGGGAATAAAACAAAATTAGGAAACGGGTAGAAATAAATTAATCAAAATAAGTAGTTGTAAAAGTTAGGAAAATATATTAATATTAACAACAGGAGGAGTTACTGGGGCCAGCAGAGCCATCAGCCGAGGAGCGTTCTTCACTCTGGGAGGCACCTCTAGCTCCATCACCCACCTCTGACATCTCTTGCCCCTGGATGCTTATGTAAGACATAAAGAGATAAAAAATGATTGGTGGTAAATAAATAATAATCTCTTCAAAAAGATTGTTTGACAGGAAACGGCAATTGCAATAACATTGAACTTTCATAAATCAGATTGACTAGTAGTAGACTAGTATCGCGGAATGGCCTATCTATTTATTCCACATTTCCTCAACCTACCTAGCCCGCCTATTCCAAAGACTTTGGAAGTACTAATAAATTGCAATGAATGATGTTTGCCTCTAAGTTCCAATATCATTCGTAATCATTCTCAACCCCCTTTGACGGGCCAATTCACTAGGGGCCAGATGTACAGCCCTAAATTGCATGCGCAAACAGGTTTGCGACCCGTTTGCTCATGCAAAATGTTACAGGGCCATGTACAATTCCTAATTAGCGAGTCACAAATTACTTGCGACTCGCTAATTAGGAATTGTGAGTCGCTATTAGGAATGGGCGTGCCAGGGGCGTCCCTTCCTAATAGCGAGTCTATACCCAATGTAAGAATGTTTTGCGACCGCAAACACTCACAAATTACCGCCCTCTTCAAGAGGGTGGTAATGGAGTCGCAAATGGGAAGGGGTCCCCAAGGGACCCCTTCCCCTTTGTGACTGGCTCCAAAAATATTTTTTAAGGGCAGGCAGTGGTCCCAGGGACCACTACATGCCCTTAAAAAATGAAACGAAAACGTTTCATTTTTTCTTTTTTAAATGCAGCCCATTTTCCTTTAAGGAAAACGGGCTGCATTTTTAAAAAAAACCTGCTTTATTGAAAAGCAGTCCCAGACATGGAGGTCTGCTGAGCCCAGCAGGCCACCATCCCTGGGAGGGCCAGCCATTCCCAATGGGGTCGCAAATTGCGAGGGGCTAATTAATATTCATGAGCCTCGCATTTTGCGACCCCTTTGGGAATCGCTAACAGTGTCTCTGACACTGTTGTACATTTGCTTTTGCGACTCGCAAATTGCGAATTGCAATTTTTCGCAATTTGCGACTTGCAAAAGCTAATGGTCGTACATCTGGCCCTAAGTCTGCCTTTTGGCTTTAAATGCATATATGGACGCATGCGTACACCAAATTGGTTGGTTGCTTGTCACTGTACGAGCTACAAAAATAGCTCTAAGAACTGAAGTGATCGGACGCGCCAGCTAAAGTAGTAATACTAACTACCACTATCTTAGTGACAGGACAAAGGAGTCTCTAGTCTGCATTACTTATGTTCTTACATAATCAGCCCAAGCGAGTGCAAACAAGTAGAATTAGGTAGCGCTGAGCACCAGTCTAGAAATTGAATAAGGATCGCATAATATAAGATTTGTAAACGTAACTTAACTGCATGTGAGCAGCATGCTTGCTATTTGGGAAAAAATAGCAATAACATAGAACACACAAGTAATAATAATATTAATAATTAGCTACTCACCAAGCCCCGAGACCTCAACCCCTAACAGGTCCAGCAGGTCCTGCTCTTGGTACAGGATGTCGGACCAGCAGTGCGTAAGCTGATTATGGGTGCGCCGGAGCCTAGAGCAGTGATACACTGCCCGGGACACCCTTGCCCAGTACTGCTGGAGCTCCCGGAGTCTGTACCCGGATCCAGGCCTGCCGCCTGCTGCCAGGGTGGAGGGGAGGTGGCGCCGGACAAAATAAAACAGTGCTGCTACCTCCACCTCTGAAAACAAGGCCTGGGGCTGCACCCCTTTTGGGTGCTGCCTTCCACAAGGAAGGCGGCTCCTGGTTGCCACCTTTTTTGGGGCACTCTTCTCTGCCATGATGCTGGGGGGGGCAGAAGAGAGACAATGTAGAAAGTATTAAAAAAACAGGAATAAGAGGGAAGGAATTAAATAAAATTAGGAAGGAAATAGAGAGAAAAATAAAGTAGAAAACTCACCAAAACACACAAAAAGTAGAAAAAAATGCAAACTACACACTTAGGAAGACAGCAAGGAAGATAATAAATAAAAAAAGATCAGAAAAAAAGTTTTAGAAATCAAGGATTGAAAAGATTAAAGAAGGATTAAAAAGTAGGCCCCAGCACCATAAACAGAGTAAGAAACAATATGGACATGCCTATGGGCGACCCTGTGGTGCAGTTTGTGTGATATTTCCGCTCGAACAAGCAATGCGCGTTGCTCTACGGTGGAAACGTCACACGAACGGGCGGGAAAAGCAACTACACCTGCTCGCGGAACTCTGCGTAGACCGGCTGAGTTTTTTTGCGGCTTCGCTGAGTTCCGCGCAGCGCTGCTACCCGAACTCCACCCACCCTTAGATAACATAGGTGCTACAAGAAATGTGGGTGGAATTATTGGTACATTTCCCATACAATCAATAAATCCCTACAAGGAGATGCAAAGGAAAATGTCATCTTAGGTAAATTTGCTATCATTATTACCTTGTCCAACTCTGCATACCCAGCATTACTCCCACAAGTCTAAATATGAATAGATAGGTGTTTACAGACAGTGCTGAAGATTTTGGCATAGCCAGGGGCTGACGTCTGTGCATAATGCACTATAGATTCAGAAATGAATTTTAATAAGCCCTAGTTAGTGGCTTATTTTGAATTAAATATCTTTAAAAAAACAATTCCTCATTATAATAGCACTAATCAATCATGAAAACCTTACGAAAAAAGGAAAAACAAGACAAGACGGGTGTACTCTTATTCAAACACAAATGTGTGAAAAAAACTGTGTATCAAGTCGAAAGGTACATTTATCCAATTCACATAACACAGAAGGCGACCAAGATTTAACAATGTCTTGCTATGTTTCTTATCTCATTGACCCTTCTGTTGTCACCCATTTCTTACATTTCACGAAAAGAGAAATTGTCGTCAATTACATAAAGAACAATTCCTGAAATGAATAAGAGTACACCCTTCTTGTCTTGTTTTTCCTTTTTTAGTAAGGTTTTCATGATTGATTAGTGCTATTATAATAAGGAATTGTTTTTTTGTAAGATATTTAATTCAAAATAAGCCACTAATTAGGGCTTATTAAAATTCATTTCTGAATCTATCAAAGACATTTTGCAAATGAATCCCTTGTAGGCACCTTTAGCTGATATACTATTAGATTGCCCAAGCCTCCAAGGGTTTATTGGGTTTCCCATTTCTTTGTTCAATAATGCACTATAGAAGTACTACTAACAGGCCATTTTGCAGTCTTATTGGCCTGTCATGCCAGGTGGCCTGCAAATGACAAACTGCAAGAAATATATGACATTACAACGCATGCAATTACAATGCATTCTTTTACAATGCAGTCTTTACATCACAACTACCATTACATTGCATGATTTTACAACTCATGTCATTACAACTCATTTTTAAAAACTACCATTACAACGCATTCCATTACAATGCATACCATTACAACGCATACCATTACAGCGCATAATACTTTTAGGGCAACAGTAGGGTAAGTGTTGGAGAGCGTAGGGGTAAAAATTACTATTCCCACTCCAGTGAGTGCAACAGTAGGGTAAGTGTTGGATAGTGTAGGGGTAAACATTACTATTCCCACTCCAGTGAGTGCAACAGTAGGGAAAGTGTTGGATAGTGTAAGGGTAAAAATTACTATTACCATGTACCCCAAAACCCATACCCACCCTAATGCTAAAAAAATCTACATTACTTACCTTATAATGCGTTGTAATGGCATGTGTTGTAATGGTATGCGTTGTAATGGCATGCATTGTAGTGACATGCATTGTAATGGCATGCATTGTAATGGCATGCGATGTAAAGGCAGTTATGTTGTAACAGTTGCGTTGTAAAGGTAGGTCATTGTAATGACTGCGTTGTAAAGGATGTTTACCACTGCAAGTTGCGCTCTCAAACAATATTACCCAGAGGCTCATTGAGGGTTTATAACATGATGCTGGCCTCTTCAACTAAAGCAGCCAGTGGCTCCATTGCTTACCCTAAGAAGAAGGTTCCTGTAACAAACCTACAGTATGCACCCCCAAAATCTGCAGCTATAACTGAATTCTTTCCAATACAACTAGGGGCTCTCAGTTGCTGAAAGCTTCTGTCACTTGTGCTACCCCATTGTCCCACAATACAAATCCTGATAGAAAACCAACAGATGGAGGCTGCTCAATTACGTGCCCTGGGGGCAGTAGGCTGAAGCATGTGACTAGCTTTAAGAATTTGGTGAACTTCATAGCTAAGAGAATAGATAATTGTACTATTGCAGAAGGCATAGCAGCACCAATAATGCAGACTACAAATAACCAAGGGTTGCTGGAAGTAAAGAGTTTGTTTCCAATTCCTAGCTACTTTAGTCAGCTCCTCTTTTGTAATTGATTATACATTCTCTTATGCTTTGCTTAGATCGCAGCTTATGCCAAGTCTAGAGGATTAATCTAGATCACCAACAATGGAAAGAAACGGTGAAGGAGAAGCTTCGATCTCCAAGGACCAGGATGTCAACTCTTTTGCAAAGTCCATTGGGAAAGTGAAAAGAAGTTAAAAGGATGCTGATGTCATTTAAGACTTTTCTCCTACCCCTCTGAAGTATGACCTATCAGAGGCACCTTATGCTAGTACGTTTGCCATGGTAACTGAAATGATGCATGTACTTATAGAGTGCTTAGTTTAATACTCTTAGAAAAACCAGTGCCTGGCACTGATCCTGTAGACATGATCTTAACGATATGCTGCACGTCTTTGTGAAAAATTTGGCTTACAACCATATTCTTTAAAAGAGAGACTTTGTGATGTTGACATTGCCACCCAGGTACCTCCTTTAAGTCCTACTATTGTGCAGGTGGGAACAATATTTGGGCAAATGCTAAATTCGGACCTGCTGCAGGGATTCACTGGGATGGAGGCCAAACAAATAGTAGAAGGAACTGCTGACAACGCGCCACAAACAAAATGCAAGGATAATGTAGAGGGCCTGGCTACTTTAATAAATTCTGTTACTACGCACTGCTCTGCAATCATTCATATTCGGCCACTCCCTACTGAAGTAAGACCAAGAAAGCTTGCAAACCCAAGCTTGAGGATGTCTTTTGGATTAGCACAGTTTTGTACAATCAGAATTCCTCTCAATCCAGATTTAGAAACACAGCAATGCTCTGTGTAAACTTGTTGATGTAGTGTGTCATTAAAAAAAAACTATTTAAGAAACAGTGTTCTGGCTGCATCTGCAGGAGTCCCTGCAGAGAAAAAGGGGATAACTGCTGCTGCAGATAGTGAATCTGTATACCTTATTTTTACTCCTGGCTTGAAAAGCATAGCTATTGTGCCAATCTTTAACAAGCATTGGCAGAGACAATCGGTCTTGCCATTGTAGCCTTTGATGCTATGCAGTGCAGCTAAAATTACCAACAAAAAAAAAGAACATTTGAACTGGCGACCTGTGTCTTTATGTAAGAGCGCACACCACACATGCACACACCTACAAAATGATGTAGGCCCCTTTATTCTTTTTAATTACCTATGCATGTTGGATCAGTATCTAAAAAGAATAAAATATGAAAAAGGTTTTTTTTAAGTGCTTAAAGTGAGCCGCGGCCTGTGGGAAGCAGCAGAAGCAACGGGGATGGGAGGGGGCTGAGCAGAGGCAATGGGGGGGTCTGAAGCCACATGGGTAACATGGAAGCAATAAGGGGGAGGGTTGGGCGGTGAGTGCAGAGGCAACACAGGGAAGGGTGGGGGATGAATGTAAAAGCAACATGGAGTCGGTTGGGGGTTGGATATGCAAGCAACACAGAGAGGGCCGGAGGGACGTGAAAGCAGTATGGAGAGCACTGGAGGAGAGTAGGCAATGGAGAGAAGCACACAGTTCAGCGCAACAGGGAAGGGGCAGGTAACGGAGAGAGACATGCATGAGGAAGACTGCTCAAAAACAAATGCACTCTCCTTGAGTCCTCAATAGAGAGAATGTGATGTAATATCCAGAGTTGCTGACTTTAGAACTAGGGAGCCGGGTTCGAGTCTCAGCGTCGGCTCTCCCCGTGCCTACCAAAAACAATGCAGAGCCATGCTGATCAGAAAAAAAAGAAACAATGACGAAACCCAAAAAAATGCAGATTGGGATCAAAATCCGGAACAGAAACAAAATGACAAATGACAAATGCCAATACACTTTATGGCAATGATTGCTGAACTCCCATCGGGTGAGTGCTTAGGAAGAACAGCCGGCATTTCGAAAACACAGGCAGAAACAAAATAAAACAACAGTGCGCTTAAACAAACCTACATGCACAAAAGGGCAAGCTTACAAGTAATAGGGGCATGCTCCATGGGAGGGGTCGACACAAAAAGGAGGGACATATAGTCAACATTGAACACAGAGAAGCAAGGCAAAATAAGGTTGTCCCAGAGGCAAAATGGCATCTAAGTAGGAGCCTTGGAGAAAAAACCCCTAGGCAATTAATTGTCTTTAAATTCAACAGACCATTATATCTAAACAAATTGATACATTGGACTCAGTGTAACCAACAGTTATTGTTTAAAAATTCATGTTTTTAATTCATATTATTTAAAAATACAATGAAACATAGCGTCAACCTATATCTATTTCTTGGAAAATTAATACACAAAATATATACAAAATAATTAATAGTTCCAAAGACATATGGACTTTCTAAACACAATATACAAAAGACACACAATGCATAAAATACATAAACAAACAGTGGCAATGAGATGGGTCTTCGGACTTTCTAAACACAATATACAAAAGACACACAATGCTTAAAATACATAAACAAACAGTGGCAATGAGATGGGTCATCTAAGCGCGTTTCGGCGCACTCTGCGCCTTCATCAGGAATGCCACACAGTTACCTAAAATAATTAAAATAAGATACACTGAGTTTCATGATCATTGCATAGTTGATCAACTACATACCTTCACCATAAACTTACATGTAGCAAAAATTCAAAGATGACAGACGAAAAGGAAAAAGGTCTGATACTCATACCATCACCATAGCGTTACCAGAAACAAGTGTAACAACTGGGAAAGATTATATATATCTTTTCTGAGAGTGATATTAAGAAAAAACATGGGAGGGTGAAAATAGTCCGACTCCAAAGATGTTTAAAACTAAATACGTCCAGACTAAAGTTTAATAATAACGCTTACTTTAATTTAAAACGTTGGTCTTGAGTAGATTCTGGCTACTTATGGGTGCAGAATAGTGTTCTGACCCAAAAAATGAGGACTTCAGTCTATGAAAAAATCACAACATATAATTTTACAAATGGCCTTATATTATACATTCCCTTTGTCTAAATTTTTAAAAGGGAAATATTTACCCTTTTTAAGCGAGATACGGATATGTATCCTGCAAAGAGGACTGGTGTAGGAGCACGTACGTAATCTTCCATAAAATAATCTGAAAGATCAATAGATGCTAGAATTTAGGAACACGACCCTCATTATATTAAAACATATTAAATTCAAAGTATATAGCAATAAGATGTGGTACCTGATGATATCGCAGAGGGGGATAATAGCGAATCGCCAATGATTTAAGTTCCGATTTTACGATAATTTATTTGGACATCTGAATTAGTCTCTCCCAACAACGAGCATACAATCGCCCTGGAAATGTCAGATATATACAGGTTCATGACTTCTAAACTAGATGAGACATTCGTGTATATTTATTCACATTGTTTAGGTGATTGCCCAATAATGGTAAACATGTTTACAGTGCCATGCACGGCTAGGCGCTGTTCTCCGAGAACGCGAACATAAACGTGGATATAAGCGTTATTCTTTCTCTGTAACTGATAGCCTAAGTGGGGAGTGGGGGAGGATTTTTCGCTTCATTCTTTGTGGAACAGACACTGTGCACCTATTTACAAGTGGAGCTAAGCAAGTAGCCCGCTTACTGTCTGTGTTAGAGGCTGCCCCAAATGTGAAGAGGTCCTCGCTCTCTGATCGCGTTATCGAGAAATAGGCTTATACCCAAAGTACAGCATGTAAATTCTGAGTAGGAGCAACCGCTTAGCTCTCTCCCACTCGGCGCTGTAAATATCCCGGCTGGGGCCCAAGAGTATGCTTTGGAGCTGCAGTGGAGTCCGCGACGGGCATGTTGTTCTCCGGTGGATTTCTCTGACTTTTCATCAAGTCGGATAGCGAGGGCATTCCTGCAGAGCTAAAGGGAACTTCTGTGGGGGACGCTGGGAGGCCCTAACGTGACTTCTGCTGATGGCAGCTGCAGGTTCTGGGCACGCCTACGACTCCCGGTAGTTGCCTGGAGATGGCAACACGCTATCGGCAGGAGCGGTGTTAGACACAGAGCCCGAGCCTAACAGTTAGTCAATGGCAATGGCTGCTCAAGGAAGGGGAAAGAAACGAGCGACCGCTACCGCTGCATAGTTACGGCGGGAGGACTCTGATTTAAAAATAGATCTCAAAAAGGGGGATCTACGGCCAAATAAAGGAGACAAGCAAGGGAAAATCGAACCTGACAAAACTGAACTTCCTGGAAAAACAAACTTACGGCGAACTAAACCACTCATAGATGTAGAGAAATCACAACCATCTATTTTAAACATCTTCTCGCCCATAGCTTTGGGTGGGGAAGGGGACCCTCAAATTGAGACACAAAAGTACCTCAGCAATAACAAAAATAATGGCAATGGTGATATGGACAGGGTTAGAAGCGACCATGTATCAGAAACTAACCAGGCAATAACATCTGCAGTGCGAACGCCCACAGGACAAAGTAAAAGGTCAGACGTCCCAGATGGGGGAAACACGACTCCATGGCAGGCAAATGGTGATCATACCATCATAGAAGCACAAGTGCATGCTGTACATACTAGCCCAAGTAAAGACGTATTAATGGAGGGCACACAATCCCAGGTGATGGATGTGGGTATCTCTGGCAGAACTAAGAGCGAACAGGACAGCAGAGTAACAGCTGTGGCTGGCAAAACTGGACTATATTATCTGGGAGGCAGTGAGGGCCAAACAGGAGATATGGAAGCTGGCTGCTTGACCCCAGATGTACTGGGGGAAAAATCCTTCTCACTGACAGAAGAGTCAGAGGTTTCGGAATTAGCCTATCTGTCAGTAGTGAGGAGGATGGTGGAGGCTCATCCTCAGGTAATACCAACCCTTCAGAGAAAGTCACAGCCACAAGGAAAAAACCTAATGGGCGTTGGAGCAGAAGGTTCACAGGAAGATCCCAGGGGAGCAAGAGACGGAGGAGGAATTAGGGTGGGACTATTCAGCAACACCAATGCTCTCCCCCGAGGGAATAGACGAAGGTGAGAAGCAAACGGCGGCAAATACCGGTGGGATCTCAGATCAGACGAAGCGAATAAACCCGGCTGAGTCCTCACTGGCTCTGATATTGCAGTCCCTACAAGCTTTTCAGGATCATGTCAAAACCGACAATCGACAGGCACGACTAGCCACTAAGAAACTACAAGGTTCCGTACGGAAAGTGGGGAAGATCTGCTCGGACATTGCTGAGCAACTGAACATGGTGGAGTCACAAACAGAAATGCTTGAAAGCACAGTGGAAACATTGAAGGCACAGGCTTCATCGCAGGACAGTACTATAAAGGATGTGTGTGGAAGCTCGAGGACTATGAGAACCGGCAGCGCCGCAATAACCTCAGGCTGTTAGGGGTTCCTGAAAACTGTGAGGGTAACGACATAAGAAAGTTCGTAGTAACCATGCTGAGAGGCTCCCTGCCCAAGCTCTCAACATGGGATTGGGACAAGGAAGTTCAACGTGCTCACAGATTCCCTCTTTTACCATCAAGGCATTCCTCCGGAGAAAAAGCTCTACCTCATGCCACATTGATATATCTTAGTAACTTCTTGCTTCGACAAGCCGTGCATGATTTAGCTAGACTCAACGCCAAAAGGAACTTTGAAGGTTTTTCCTTTTTTGCCAAACCGTATTTCGCACATGCTACGGTCGAGAGGAGATGGCGGCACAGGCAATTAATGACCCCATTTCAATCTGCAGGGGCCGTGGATTTCCTACAAAATCCAGCGAGGTTGAAGGTGATTTACAAAGGCCAGAATTTCAGTTTTACCTCTGAAATTCAGGTATAGAAACTCTTGGATGATATTGTAGCTGGGAGTATTGGGGTAAATCGCAAATTGTAAAAAATGTAGTAACTGTTGTAAGCAAGAATTGTAGGCTTGAAGGATGGTTCCTCGGGATATGGGTATTTGCAAGACACATTCATAGGGGGAGGAGGTTAAGGGAGAGGAGGGGTGGCACAGACGTCCTCAAACGGGCTCATGGCTGAGCCTGGTTGCTTGAATTTTGGTGGGGGTAGGGGGAGGGGAGAGGGAGGGGGGGACCCTCAGACAGGAGAGGAGAGGAAATAAGTTATGTCTACATTGCTTCTTGGATGGTTTAGACATTTGTGCAGTACCTCTTAGTTAGGGGATAGAGATTTTTGGAAATGTGGTGGGGTTCAATGGAGATAGGGTATTAGTCGTAGGTCAACACCATAAAATGGTATAGGGATATTGAGAGTAGCATCTATGAATATATGTGGTTTAAATGATGTAAAGAAAAGACAGAAAGTTGCAGTTGGGTTACAGTCGCTGGGTGCTAATATCATTTGCCTCCAGGAGACACATATAGACTGGTCACAATTACATATTCTAAATACACTGGTTTTTAGGGTGATAAGTGCGAGGACACAGGAGGTTAAGGTATGAGGTGTGGTGATCCAGGCTAAAGGAGGGGGCTGCAATTTAGTCTATCATGTTCAGATAAATTCGGATGTTGGGCTATCTCTGAATGCCAATATGGGGCGGGGAAGAAACTAACGTTGTGCACATTATATGGATGCAACAGTGATGATCCTACAGTGTTGAATACTATCTTGAGCGATCTCGCTCACTGGCCACTCCCACTTATTGTATGTGGAAACTAGAATATTAATTTACCAAGTGATTGGTCTCTGGAGGGAGGGTGGAGATATGTGGGATGAAAGCCAAAAGTATTTCAAGCCTTAAGGAATATGTGTCAGGCTCATGGCTTAGGTGACTGTTGGCAGTTGTTACGATCAAATGATCCAGGGTACACCTATTTTTCTAATCCACACAGGTCCCATGCTAGATTGGATTTGTTGCAAAGTCATCCTGTGCCCTGGGCACCCCCCAACGTTTTGCTGACTGATACTGGTGGTAACTGACTCTGACTGACCCTGGGCTCTGCCTAACCAGGCCCAAGGCCCGTGCTATGCTGAAAACACTTAGAATATAGTGAAAACACCTACATACACTTGGGTACACTAAGGGTTGGGGTACCCCTGTGATTGGCATTACCTACCCCATAGGGACCTAGTACATATTAGGGCAGGGGGATTGAAACTACCTATCAGTCCCTAGTATTTAATAGGGCATGGCAGTTTAGAGACCAGCAGACCTTTCTGCACTTGCATGTGAGCACTGCTGAAGCCTGAGGTCATTTTTAAAAGTCTCTCTGTGTGGCAGGACTGCTTTTAAAAAGTAAATTGTGCCCAAACTCGACTTTTGTGTTTGGGGCACATAAAATGGTCAACCTACAATGTTTGGGCCTATTAGGTACCCCCAGGGTCTCCCTTAGGTGTCCCAGGGGTGGGGGGTCAGGTATCTATAAGGTGGACCCTTATAAAATGAGTTTTATGTGCCCTGGGTAAAGTGAAATTGCACATTTCACTCCCCACATTGTGATAAAGTGCTGTCCAAAATCGGCTTTGGTGGTAGGAGCACTGTGGAGGGAGGATCTGCAATAGTTCTACAGATTCAGAACCCCTAAAGTCTCACCTAGGTGTTCCTGGGGTGGGGGTCCTGTAGATATATGTAGTGTACTTATAAAATATGTTTTTATAAGCCCTGGTGCTGGAAAAATGTACCAAGTCACTTTTCCCATTGCAAATCCCATGCCATAGGTTAACATTGGAAAAGGTTATTAGTTAATAACTGGAGAAAGAAAAGCCATAAATCTAGGATTAAAGGACTCAGTAGAATGGTAATGATAAATCCAACAATATGGTATTGTTGAATTTATTGTAAAATGTACAGACAAGAAGTTAGAACATTGTTTTTTGTCTGTAAGCCAAAATTCAACCCTGTACTGCTCTGCCCTGATTGGTCAGAGTTAAGTGGGTGAGCCTGGCTGCTTTGAAGAGGTGATAAATGACCCCTGGGGTTAGGAAGCCTCTCGGGGAGGAGAGGTTGCTGGGCATAGAATGCCAGAGCAGGGGGAGGAGTCGTAAATCATGGTCTTCAAAGGAAAGAGAAGGCCTCAGTGTCATTTACAACTTTAAACTGTTCACCTGGAGCCAGATGCTAGGATTAAGGAAGGAATGAGCAGATGCCAGGGGGAGAGACTATGGAGAATAGCCATCTTAGGGGTGTGTTTAACCAGGTCTTCTCTGCCTGCTGAAAATTCAGACATATTGAATTTTGGAAGAATAGTGGTTTCTGGGTTAGCATTTCGCCACACTCTGCAGGAAGTGGTCAGACCTTTGGGTGGAACCCTGCAGCTCATTGGACAGGAGTGCCCTCCTGCTTGACCCCAGAGAACACTGAATAAGTATCTGAGAAGGGCAGAGCCCCTCAGATCTGCTGCTTGAAACTTAAGAAAGCAAGACGGGACATGCTGGAGGTTTGATGTGCATTTCAAAAGGCCAGCACTCCAAAGGCTGTAC
The DNA here is from genome assembly GCA_963921515.1 of Calotriton arnoldi. Lineage (NCBI taxonomy): Eukaryota > Metazoa > Chordata > Amphibia > Caudata > Salamandridae > Calotriton > Calotriton arnoldi. Next base: position 1,401,634 of record CAWUFW010004387.1, read on the forward strand.
CATCTGCAACTACAGCCTGTGGATTACTTTGCTGTAAAAGGACTAAAGAGTGGACTCCCTGCAAGCTACAGGTTAACAGAGCTCACCTGGCACATCATCACAAGAATCAACAGCCTGGAGTACTACCAGTGGATTTGTAAGGGTTTTGTTCAAGTGGATTGTGGGAATTGAAGTCTCACACTTTCAAGGACCCTCTTGGAGAGTCCAGAACCTTGGATTGTGTGTTGGATACTTTGGGACCCGCAAGAAGAACTTCAGGAAGGAGTTCTAACTGGACCCAGCCTGATGGAGGGGGCTGCACAAGAGTGGTGAGAGATCCTCCAGAACAATTGCTAAAGGTGAATGTGTCCCTGTCAGAGGCATCGAAATGACTAAAAGGGGCACTGTTGGTTTCTAAGCACTAGAAAGTGACTAATCTTTAAAAATTCATATCTCTAGTTCCCTACAGTGGTTTTTTTTTCGTTTTGGTGTCATTTAAAAGATAAAAATATTTCCTATTTTTATAAATAGGTGTTGGATTTTTATTTTCTGTTGTGTCTTAATTATTTACTGAATTGGTGTTTCTAAATGCTTTACATACCTGTCTTTGAAGTTAAGCCTTACTGCTCGCAGCCACGTTACCAAGGGTTGAGCATAGGAATAATTTTCTAAGACCGATTCTGAGCCCTATACTGTACAAGTGGCCTTATTGCCAGTGGCAGACCTACATTTGCCCCTACCAATAATCCACTTTCCAACATTTGGTGCTCAGCGGTGTGGATGAGGACTTGTGTTTAAAGATTACACCTTTCAGTAAAGTGAATTAAGATTTAAAAAATCCTCTAAATTGCCTTAGAACAAAACTTTTGAGTTTGATTTTTGGAATTTGGACTAAACTGTTTTTAATCCATGGTTTTGATTTTTCCAAATTGTTCTAAGTCTGTTGTGCCTCGTTATTGTGACCCAAAACTAGGGAACCATGGAGCTGGACCTGGCTAAACTGTCCCAGTTCGCGGTGGGTGATCTCAGGGTACAGTGTAGGCTTAGGGGGCTGCCTGCTTCCAACAAGATTAAGAAGGCAGGGTTGCTTAAGTCCCTAACGGCCTGGGCTGGGGTAGCTGAGGAGATTCAAGGGGGGATAGAGGGTGAGGATGATGCCTCTTCCATTTTTTCTGATGTTAGTCATATGATTCCAGATGGTGGGAGGGGGAAAGGGTCCCTTACTCAGGAACCACCACTGTCCCTTGCAGGGAGACAGGTTAAGGCTCAATTAGCTTTGATAGCTTTGGAGCAGAGGAAACTGGAATTGGCTGAGAAGAGATGGGAGAGGGAGGAGGCATTAAAAAGAAATGGTGGCAGTGAAAATGATGAAGATTTTGAAATGTCCAGGGGTGGTGGTCTTAATCACAAACTGCCCAAGTGTATAGTACCCAAGTACACTGAGGGGGATGACATTGACAAGTGGCTAGCAGCTTTTGAGAGGGCCCTTCGAATGAGTAGGGTCCACTCTAAGTATTGGGGTGCACTCCTGTGGGAGTTGATTCCAGTAGCTGGGAGGGATAGGCTCCTGACCCTGAAGGGAGAGGATGTAGAATCATACCAGCAGATGAAGGCATGCTTAGTTAAGAGATTTGGTCTGACTCCAGAGCAGTACAGGGTGAAGTTTAGAGGCACACAGAAATTTAGTTCAAAATCTTGGGTAGACTTTGTGGACGCTTCAGTGAAGGCACTGGAAGGCTGGATTGTTGGTAACACTGTTGACACATATGAGGGATTGTATAATTTGTTTTTGAAGGAACATATTTTGACTCATTGTGCAGAAGAGAAGTTACGCCAGTATCTAGTGGACTCTAATCTGACAGACCCCAGAGAGCTGGGAGAAGCAGCTGATGAGTGGGTGAGAACCCGGGTTTCCATTCAGCACCCGGGGGGTGACCAGAAGAAAGGAGGACAGGTCCCTCCCCAGATCAAAGCCCAAGGGAAAGAAGGTCAAAACCAGACAGGGTCCTCCAAAGACCCACAAAAACCTGCACAAGGAGGGGGGCCCGTGCCAACCCAAATTCAAAGGGAGGGGGTATCAGGGAAAGAATGGTAGGTCCTTTGATCCCTCAAAGGTGGGTAAGTGCTTTGACTGTAACCAGCCAGGGCACAAACAGGGAGATGCTGTCTGCACCAAGAAGCTCCCCCCTAAGGGGCCATCCACAGGGATTGCCAGTGTCAGTATAGGGGTGGGGAGTGGTGCTCCAGAGAGGGGTAGTCAGGTGGTGGAAGCAACCTTAGTGTCCCTGGGTGAGGTGAATATTGCAACACTTGCTGCCTTACCTCCAAACATGGACAAGTACAGGCAGAGGCCTAACGTGAATGGGACTGAGTTTGAGGTTATCAGAGACACAGGGGCTAGTGTAACTATGGTCCTGGATTAGCTGGTGCCTCCAGGGAGGTTGCTACCTGGTGAGTTTCACCAGGTGACTTATGCAGACAGCACTACCAAACTCCATCCTATGGCTGTGGTGGATTTGGAATGGGAAGGTGTGACAGGCCCTATGATGTTAGCTGTGTCAAAGGTGCTCCCAGTCCAGTGTTTACTGGGCAATGATCTTGAAGCCTCTCAGTGGTCGGAGGTGGAGAGAGGACTCCATATGAAAATATTGGAGCTCCCTGAGTGGGTATGTGCTGTGACTAGGTCACAGACTAGCCAGAAGGGAGTGTCTGGACAATTGGACCCTGGAACAAAGGGCCAAGCATCCAGGGACAAGGGTACTGGGCCTGGTGAGCCAGCCCAGGGAACTCCAGAGGTGCAGGAAGAATCTAACCCTGATGGGGAGGATCTGGCCTCTGAGGGAGGGACTCCATCCCTGCCAGAGCTGTCAGATTTGGCAGAGCTGACAGGAGCAGGTGGACCCTCCAGAGAGGAGTTTAGTAAGGGACAGAGAGACTGTCCCACCCTTGAGAGCTTGAGGCGGATTGCTTCTAAGCAAGAGGAGGGGGATGACAGTGTGTTTCACAAACTCTACTGGGAAGATGGACTGCTTTATACTGAGGCCAGAACCCTCAAGGAGGGGGCCACCAGGAGGTTGGTGGTGCCCCAGATGTACAGAGAGTTCATCCTGACTTTGGGTCATGATATCCACTTGGCAGGACATTTGGGACAGACAAAGACATGGAACCGGTTGGTGAACCATTTCTACTGGCCCCATATGTCTGAAAAGGTAAAGGAGTTTTGCAACTCCTGTGTCACCTGTCAGGCCAGTGGCAAGGCAGGGGGCAAGACAAAGGCTACCCTAATACCACTGCCAGTGGTTGGGGTTCCTTTTGAAAGGGTAGGGATGGACATTGTTGGTCCCCTGGACCCACCTACAGCATCAGGGAATAGGTATATCTTAGTGGTAGTGGACCATGCCACTAGGTACCCTGAAACAATCCCTCTTAGAACCATTGATGCTCCTGCAGTGGCTAGAGCACTGCTTGGTGTGTTCACCAGAGTGGGTTTTCCGAAAGAGGTGGTATCAGATAGGGGCACGAACTTCCTGTCCAGCTATCTGACTGCTATATGGGATGAGTGTGGGGTCAACTACAAGTTCACCACCCCTATCACCCACAAGCAAATGGTCTTGTTGAGAGATTCAACAAACCCTAACGGGCATGATAAATTGGTTGTCAGAGAAACTCAGGAAGAGATGGGATGTTCTCCTCTCATTCTTACTGTTTGCCTACAGGGAGGTGCCACAGAAAGGGGTTGGTTTCAGTCCCTTTGAGTTGTTGTTTGGACACCCTGTGAGGGGGCCATTGAGCCTGCTGAGAGAGTCTTTAGAGAAGCCTCTTAAAGAAGCAAAGGACAATGTGCTTGACTATGTGCTAGGCATGAGATCTAGAATGGCAGAGTATATATACAAGGCAAACAGGAAACTGGAGGCCAGCCAGGAGCTCATGAAGCACTGGTATGATCAGAAGGCTACTATGCCTGAGTATGCTCCAGGACAATTGGTGTGGGTGTTGTGAAAATAGTGGAGCGGTGCACTACCAAAGAGTTTTCTTCAATAAATCCAAATGTTCATTTTGTATAGTGGTTTATCAATCCTTTATTTTCAATATCAAAATGTGCAAATTCCAGCCAACGCGTTTCGTTCATACATAAAATGAACTTCTTCAGGGCTGAAAGTTATAATACATAAAAGAAAACATAAGTATAAAAATATATATACATATGGTGTATTCACACAATATGCTTTTACTTTAAAAACGAGAGAGAAACTATATACAAAGGCAAAGGTTATTTCATTAGAAGGTGACTCTAAACACAAGAAAGGAAACCTAATGGGGGTGGGAAAAATACAAAACAAAAATGGAAATTCATGGTCGACAATATGTCACTTCAAGTTGAAGAAAAAACAGACAAAATAGGGTGAAGGGGAAAAAGAAAATGGGGGCGGAAGAGTAGGGGTTGAAGACAAGAATAGAGGGAGGAAAAAACATGGAAATATAAAAATATAAATATATATATATATAAAAAGGGCAGACATTAACAATCTTATACATATTTTGTAATGTAATGTCCAGTGAGCATTTGGTCTGTAAATAGATATGTAAATCAAAATAGATCAGTATCAGTTGTTAATTAATAGCAACAACGGTGTCAGGAGCTATTGTCACTAGTGGGTCTATACAGTTCACCCTAAGCGTAGCTCATAGTGTCCAAGTAAACAAGTAACAGTTAGTCCAGGGCCTAAGTAACAGCACATGATTGGAGAAACCTTTGAGCGTTACAAATACGAGAAAAGAAGACCAAAATAAAACAGAGAAAAGGCACTACATGTACCTACCAAATGGTGATGTGAAGAAGACGCAGGAACACAGAGGCAATGAAGAGCCCTTGATCTGAGATATTTCAAATTCCTGCTGTCGACGCACAAGTATTTAAATTTTAAAGGCTACCATGATAAGTGCCTGATGGTTGTATCTCTAAGAAAGTAAAAGAAAATGTATTAAAAAACAAGGAGCGACCTAGTGCGTAGACACTAAAGATTTGTAGGGAATAAGCACCAGTACCAGAGAAATAATATGAATATATACAGGCACCAAAAAAGTGGCATGACATTGAGGTCATAATAGTTAAAGAAAAAGAAAAAACTGTGTCCAAGTGAAGGACGGCTTGCTGGCTGGGCAATAGAAGAGGATGGCAGTGAAAGGCATGTAACAATAAACCTATCGAAGGAGAGCAGACCCACTTGGCAAGCTTCATGATCAAAAACATGAAAAGCTGGTGAAGTAGTAAGATTAAAAAATTACAAAGCGGTCTCCTGAATATATGCGCAGAAGCGCCAATTATACCAAAGGTATAAATAAAACAGTGACGCGCTGCAATCACCTATTTAAAGGCAATACAATCTAAAAGAGACTAAATGCTTAGGCTTGTAGTGATGTACAAATCACATCCACGTGGTTGCATTATTTGCAACCCAAAAGACAAACTTAAAGGAACAGTAAATAAATAAAGTGAAAGAGTTCCTTGCGTATAAACAAGCTGCTAAGATGAAAGCTAAGTAACAAATTAAATAATATGAAAATCACATTACAATGAATGCGCTGTTAATCATTCTTAGGCATAAGTTAAAGAAATAGAATAACAGAGTTATTAAACTAAAAGGAAGAAAGTCATAAAAAGTAAGGTTGAAAAACAAGCACCATAGCCAGAAACTAGTCATAGTAGCCAAGAGGTTCTTACAAGAACAGGTAGAGATCTAAATACCTGGGGACACAGTCCTGTTATTATCGTCCGGTCGGCAGTCAGTGTTGAACTGGCCGGTCCCACTTCCTGGTTAATATAAGCACCATGAAAATGGGCGGGAAAGTAATCGGTGAAAGAACACCGAAGAAAGACTATAAGGGAAGAACGGTGGCCAGCAGAAATGAGGATGAATCCGCTTTTCCAATAGGTGATAAGGCTGGGGGAAGTGTCAGCACAAGTGTGTGACATGTAAACAGAGGAGAGAGGTAGTGTCAGCACAAGAAATAAATAGCAAATAGGTTGCTCAAACCTTCCTTATTACAGAAAAAAGAGAGTCAGCACAAGTCATGGTTGAAATAATGTAATTAATAGCCAATATAGGAAAGAAAAAAAAATGAAGTATCGAGAGGAATACAAAAAGAATGAAAAGATCAATAAGAGAGTGGCGGCTATATCATGAATTAAGCCGTCAAAAATAGTGAAGCGCGTTCCGCATAATTTTAGCACAAAATAGTTCATTGAGAGATATTTAATAAAAAAGAGGCAGTATATTCAGCAAAAGAGAGATGGTAGTGCCTCAGGTCAAACCTGTTACGGCGATAAAAATAGGGGAAGTAGATTGCAGTGTGTGCTAGGTGGCGATATTGGTCTCAGCCTATCATGAAAAAATAGGATTGTTTCAAAACTAAATAGCATACAAATGGTAGTGGGAGTCAAGGGAGATCCTGGTCCAAGCAAACCAGTTAATTAATGAGAGAAGGTCAGTGACGCGTGGGGATATGAAGCTATAAAGTACGGCTACAGTAGAATGTTTTGACAGAAAGAATTAAGAATTAACATGCTTAGAACTATAGTTGAAGTGGGATGATATAATAGGGAGGGTTAAAGATTCACTGGCAAAACGGGGCTGAGAGGTCTTTGACGGGCATCCACCGTGGTAAGATTGGTCTATCCTAGAAAATAATGAAACTCATTATCGGTATTATGCCCTTTGTTCACCGCGTCCAATCTACATATCCATTTAGCCTCCGTTTGTCGTAGAGTCAGATCCCTGTCTCCCCTCTTGTGTTTAATGGAATATGGTCGATGCCCAAAAAACTGAATGTGGGGGACTTCTGGTGAATTGTACGATAATGTTCAGTCATGGGGTATCTTTCATCACCATTGATGACTGCTCTGCGATGTTCCTGAATCCTGATCTTAAGACTACGTATAGTACTACCCACGTAAATCATCTTACAGGGGCACTCCAGAATGTAAATAACATACTGTGTATTACAGTTGATGAAGTGCTTGATTTCATGGGTAGTGTTGGTATTGTAACTAAATTCTTTCTGTTTGTTTTTGCCCAAGCTACAAATACTGCAATTGGTGCAAGTGTAAAAGCCATGGGGGCCTGTGGTAACCATGTCTTATTGGTATTGGTTGTAATGTAACTAGGGCATAATGTTTTTCGCAGTGTGTGTCCTCTCCTGTATATAAGGGATGGATTGGCATTAATAAATGGGCGAAGAGCTGGTACTTCTAATAGGAGATGCCAATGTTTTTTAAAAACTTTAAAAATTTTATCACTGTGTGCCGTGTAGTTGGTAAAAAATGCAATATTTTCCCTCTGAGGTGACCTGTCTTTCTTCTTGCCTAGATTGTTGGTCAATGTATCTGTCCTGGGTAGGCTCATTACCCTTTGTTCTGCCTTGTCGAGGCTTCTACAATCATACCCCCTTTGTCTGAAACGCCCTTTGATATCAATGATGTTTGTCTTGAAGTTGGCTTCCTCACTACAGGCTCTTCGTGCCCGGACCATCTCCCCATATGGTATGTTGGAGATAACAGACTTTGCATGGGCGCTATCTGCATGTAGGATACTATTGCAGGATGTTAATTTCCTATATAAAGTGCTGTGTACTAGTGCCTCTTTTATGTAAAAATGGATATCTAAAAAATCAATATATTTTGTGTTGTGTTGCATGGTCAGTTCTACATTGAAAGCGTTGTTATTGAGGTAGACCAAGTACTCCTGTAAGAGCACTTCAGGGCCCGACCATAGACAGATGATGTTGTCTATGTACCTCCCCCAATAGACAATATGTTTAGTCCAGGGAGAGGCACATTTGGCCCAGGCGTGCTCCTTCTCAAACCAGCCCATGAAAAGCCCGGCGTACGAAGGAGCAAACCCGGAACCCATGGCAGTCCCCTGCAGTTGATGGTACCACCTCTCATCATGTTTAAAAAAGTTGTTGGTGAGGATAAGCTCAATCATGTCCATCAGCATGTTGTTGTATGCATAGTTATCAGCCCCTTCTGTGTCCAAGTAGTATCGGATTGCCAGCATCCCAAAATCCTTGCGGATGCATGTATAGAGGCCAACCACATCAAAGGTGACAAATCTCAGCTCTTCAGACCAAGGGAACCCCTCAAATTTCATCAGGATGTCTTTACTATCCTTCAGATAGGCCGGTAAGTTAGTAACATGCTTTTGTAAAGACAGGTCTACAAATTCAGATAATCGTTCTGTTGGGGATCCTATCCCTGAAATGATTGGTCTACCAGGTGGAAATGTTCCTCCCTTATGTACCTTAGGCAAAATGTAAATACACGGATGACGTGCTTTGTCTATGTGTAGGTACCTAAACTCATCTTCAGTTAATAGACATTCTTGCCTCCATTCTGTGAGTCTGGTGTTGATAATTGTTTGTAGTGCTGGGGTGGGGTTGTGATTGACCAGTTCGTAACATTGCGAGTCACCCAATTGGCGTGTGATCTCCCCCATGTAGTCCTGTGTGTCCATTACTACCACATTCCCACCCTTGTCTGCCTCCCTGATCACGATTCCATTGTCATCTCGTAACCTTTGTAGTGCCTCCCTTTCTTTTTTAGACAGGTTAGGGAGTGGGCGTGGTGTATGTTTGTTGAAATATTCAAGTTTTCTCAGTTCTTGCGTTATATTATTACCGAATTTCTCAATGTTGGCATGGTGACCCCCTACTGGTACAAACTTGGATTTGCATTTCAGACCTGTATCACGGTTGTAATTTTCCCCAATGTCTAAATCATCCAGGATGGTCTGTATAGGCGTTATCTCATCATTTTCAATAGATAGTAGTGTTTGCACCTCCCGTATGTCCCCAATCGTTCTGCTTGTTGGTGATGCATGATGTGTATTAGGTACATATTTGACAGGTTGTTGCGAGAAAAATTCTTTTAATTTTAATGTGCGTAAAAATTTATACAGATCAATGTGGACATCCACTAAATCCCCAAATTGTGTTGGACAAAAGCCCAGCCCTTTCTTCAAAACATTGCATTCGGACACATCTAAATTCCTACATGACAAATTAATGATCTGTAAGTCAGATTGTGCAGTTGGCATTGCCATTAGACCAGTGGCTCCCCCGTGGTGGGTTCCCCTGTCTGTTCCATCGTTGGGGAGGTTCCTAGTTCTTTTTGGGCGCAGCAGCATTGAATGGCTGTCTAACTTTCCTCCCCGACCTTCCCCTCTCCTGGTTTTTTTATGAACTTCTTTGGCTGTCTGTCCCCTATGCGGAATCTCTCCAGTTCCCTTTGGAAGTTGGAGGTCCCCTCGCCTAAAGGGATCTCAGTGTTTGTTGTGCTGGATGCAGCACTTTCACTTGATGCCAGTGAGCTGTTGCTGGCTGATTTATTTTCTGTACTGTCTTCCCTTACCTTTTTCCTATCATCTATGTTATTGGGATTGTCATATTTTTTGGCAAACGTATAGATTCTGCCATCCCTGTAATCCCTGTCATCTCTCTTGATTTTCCTCATCTTCTTGTCTCTAAGGTATTGCTGATGTTCTTCTATAACTTTGTTGAGAATAGCATAATTTTTCTCTACTAAATCCTGACATTCCATACTTTCTATCAGTTTTTCAAGCTCGTCTATTTCTGCCTGAAGTTTTCGGCCCTTTTCACTAGCATGTTTCACCAATATTTTCATCATTGTATATGATGCCCCTTCTAGGTTATGTTCCCATTCACTGAGGAGGTCCCCGCTCAAGTCCTCAAATGTTGGAAAGATAAGTATTCTAAGACCCCGTGGGATTTTCTTATTGTCTATATATTGTTGGAGGGTTATGCCGTCCCACCAGCGGGCCAGTTCTTGTTTCTTAACCCTCTCCAATTTAAAAAAACATGAGCGTAGTCCTGTATTACATTGTTCTTTCGGTGGAGCAGCAGCCGCTGCACTGAAACCTTTGCCGAAGAGATCCTGTGCCATCTCTTCTCTTCTGTCGATCATTTTTGACATATTTCCAGGAAGCGCAGGGGTGCTGGTTGATCCAAATTGACAATAGAGAATGAATGAGCAACGGCGGATCTGAGTAACCGCACCTCCCTGCTTTATTCCTTTTCTTGTTTAAGAAATTGTAATGGATAGTATGATTGGGTGTGCACATACAGCTCCTGCACCTGCCGTTGTTGGATGCCAGCTGCCAAGCAGAGAGAAAACTGTGAAAATAGTGGAGCGGTGCACTACCAAAGAGTTTTCTTCAATAAATCCAAATGTTCATTTTGTATAGTGGTTTATCAATCCTTTATTTTCAATATCAAAATGTGCAAATTCCAGCCAACGCGTTTCGTTCATACATAAAATGAACTTCTTCAGGGCTGAAAGTTATAATACATAAAAGAAAACATAAGTATAAAAATATATATACATATGGTGTATTCACACAATATGCTTTTACTTTAAAAACGAGAGAGAAACTATATACAAAGGCAAAGGTTATTTCATTAGAAGGTGACTCTAAACACAAGAAAGAAAACCTAATGGGGGTGGGAAAAATACAAAACAAAAATGGAAATTCATGGTCGACAATATGTCACTTCAAGTTGAAGAAAAACAGACAAAATAGGGTGAAGGGGAAAAAGAAAATGGGGGCGGAAGAGTAGGGGTTGAAGACAAGAATAGAGGGAGGAAAAAACATGGAAATATAAAAATATAAATATATATATATATAAAAAAGGGCAGACATTAACAATCTTATACATATTTTGTAATGTAATGTCCAGTGAGCATTTGGTCTGTAAATAGATATGTAAATCAAAATAGATCAGTATCAGTTGTTAATTAATAGCAACAACGGTGTCAGGAGCTATTGTCACTAGTGGGTCTATACAGTTCACCCTAAGCGTAGCTCATAGTGTCCAAGTAAACAAGTAACAGTTAGTCCAGGGCCTAAGTAACAGCACATGATTGGAGAAACCTTTGAGCGTTACAAATACGAGAAAAAGAAGACCAAAATAAAACAGAGAAAAGGCACTACATGTACCTACCAAATGGTGATGTGAAGAAGACGCAGGAACACAGAGGCAATGAAGAGCCCTTGATCTGAGATATTTCAAATTCCTGCTGTCGACGCACAAGTATTTAAATTTTAAAGGCTACCATGATAAGTGCCTGATGGTTGTATCTCTAAGAAAGTAAAAGAAAAGACAATTGGTGTGGGTGTTGGGTGTGGGTGTTGGAGCCTGTGGCTCCCAGGGCCCTCCAGGACAAGTGGAGTGGGCCCTATCCAATCTTAGAAAAGAAGGGTGAGGTTACCTATTTGGTTGACCTTGGCACTTCCAGGAACCCTCATAGGGTCCTGCATGTGAATAGATTGAAACCCCACCATGACAGGGCAGACATGACCATGTTACTAGTCACTGATAAGGGAGTGGAGGAGGAAACTGAGCCGGTGCCCGACCTCCTCTCCACTAACATGCAAGATGGGTCAGTGGAGGGAGTTGTGCTCTCTCCCAAGTTGACAGACCAGCAGCACAGAGACTGTAAGCTAGTGCTGGAACAGTTTGCTGGCCTGTTCTCTTTGACCCCAGGCATCACTGAGTGGCGTGTGCAAAACATTGACACTGGTGACAGCCTACCTGTCAAAAATAAACTGTACAGGTGGTCTGACCATGCATTAAAGCTGAGGTTGCTAAGATGCTGGAATTGGGGATAATTGAACCGTCTGAGAGTCCATGGGCCAGTCAAGTGGTGCTGGTACCTAAACCTAATCCTCAGGGGGGACCCAAGGAGTTAAGGTTCTGTGTGGACTACAGAGGATTGAATGCAGTCACAAAGACTGATGCTCACTCTATACCTAGAGCTGAAGAGCAATTGAGAGAGAAGCTTTTGCTGTGGTTTGGTCCCTGAAAAAGTTGAGACCATATTTGTTTGGGACTCACTTTCGTGTTCAAACTGACCACAGGCCTCTCAGATGGCTCATGCAGATGAGAGGGGAGAATCCCAAGCTGTTAAGGTGGTCCATTTCCCTACAGGGAATGGACTTTACAGTGGAACACAGACCTGGAGTTGCCCATGCAAATGCGGATGGACTTTTCAGGTTTTTCCACTTAGCTGATGAGGACTACCAGGGTGTAGGTTAGTAGCTCATCACCTTTCGTTTGGGGGGGGGGCTGTGTTGCAAAGTCATCCTGTGCCCTGGGCACCCCCCCACTTTTTGCTGACTGATACTGGTGGTAACTGACTCTGACTGACCCTGGGCTCTGCCTAACCAGGCCCAGGGCCCGTGCTATGCTGAAAACACTTAGAATACAGTGAAAACACCTACATACACTAGGGTACACTAAGGGTTGGGGTACCCCTGTGATTGGCATGACGTACCCCATAGGGCACTAGTACATATTAGGGCAGGGGGATTGAAACTACCTATCAGTCCCTATTATTTAATAGGCATAGCAGTTTAGAGACCAGCAGACCTTTCTGTACGTGCATGTGTGCACTGTTGAAGCATGAGGTCATTTTTAAAAGTGGTTCTGTGTGGCAGGACTGCTTTTAAAAAGTAAATTGTGCCCAAACTCGACATTTGTGTTTGGGGCACTTACAAATGGTTAACCTACAATGTTTTGGCATATTAGGTACCCCCAGGGTCTCCCCTAGGTATCCCAGGAGTGCGGGGTCAGGTATCTATAAGGTGGACCCTTATAAAATGAGTTTTATATGCCCTGGGTAAAGTGAAATTGCACATTTCACTCCCCACATTGTGATAAAGTGCTGCCCAAAATCGACTTTGGTGGTAGGAGCACTGTGGAGGGAGGATCTGCAATATTTGTACATATTCAGAACCCCTGAAGTCTCACCTAGGTGTTCCTGGGGTGGGGGTCCTGTAGATATATGTAGCGTACTTATAAAATATGTTTTATAAGCCCTGGTGCTGGAAAAATGGCCCAAGTCACTTTTCCCATTGCAAATCCCATGCCATAGGTTAACATTGGAAAAGGTTATTAGTTAATAACTGGAGAAAGAAAAGCCATAAAACTAGGATTAAAGGACTCAGTAGAATGGTAATGATAAATCCAACAATATGGTATTGTTGAATTTATTGTAAAATCTACAGACAAGAAGTTAGAAGATTGTTTTTGTCTGTAAGCCAAAATTCAACCCTGTACTGCTCTGCCCTGATTGGTCAGAGATAAGTGGGTGAGCCTGGCTGCTTTGAAGAGGTGATAAATGACCCATGGGGTTAGGAAGCCTCTCGGGGAGGAGAGGATGCTGGGCATAGGAATGCCAGAGCAGGGGGAGGAGTCGTAAACCATGGTCTTCAAAGGAAAGAGAAGGCCTCAGTGTCATTTACAACTTTAAACTGTTCACCTAGAGCCAGATGCTAGGATTAAGGAAGGAATGAGCAGATGCCAGGGGGAGAGACTATGGAGAATAGCAATCCTAGGGGTGTGTTTAAACAGGTCTTCTCTGCCTGCTGAAAATTCTGACATATTGAATTTTGGAAGAATAGTGGTTTCTGGGTTAGCATTTCGCCACACTCTGCAGGAAGTGGTCAGACCTTTGGGTGGAACCCTGCAGCTCATTGGACAGGAGTGCCCTCCTGCTTGACCCCAGAGAACACTGAATAAGTATCTGAGAAGGGCAGAGCCCCTCAGATCTGCTGCTTGAAACTTAAGAAAGCAAGACGGGCCATGCTGGAGGTTTGATGTGCATTTCAAAAGGCCAGCACTCCAAAGGCTGTACCATCTACAACTACAGCCTGTGGATTACTTTGCTGTAAAAGGACTAAAGAGTGGACTCCCTGCAAGCAACAGGTTAACAGAGCTCACCTGGAACATCATCACAAGAATCAACAGCCTGGAGTACTACCAGTGGATTTGTAAGGGTTTTGTTCAAGTGGATTGTGGGAATTGAAGTCTCACACTTTCAAGGACCCTCTTGGAGAGTCCAGAACCTTGGATTGTGTGTTGGATACTTTGGGACCCGCAAGAAGAACTTCAGGAAGGAGTTCTAACTGGACCCAGCCTGCTGGAGGAGGCTGCACAAGAGTGGTGAGAGATCCTCCAGAACAATTGCTAAAAGTGAATGTGTCCCTGTCAGAGGCATCGAAATGACTAAAAGGGGCACTGTTGGTTTCTAAGCACTAGAAAGTGACTAATCTTTAAAAATTCATATCTCTAGTTCCCTACAGTGGATTCTTTTTCGTTTTGGTGTCATTTAAAAGATAAAAATATTTCCTATTTTTATAAATAGGTGTTTGATTTTTATTTTGTGTTGTGTCTTAATTATTTACTGAATTGGTGTTTCTAAATGCTTTACATACCTGTCTTTGAAGTTAAGCCTGCCTGCTCGCAGCCACGTTACCAAGGGTTGAGCATAGGAATAATTTTCTAAGACCGATTCTGAGCCCTATACTGTAAAAGTGGCCTTATTGCCAGTGGCAGACCTACATTTGCCCCTACCAATAATCCACTTTTCAACATTTGGTGCTCAGCGGTGTGGATGAGGACTTGTGTTTAAAGATTACACCTTTCTGTAAAGTGAATTAAGATTTTAAAAATCCTCTAAATTGCCTTAGAACAAAACTTTTGAGTTTGATTTTTGGAATTTGGACTAAACAGTTTTTAATCCATGGTTATGATTTTTCCAAATTGTTCTAAGTCTGTTGTGCCTCGTTATTGTGACCGAAAACTAGGGAACCATGGAGATGGACCTGGCTAAACTGTCCCAGTTCGCGGTGGGTGATCTCAGGGTACAGTGTAGGCTTAGGGGGCTGCCTGCTTCCAACAAGATTAAGAAGGCAGCGTTGCTTAAGTCCCTAACGGCCTGGGCTGGGGTAGCTGAGGAGATTCAAGGGGGGATAGAGGGTGAGGATGATGCCTCTTCCATTTTTTCTGATGTTAGTCATATGATTCCAGATGGTGGGAGGGGAAGGGTCCCTTACTCAGGAACCACCACTGTCCCTTGCAGGGAGACAGGTTAAGGCTCAATTAGCTTTGATAGCTTTGGAGCAGAGGAAACTGGAATTGGCTGAGAAGAGATGGGAGAGGGAGGAGGCGTTAAAAAGAAATGGTGGCAGTGAAAATGATGAAGATTTTGAAATGTCCAGGGGTGGTGGTCTTAATCACAAACTGCCCAAGGGTATAGTACCCAAGTACACTGAGGGGGATGACATTGACAAGTGGCTAGCAGCTTTTGAGAGGGCCCTTCGAATGAGTAGGGTCCACTCTAAGTATTGGGGTGCACTCCTGTGGGAGTTGATTCCAGTAGCTGGGAGGGATAGGCTCCTGACCCTGAAGGGAGAGGATGCAGAATCATACCAGCAGATGAAGGCATGCTTAGTTAAGAGATTTGGTCTGACTCCAGAGCAGTACAGGGTGAAGTTTAGAGGCACACAGAAATTTAGTTCAAAATCTTGGGTAGACTTTGTGGACGCTTCAGTGAAGGCACTGGAAGGCTTGATTGTTGGTAACACTGTTGACACATATGAGGGATTGTATAATTTGTTTTTGAATGAACATATTTTGACTCATTGTGCAGAAGAGAAGTTACGCCAGTATCTAGTGGACTCTAATCTGACAGACCCCAGAGAGCTGGGAGAAGCAGCTGATGAGTGGGTGAGAACCCGGGATTCCATTCAGCACCCGGGGGGTGACCAGAAGAAAGGAGGACAGGTCCCTCCCCAGATCAAAGCCCAAGGGAAAGAAGGTCAAAACCAGACGGAGTCCTCCAAAGACCCACAAAAACCTGCACAAGGAGGGGGGCCCGAGCCAACCCAAATTCAAAGGGAGGGGGTATCAGGGAAAGAATGGTAGGTTCTTTGATCCCTCAAAGGTGGGTAAGTGCTTTGACTGTAACCAGCCAGGGCACAAACAGGGAGATGCAGTCTGCACCAAGAAGCTCCCCCCTAAGGGGCCATCCACAGGGATTGCCAGTGTCAGTACAGGGGTGGGGAGTGGTGCTCCAGAGAGGGGTAGTCAGGTGGTGGAAGCAACCTTAGTGTCCCTGGGTGGGGTGAATATTGCAACCCTTGCTGCCTTACCTCCAAACATGGACAAGTACAGGCAGAGGCCTAACGTGAATGGGACTGAGTTTGAGGCTATCAGAGACACAGGGGCTAGTGTAACTATGGTCCTGGATGAGCTGGTGCCTCCAGGGAGGGTGCTACCTGGTGAGTTTCATCAGGTGACTTATGCAGACAGCACTACCAAACTCCATCCTATGGCTGTGGTGGATTTGGAATGGGGAGGTGTGACAGGCCCTATGAAGTTAGCTGTGTCAATGGTGCTCCCAGTCCAGTGTTTACTGGGCAATGATCTTGAAGCCTCTCAGTGGTCGGAGGTGGAGAGAGGACTCCATATGAAAATATTGGAGCTCCCTGAGTGGGTATGTGCTGTGACTAGGTCACAGACTAGTCAGAAGGGAGTGTCTGGACAATTGGACCCTGGAACAAAGGGCCAAGCATCCAGGGACAAGGGTACTGGGCCTGGTGAGCCAGCCCAGGGAACTCCAGTGGTGCAGGAAGAATCTAACCCTGATGGGGAGGATCTGGCCTCTGAGGGAGGGACTCCATCCCTGCCAGAGCTGTCAGATTTGGCAGAGCTGACAGGAGCAGGTGGACCCTCCAGAGAGGAGTTTAGTAAGGGACAGAGAGACTGTCCCACCCTTGAGAGCTTGAGGCGGATTGCTTCTAAGCAAGAGGAGGGGGATGACAGTGTGTTTCACAAACTCTACTGGGAAGATGGACTGCTTTATACTGAGGCCAGAACCCTCAAGGAGGGGGCCACCAGGAGGTTGGTGGTGCCCCAGATGTACAGAGAGTTCATCCTGACTTTGGGTCATGATATCCACTTGGCAGGACATTTGGGACAGACAAAGACATGGAACCGGTTGGTGAACCATTTCTACTGGCCCCATATGTCTGAAAAGGTAAAGGAGTTTTGCAACTCCTGAGTCACCTGTCAGGCCAGTGGCAAGGCAGGGGGCAAGACAAAGGCTACCCTAATACCACTGCCAGTGGTTGGGGTTCCTTTTGAAAGGGTAGGGATGGACATTGTTGGTCCCCTGGACCCACCTACGGCATCAGGGAATAGGTATATCTTAGTGGTAGTGGACCATGCCACTAGGTACCCTGAAACAATCCCTCTTAGAACCATTGATGCTCCTGCAGTGGCTAGAGCACTGCTTGGTGTGTTCACCAAAGTGGGTTTTCCGAAAGAGGTGGTATCAGATAGGGGCACAAACTTCCTGTCCAGCTATCTGACTGCTATGTGGGATGAGTGTGGGGTCAACTACAAGTTCACCACCCCCTATCACCCACAAGCAAATGGTCTTGTTGAGAGATTCAACAAAACCCTAAAGGGCATGATAAATTGGTTGTCAGAGAAACTCAGGAGGAGATGGGATGTTCTCCTCCCATTCTTACTGTTTGCCTACAGGGAGGTGCCACAGAAAGGGGTTGGTTTCAGTCCCTTTGAGTTTTTGTTTGGACACCCTGTGAGCCTGCTGAGAGAGTCTTTAGAGAAGCCTCTTAAAGAAGCAAAGGACAATGTGCTTGACTATGTGCTAGGCATGAGATCTAGAATGGCAGAGTATATGTACAAGGCAAACAGGAAACTGGAGGCCAGCCAGGAGCTCATGAAGCACTGGTATGATCAGAAGGCTACTATGCCTGAGTATGCTCCAGGACAATTGGTGTGGGTGTTGGTGCCTGTGGCTCCCAGGGCCCTCCAGGACAAGTGGAGTGGGCCCTATCCAATCTTAGAAAAGAAGGGTGAGGTTACCTATTTGGTTGACCTTGGCACCTCCAGGAACCCTCATAGGGTCCTGCATGTGAATAGATTGAAACCCCACCATGACAGGGTAGCCATGACCATGTTACTAGTCACTGATAAGGGAGTGGAGGAGGCAACTGAGCCGGTGCCCGACCTCCTCTCCACTAACATGCAAGATGGGTCAGTGGAGGGAGTTGTGCTCTCTCCCAAGTTGACAGACCAGCAGCACAGAGACTGTAAGCTAGTGCTGGAACAGTTTGCTGGCCTGTTCTCTTTGACCCCAGGCATCACTGAGTGGCGTGTGCAAAACATTGACACTGGTGACAGCCTACCTGTCAAAAATAAACTGTACAGGTTGTCTGACCATGCATTAAAGCTGAGGTTGCTAAGATGCTGGAATTGGGGATAATTGAACCGTCTGAGAGTCCATGGGCCAGTCAAGTGGTGCTGGTACCTAAACCTAATCCTCAGGGGGGACCCAAGGAGTTAAGGTTCTGTGTGGACTACAGAGGATTGAATGCAGTCACAAAGACTGATGCTCACTCTATACCTAGAGCTGATGAGCTCATTGACAGGTTAGGGGCTGCTAAGTACCTGAGTACTTTTGATTTGACTTCAGGATACTGGCAGATTGCCCTCACTGATGAAGCAAAGGAGAGGTCAGCATTTTCCACACCAGAGGGACATTATCAGTTCAAGGTAATGCCCTTTGGCTTAAAGAATGCACCTGTCACCTTCCAAAGGTTGGTGAACAGGGTCTTGTCTGGGTAGGAACAGTTCAGTGCAGCTTACCTGGATGATATAGCTGTATACAGTTCTACCTGGGGGCATCACTTAAGCCACCTAAGGAAAGTGCTTCAGGCCATGCAGCATGCAGGTCTGACTATTAAGGTAAGTAAGTGCCAAATAGGGCAGAGTTCTGTGGTGTACCTGGGCCACCTGTTAGGTGGGGGCCATGTACAGCCTCTCCAAACTAAAATCCAAACTATTTTGGATTGGACCGCTCCTGTTACCCAAACTCAGGACAGGGCATTCCTTGGACTGACAGGGTATTATAGAAGGTTTGTTCAAAATTATGGGACCATTGTGGGGCCCCTAACCGAACTCACTTCTAAGAAGAGGCCCAAAAAGGTGTATTGGACCCCAGAGTGTCAGAAGGCTTTTGACACTCTGAAAGTTGCTATGTGTTCAGCACCAGTGCTGCTGGCCCCTGACTTACAAAAGAATTTGTGGTTCAGACAGATGCTTCAGAACAAGGGATTAGGGCAGTGTTGTCACAGCTAAATGAAGAGGGCCTTGATCAGCCAGTTGCCTTTATTAGCAGGAGTATTCTTCCCAGAGAGCAGAGGTGGAGTGCCATTGAGAGAGAAGCTTTTGCTGTGGTTTGGTCCCTGAAAAAGTTGAGACCATATTTGTTTGGGACTCACTTTCGTGTTCAAACTGACCACAGGCCTCTCAGATGGCTCATGCAGATGAGAGGGGAGAATCCCAAGCTGTTAAGGTGGTCCATTTCCCTACAGGGAATGGACTTTACAGTGGAACACAGACCTGGAGTTGCCCATGCAAATGCGGATGGACTTTCCAGGTTTTTCCACTTAGCTGATGAGGACTACCAGGGTGTAGGTTAGTAACCCATCACCTTTCGTTTGGGCGGGGGCAGTGTTGCAAAGTCATCCTGTGCCCTGGGCACCCCCCCACTTTTTGCTGACTGATACTGGTGTTAACTGACTCTGACTGACCCTGGGCTCTGCCTAACCAGGCCCAGGGCCCGTGCTATGCTGAAAACACTTAGGGGCCGATTCCGATCTCGGCCGGTAGGGCTCCGAATCGGATTCGGCTTTACTGGATCCGATTCGGAGCCCTGTTTCCCGACCGAACCGTACGCGGGTCCGGCCGAGCGAGTACGATGCGAAATCGCCGACCGACTCGTCCGGGCGTCCCGACCGCTCCGACCGACTCGCTCCCGGCTCGAACCGCTCCGACCGACTCGCTCGGACTCGACTCGCACCGCGCAATGGAGACGTTTCCCGGCCGGGTAAGTACGATGTGCGCCGCGAGCAGTCCGACCGAGCCGCGCACTCCGGCTCGTAAGAGCTGTCGGAGCCGTACTTTGGGGGTCCGTGTCTGACCCCCCTGTACGCGTAGCCGCGCGAGTCGCACACAGGGGGACCCATGGGTCCCCCTACCTGTGCGTGTACGGCGCGAATCGCTTCGCCGCGTACCCGCTGTAGGGGGCGCCCTTGTCCGACTCCGCACCCATTGAGTCAATGGGAGCCCGCGTACGCGTTGTACGACCGGCTCCCATTGACTTCAATGGGAGTCCGACCGACTCGAGTCCGATAACATACGGACGCATCGTACTCGTTCGGTCGGACTGCACGGGTCCGATTCGGTCGGAAATCTCTCCGGGTCCGGCTCGGTCGGAGAAATTTCCGGCCCGAATCGGAATCGACCCCTATGAATACAGTGAAAACACCTACATACACTAGGGTACACTAAGGGTTGGGGTACCCCTGTGATTGGCATGACGTACTGTTGTATTCTCCTTAGGGTGTCCATAACAGGCTTTCCAAATATCATGTCCTTATATAGGCACAATTCGCCCTGTCCTTATATAGGCATAGAATCCCAGGCCTTATTTAGGCATTAAACCGTGCACTCCAAATACAGGCATGGTCCTGACATCCGTCCACCCTAACGTCACAACGAGTTCATGAAGAACAGACCCTTAGGCTGCGGGAGTTTCCCTAGCTCAGGACTATTGATTTCTTCAAGGCCTCATCTATTATGCATGAACCATTATTCCTTAGGGGTTCATTCATGACGTCTTTTGTTGTCTAACTCACGTCAATGCTAACATTCCTAAGGTACTCTCAGGTATAAATATACCTTCCCTAGCCCCTGTAAACCAGAGGAGACCTAGACTTCAGAGGAACCTGTATCCCGGCCTGACGCACTGAGAAGACGCTGCCATTCCCTGCACGCAGAGAGCCCAGCTTCCAGTGATCTGACTTCCCTTGCGGGGTGTTGGAGTTCGAGTCTGGCAAAGAGATTCCAACCTCTCTCATTCTTCAGGTATGGAGCTGATAAGAACCTAGAGGGACTCTTGGCATACTAGGCATACTAGACTTAACATACTCTTAGTATACCATAGTAAGGAATACTTCACCTACTTCTTCCCTCTTCCTACACCTAGGTTAGGTTAGGTTAGGTACACTGGGGTAGAACTAGCTTAGCACCGCATCGTATGAGTACTCGCATTTTTAGTCTGTGTTATTTATGTAACAGCATTTGTACTAAAAGATAATGCTATCGCAGTATTATTTATTTCTACTGCTCACCCTGTACATTATTTATCTCGCATACTGTCTTGTGATCGTAACAGCACATTATACTTACACCAGAAACAAGACTGTTCAATAAACCTTTTATTGAAAACGCCCGTCTATTATTTCTGTGCAACTCTGAGGAAAACTAAGCATGCACGACTGAGCTGAGTGAAATAGTTATCTAGTGTTTCCACGACTCTGGGACACGTTCTGATTCTAAAAGGAAAACATATTGGTCATGTTTTGCGGCTGCCAGAAACTACTCCCTTCTTGTTGTCAAGGAGTTTCTAGTGGCCTCTGAGCTAGCTGGCACAAGTAATTAAGTTTAATATACTCGATAGGGACATACCGACCTTAGTCCTATGTCAAACCTATAGGATATATTATTCCAATGCGCAGAGCCTATTAGGGAAATAGGAGCTACACTTCATGGCGCCCAACGGTTTGGTTAGGCAGTAATTCAACTTTAGATACTGAGTAACTCAGCTGTGCTATTTTCTCTCAAAGACCCCTACCCATATACTCCAAAAGACGTCTGGAGTGGGCAGGGTTAGGTATCCGCCAAGGCTACATAGGGAAGCACCCTATATATTAGCTACTTGGTTTGCTCAAACGTTGAAGGATACAGTGTTCCAAAATATTGTGCACCTTATCTTTGTTTCCTTAAAACTTGTTCTACATTTTTCAAAAAACAAAATGCCTGACGGTGACAATGACACCGAAAACGGTGGAACTGCGGCTGATCCAGCCCAAGCAGTAGTTTTTAACCTTACAGGTTTAAATGAAACTGAGGAGGGTGTTATACACATCCCTCAAAACTTAAGCAGAGCCATAACTCTAAAACTTATAAAACATGGCCTATCGCCAAGAGGAGGTAGAGCAGTTTTCGTGATAGAGGCACATGAATCATTTCAGACAGAGGTATTCTATTCATGGGTACTACTTCCGGAATGCAATCCAACATCACAAACATTTCACTTCTACAAAGAAGATGAACTACCAGAGGAATACATTCCTTTCGAGGATATTGAAATTCCATTAACATACCAAGAGCATCAGCTCTGGTTTAAAGGCGCCCTAAAACATCACAAAAACATTACCAGGCTCGGTCCACTAGGTAGACCAGGAGCAACATGGCCGATTTTAGCCGGCTACACACCTCATCCTGAACTGGATATAATGACAGATGAGGAATTATATACTCAAATAAAAGAGTTAATAAAAATTTACAGACAATTGGTCCAATATGTCATGCAGACTTTTACAGTCCGACCACCATTGACATATCCAAACCCAACTCCCCAACAGGGAAATACACTAAAAATTACACCACAGACTCTATATTCAGTCATGGGTAAAATGCCCACAAAATGTGAGCAAATTCCGTTTTGGATAGCTCAAAAAATTACACAAATCGAAGCAGTATTTCCAAATACTAGCCCACATGAGAAACACAGAATCCTAACAATCAGTTTACCGATGGGGATAATACCACAACTGGAAGACTGCACCACTTGGGGCTCAGTCTTTGCTGCCATCCATACTAAAACACATGGTGTTCCGTCAATTGCGGTAATACCTGATGTCCTAAAACAAATTCAAAATGAATATGGGGCAGAGCCTGCTCTAAATTTAAGTATGAAGTTACTGAAAAATTTCGAGCAGGTCTCAACAATAATATTATCTAATATTAAAGGGGAGGCAGCAGCAGTGGCAATTCGCCAAAAATTTAGGGAATTCGATGTTACAGAACATCAAACTGAGCTACCCAGAATTATAGAACAATCTTATGCAGAATTAGGCAGAGATAGTTTGGGTGGAAGACCACTGAAACCAAAACTATCTGAAAGTCCTGAGAAGGACTCAATAAAACAAACTCCTACATCTTCTAAAAAGAAGTGGGAGTCTACTAAACAAAAATCAAACGAGAAACGTTCTCAATCCCGAGGTAGGTCTCCTCATCAGGAGCCCTCTGAAAGGAGGTATAACCTCAGGAATAGGGATAATTTAAGAAAACCTGATAGGTATCATGATACTGATACACGTTCCTCTCGTCCCTTTCAGATCTCACCACAGACTTCGGAAAGAAGAGGACGGATGGAACACAGAGAAGAACGCGTGACATCGAAAGACGACAAACACGCTCCAAAAACTAAAGTAAAACCTCAATTCTCCAAAAGAAAGTAGCAGGTCTAAAGATAAGACATGCCGAGAATACTGAGAACGCAACTCAAGAACGGAGAATGGGCTCAGACCTTGCTGGACAGTGCAGCAGAAGTCACAATAGTTCGCCAGAACCTGAGGGAACTTCTGGAGATAGTGGACTTGAATGAGTACATCACAGTTGAGACTGTAGACACCAGGGTTAGTACTCCACAAAAGTTATATGACATAACACTTCGGATGGACGGAGACAAACCTAGACAGGTGAAAGCACTTTTTGGGGAAAAACTATCAAAGGGCTATGACATACTTCTAGCAGAAAAGGACTGGCCACCACAATTTGTGAGGGAGTGCCCACACGGAGAGGACATAATTATGCCTGCCTTCTCCAACCATATACCAATGCATCTAAGATATACATATGCCAGGAAATGGGCAGTGGCCCAGGCCCCAGCATTATATAAAAATCATGTAGGATGGGGTGAAGATTCACCTCACCATAAAATACATCTGAAACATGAACCAACTGCACAACGGCAGTATCCTATTAAGCAAGAAGCTAAAAAACAGGTCAGGGAGATCTTAGATCAACTTGAATACCAAGGGGTGATTGAAACATGCACCTCCTCAATGAACAATCCTTTGTTTCCTGTCTCCAAACCAGACAAAACATATCGTCTAGTTTTGGATTACAGACATCTAAACACTTGTTCTAAAACTTTTGCAGTGCAAAATGCACATAGCACAGCATTAATGAATAACATTGTGCGTAAAAAATATAAAACAACATTAGACATCTCAAATGGTTTCTTTTGTCAAAACATAGCACCTGAAAGCAGGTACTTAACAGCATTCTCCATAATGGGGACCCAGCGTCACTTTTGTCGACTCCCACAAGGGTTCAAGAATAGCCCAGGTTTATTCTCAGTGAGGGTAATGGAGTTACTACAAATTTATGACAATGAGGCATTGTCCTATGTCGATGACATATATCTGACAGACGATGACCTAGTAAAACACTTGAACAGGGTGAGCACCATTATACTGGGATTCGCCTCTGAGGGTTACAAATTCAACTTTATAAAGTCCAGAATTGCCCATCTCAATGTCCTATTTCTAGGATATGAGCTTTCAAGTGAAGGCAAGAGCTTGGCAGCTAACTTTTTAGAAAGGTGTGCGCTGCTCCAACCTCCGAAAACGCTAAAAAACTTACAATCAATCCTGGGTTTCTTACATTTTGGAAGAACATACATTATAAACTATGCAGAAAGGGTTAAACCTCTCTACGCATTAATCAAACCTGATTTTTCAATCAAAAACTGGACACAGCAACACACAGAAATTTTGCGTTCACTCCAGGCTAACATGTTAGCAACAAATCACTTACAAACACGCGTAAGTGAACGAAATTTGGTGATCCGAATCATTTCGGGTCAATGCGGATTCACCTACTTAACTTTCAATGAGGGTGAAAAAATACCAATAGCGTATAAATCACACTTGTACACACAAGCGGAAATGCGCTTCAGTTCTACTGAAAAAATTCTAACAGCAGTTCAAACCGCTGTAGCAAAGGAAAGAGCCTTAGCCCAAGGGAAACGCATTATTATCGTAACCGCAGAAGGCATTGCATCCAAGATGGATACAATGGGTTAATTCTCTTGCTGCAACAGATGTTGAATATGTTTTTGATCCAGATTTAAAAACACAAGCCTTCCTGCAGTACGAACATGAATGTCCCCTGCCCACTGAAATTCTGCCTCTCGATCAGTACGAATTCATAATTTATACTGACGGATCCGCACAACCCGCAATAGGGGGTAAGCAAGCTTACAGTGCAGCGTGTGCTATCGTTAAAGGTTGCATGCGAAATGGCATCTTCAGACCTATGGTCACTAAAACGCAGTCTCTAGGAGATTGTACAGCTCAGCGAGCTGAACTACAAGCATTCAAACTGGCACTTGAAAGTACAGATTGAGAATTCCCCACACTAATCGTGTGCGATTCATTTTACTGTGTGCAGTCGTATAATGAATATATACAAAACTGGCTTGAAAATGGTTTCAAAGATGCGAAAGGTGGCACAATAAAGCACAAATTGCTTTGGGAACAAGTAGTTCAGTTGAAAAACGAACTACCAAAGGCTCACGTGATCCACACACTGAGTCATCAACGTGATGGCGTTCACGTTGCAGGAATTCATTGGCTGATGAAGCCGCAAAGGGGGCTGTGCAAACGGCTTCCGTAGCTGCGATCACTCGTTCAAAAACAAAAATAGACGGTGAGATAATGTTGGCTGTCAATGCTTCAAGCAAGGGTAGTAGTGCAGCGTTACCAAAAAAGTTTCCACTCAAGTACTCTTATGTAATTGAAGCGAACAACGTTCCTTTTGCTCGAATCCCTGGAGTGGGGGATAGGGTAATACCAAACATGGAACGTAGAGCAGCCTTGATTTATGAAACACATTTGGGGGAGGGTCTGTCACATCAAGGGATCTCTAAGACTATCCTGACTTTAAAAGAGATGTACTGGTGGCCTGGGATGAATACAGAAATTCACATATTCATCAACAACTGCTTAGACTGTAAATTACAGCGAGAGAGCCACCAGACACCATGCTGCGAATGCGGCAGCCCAGTACAGACACCACTGTTAGACAGCATTTGACTATCTACGCGCCTGCGTTCTACTGGACAAAGGCATTCCCGCAAATACTGAATCTAGGTTCCTATGGTTATGGCCTCAGCGCTCAGCTGACGCTCGAACTGTTATAAGAGATTTGCGAGTATTTATCGGCATATACGCAATAGGCACGCTACATTCTGACCAGGGTCCTGCGTTTAGCTCTCGGGCTTACAAAGACGCCATGGCCAGTCTGGGCGTTGCATTGCGGTACTCCTCTCCATTCCATCCTGAGGGAAATTCGGTTGTGGAAAGGAAAAACCGGGACATAAAGCAGTCTATAACAGCTAGAGTATTAGGTTCGGGTGACGGGTGGGTCAAACACCTTAGTGGCGTTCAGCGCGCAATGAACAATCTGCCAAGAAGTTCTCTAGGGGGGGTCACTCCATATGAAGTCCTATTTGGGATGAGAATGTGGGTACCAGACTTAGACAACGTAGGCACAGTGGTGGAAAATAAACCCTTTGATATCAAAGATCGTTTGGCTGTTTTACAGGACTTAAACAAATTAAGAACGAAACAAAGCAACGTATTCCTACAGTCAACCACCACTGGGGATCAACCGGCTGTCCCAGCAAGGCCTGTCTGGATTCCAAAAGTTGGGGATCTAGTCAGAGAAAAATTGTGGACAAGAAGGAATTTGGACCTTCTTACAGACAACCAGTACCTGTCCTAGCAGTTCAAGGAACAAGAACAGTACTACTGCCGCCCCTTGCTGGAAGAAAGGAGAAAAGATTTGTGTCCATCGACCTGATCAAACCACAGTATGTGGCCAATACTAAATAGTAGGCCTCGTGGACTCCGACCTAGTAGCAAACGCACTCCTCTCGCTACTATCCAAGAGGTTCATACTGAAAGACTGATAACAATCGAGAATTCAGCTGAAACAAATGAAGGACTATGCAACAACGCTATGGAACTCATACCTCTTGAAGAACAAGTAACAGTTCGTCCAAATACACCTGTCTACACCAACGTAACAAGTGATGAACTGATTCCAGTGATTTCTACAAATCCTGATGCAATTCAAACAATTGACAGAACTGCTTCTGGCTACTTCATTAACTTTGATACGTTCTCAGAAGATCCAAGTGAACCTGAAACAACGCCAGTGTCATTGAAATACAAGCAGCAAGTACAAGACTTTCTTCACTTTCTGAAAAAGACTTATTTGGTTTCTCCATGGATTGAACTCTGGATTACATCTGGACTTTTTGTTTTCCTGCTCTGGCTAGCTTTGGTAACAACAGTAAGCGTGCTAATAAGTGGCAGATACATCCATGTGAACACTGAAGGAAAAGACGTAAACGTACTATTGAAACCTCATAAATCTTCCCATCGTGAAGCAAGAGACTTGTCATCAGTGAACATCACAGCTGTTCCTATACACGATGGTATAGTGTGGGACAAAACGGATTTTGATTTATTCGGTCCGACGGAAGAATTGAACAATCCACATTTGTTTAAAATTTCACTAAGTGATCTAATCACATCCAGTACCTATTCTGATGATTGGGACTTTGAGACTGTGACTGATATTATGTTTGACCTAGAAGGATCTGCTGCATTTTCTAAAAATGAATATTTAGAGGGTTCATCAGACTATGAAGAACTGTATTGTTATAATCACTATGGTCATCATTTTTTGCATAAATCTGCATATCCAAGAAATGTGTTTATGTTTAACCAATGGGAACATTGTCCTACACCACCTAAAGGTAGTTCAAAAACATTTGCCAGTAAATTTCCATATTTTCAGGTTACAATATATCTGATCCAGAAATGTTTTACTATAAAAATGTAAACAAAACAGGACTGAAAATTATGTTAACAAATACAAAACAGATTTATTCTGTATTATTGAATGCCCAACTGTCTAGACAGGGTTTCGACTTTTGGAAAGACACAATAGACACAAAAACGTTGTGGGGTACTAAAGAATGGCAAGTACAGGGGATAGAAGCTTTATTTAGAGCCTGCATCATCCCTGAACAAATAATGTTTTTGAATGAAACTATCCAACAAACATCTTGTCTTGGATTAGCCAAGATCAAAGAGATGAACACACCTTCTGTACCAACTCCTGCAAAAAATAACGAAACTCAGGCAGTGGTGACAGTCGACAATATACTACAACTCAACAGATCTAATCCGGATTGGAAAAAATGGTTGATCTGGCCCACAGACACGAATAACTGTCAGGAAAGATTCCTGAATAAAACTCAGGGCTTTACTATTCATAGGCCAGACCCAAGATACATCCAAAGACAACATCCGGGGGTAGTAACAACATACAGCGTAGGGAAGTTATGCCTCGATTGGCTGCATACATCTACACTACAGGATGTGAAACAACACTTATCCTTACTTGCAAAAGACGCAGATCTTAGGGATTTCTTGCTTGGACCAAGAAAACCGCGTCAAAAACGTTTCATATATGCCGGCATTTATGCTGCTTATAATGAAGCTTGGAAGGTGTCACAGATGGAGGCCGCAGAACGAATACGTGAACTTGATCGTATTAATTTAGAGAAAACACTCTCTGTGGTCGACAATGGGAAAAGTTACCATTCACAGTGGCAGAAAAACCAGCTACAGAATGGCTTATTCATGGCAAAATTACACTACCTGTGACTACTTTTCAGTTTCAGTATTGTCTCAGACAAATGCAAGCAGGCAAATATGAAAGGTTGGGTAAGGAATACATTAAGACATCTTGGGCTTTACCGTATACATATAGATGTTGGAGCGGGGATCGTGAAGTGTTTTTAAGCGGTAAAAACTGTAAACGTGCACTAAGCGGTCCACTTATATGTCAGGACATTTCCTTACACGGGGCTTGTAATGGTTCTGTGGCAAATTTGTCTTGCCATCAGCAGGATACACCAGCTGCTGTGATTAATCCAACGTTTGGACAACTTTCTAATGGGAGTTACCTCATGTTGAATGATCAGAGTTGCTGTGGCATGCTGCCAGGCATCCCATATCTAGTAACGGTCAACTCCAGGGTCACTTGCTGTATGCAAGTATTGTTTGCCCCAATAGACACAGTCAGGGAGTCGCCTTTGTGGCCTTCGCTGAACGTCTCTTTTATAAGATTTGATACTTTAAGCAGAATGAAAGCCATGCTTTTACAACAAACTGTGCCTTTGACCTCGGCCAAAGAAACCTATGATCTGCAAATTGCAAGGACTTCGGCTGAGATACAGACTTTAATACGTACAAACTGCCCTATACATTTCGTGGAAATGATAGGACGAAATTTCAACATGTCTGATACAACAGGAATTGTACATGTATTTAAGGGCATCTGCTCGGGTCTGTTAGCACCTTTCCAGGCAATACTCGGAATCATCCCAAA
Source organism: Calotriton arnoldi (assembly GCA_963921515.1). Classification (NCBI taxonomy): domain Eukaryota; kingdom Metazoa; phylum Chordata; class Amphibia; order Caudata; family Salamandridae; genus Calotriton; species Calotriton arnoldi. The sequence continues at coordinate 1,430,893 of CAWUFW010004387.1, forward strand.
CTTTGCACATTCGGTGTTTGGTGGCATACCATTAATTCTAGCACTCGTTGCCGGAATTCTATTTCTCTTCCTGCTATTTCGCTATGGCCAGCCAATTCGCCGACATCACTCCGAGCGACATGGAGAAAGCTCTCCTTGAACGAAAGTGCCGTGAGCAAATAGTACAGCTTTTGGGCATAAATCGTCTATGGGACCTTAATACCACATGGTTCCTGTCCTTTAGACCAATCTGGCAAGATTGCATCTTACCTGTTCTACGATGCCTGCTATGCGGTGTAGAATGTGTGTTGGACACCTGTCTAACATTTCCATCGGATGCGCCAACGGACGTCGATACTCTGCTGGACCAGATAACGGCCCATGCTATGTGTTGTCCCCAGCGGCTTCCTATCCTGATAACAGCATTCATTGAGATCTCACAGACGCTTCCGGCTGCTGCTGAGGTACGAGAAAGAACTACAGGCACACAGGTAACAACGGACGCGAACATTGCGACAATTGAAAGCAATGTTTCACATCTCTGTGCGATTAACCTGCTTCACGAGGTGTTCCAACTCACACCAACAACAGTGGATGATGTTTTGTCTATAGAAATAGATGATCTAATGTTTACACCAGACCCGTAAACTGACTCTGATTCAGCATACAGTGTTCCAAAAATACAGCAACAATTTGGCCTTCATATTTTCAAAAACTTGGAACTCTACCAAAAATTGAACTTTTTCCCATTTTTTCGAAGGAAAATGGAACTTCAATCTGCTTAAAGTAAAACTAGCCTTATAGTACAGACTTAGCGTTCCTTCCAAAGACATTTAGTCATCGTGTGTGTCTACAACAGTTCATTGATTTTGCTGACATGAAATAACTTTGATTTATGAACAAACTTATCGATCATTTTTTTGTCAAATGTAAATATTACTGCTTACTTCATTCCAATTGCATTTATTTTCGAATTTTATGCCTGAAATGATAAGCAATGCTTCGAATGTACAGTACCTTTTTGCATTCTAATATGTTTGGTTTTTTTTAAATGCCTTTTCTAAAATGGTTTTATGAAATATTTTAGAAATATGCAATACTCCATTTTTATGTTTAGCATTTTAAATGTTTAGCATTTATGTATTATCGTATACACGAAAGAGGAGTGGGTGTTGTATTCTCCTTAGGGTGTCCATAACAGGCTTTCCAAATATCATGTCCTTATATAGGCACAATTCGCCCTGCCCTTATATAGGCATAGAATCCCAGGCCTTATTTAGGCATTAAACCGTGCACTCCAAATACAGGCATGGTCTCTGACATCCGTCCACCCTAACGTCACAACGAGTTCATGAAGAACAGACCCTTAGGCTGCGGGAGTTTCCCTAGCTCAGGACTATTGATTTCTTCAAGGCCTCATCTATTATGCATGAACCATTATTCCTTAGGGGTTCATTCATGACGTCTTTCGTTGTCCAACTCACGTCAATGCTAACATTCCTAAGGTACTCTCAGGTATAAATATACCTTCCCTAGCCCCTGTAAACCAGAGGAGACCTCGACTTCAGAGGAGCCCGTATCCCGGCCTGACGCACTGAGAAGACGCTGCCATTCCCTGCACGCAGAGAGCCCAGCTTCCAGCTTCCAGCTTCCAGTGATCTGACTTCCCTTGCGGGGTGTTGGAGTTCGAGTCTGGCAAAGAGATTCCAACCTCTCTCATTCTTCAGGTATGGAGCTGATAAGAACCTAGAGGGACTCTTGGCATACTAGGCATACTAGACTTAACATACTCTTAGTATACCATAGTAAGGAATACTTCACCTACTTCTTCCCTCTTCCTACACCTAGGTTAGGTTAGGTACACTGGGGTAGAACTAGCTTAGCACCGCATCGTATGAGTACTCGCATTTTTAGTCTGTGTTATTTATGTAACAGCATTTGTACTAAAAGATAATGCTATCGCAGTATTATTTATTTCTACTGCTCACCCTGTACATTATTTATCTTGAATACTGTCTTGTGATCATAACAGCACATTATACTTACACCAGAAACAAGACTGTTCAATAAACCTTTTATTGAAAACGCCCGTCTATTATTTCTGTGTAACTCTGAGGAAAACTAAGCATGCACGACTGAGCTGAGTGAAATAGTTATCTAGTGTTTCCACGACTCTGGGACACGTTCTGATTCTAAAAGGAAAACATATTGGTCATGTTTTGCGGCTGCCAGAAACTACTCCTTTCTTGTTGTCAAGGAGTTTCTAGTGGCCTCTGAGCTAGCTGGCACAAGTAATTAAGTTTAATATACTCGATAGGGACATACCGACCTTAGTCCTATGTCAAACCTATAGGATATATTATTCCAATGCGCAGAGCCTATTAGGGAAATAGGAGCTACAATACAGTACCCCATAGGGCACTAGTACATATTAGGGAAAGAGGATTGAAACTACCTATCAGTCCCTATTATTTAATAGGGCATGGCAGTTTAGAGACCAGCAGACCTTTCTGCACTTGCATGTGTGCACTGCTGAAGCCTGAGGTCATTTTTAAAAGTGGTTCTGTGTGGCAGGACTGCTTTTAAAAAGTAAATTGCGCCCAAACTCGACATTTGTGTTTGGGGCACTTAAAAATGGTTAACCTACAATGTTTTGGCATATTAGGTACCCTCAGGGTCTCCCCTAGGTGTCCCAGGAGTGCGGGGTCAGGTATCTATAAGGTGGACCCTTATAAAATGAGTTTTATATGCCCTGGGTAAAGTGAAATTGCACATTTCACTCCCCACATTGTGATAAAGTGCTGCCAAAAATCGACTTTGGTGGTAGGAGCACTGTGGAGGGAGGATCTGCAATATTTGTACATATTCAGAACCCCTGAAGTCTCACCTAGGTGTTCCTGGGGTGGGGGTCCTGTAGATATATGTAACGTACTTATAAAATATGTTTTATAAGCCCTGGTGCTGGAAAAATGGCCCAAGTCACTTTTCCCATTGCAAATCCCATGCCATAGGTTAACATTGGAAAAGGTTATTAGTTAATAACTGGAGAAAGAAAAGCCATAAAACTAGGATTAAAGGACTCAGTAGAATGGTAATGATAAATCCAACAATATGGTATTGTTGAATTTATTGTAAAATCTACAGATAAGAAGTTAGAAGATTGTTTTTGTCTGTAAGACAAAATTCAACCCTGTACTGCTCTGCCCTGATTGGTCAGAGATAAGTGGGTGAGCCTGGCTGCTTTGAAGAGGTGATAAATGACCCATGGGGTTAGGAAGCCTCTCGGGGAGGAGAGGTTGCTGGGCATAGGAATGCCAGAGCAGGGGGAGGAGTCGTAAACCATGGTCTTCAAAGGAAAGAGAAGGCCTCAGTGTCATTTACAACTTTAAACTGTTCACCTAGAGCCAGATGCTAGGATTAAGGAAGGAATGAGCAGATGCCAGGGGGAGACTATGGAGAATAGCAATCCTAGGGGTGTGTTTAAACAGGTCTTCTCTGCCTGCTGAAAATTCTGACATATTGAATTTTGGAAGAATAGTGGTTTCTGGGTTAGCATTTCGCCACACTCTGCAGGAAGTGGTCAGACCTTTGGGTGGAACCCTGCAGCTCATTGGACAGGAGTGCCCTCCTGCTTGACCCCAGAGAACACTGAATAAGTATCTGAGAAGGGCAGAGCCCCTCAGATCTGCTGCTTGAAACTTAAGAAAGCAAGACGGGCCATGCTGGAGGTTTGATGTGCATTTCAAAAGGCCAGCACTCCAAAGGCTGTACCATCTACAACTACAGCCTGTGGATTATTTTGCTGTAAAAGGACTAAAGAGTGGACTCCCTGCAAGCTACAGGTTAACAGAGCTCACCTGGAACATCATCACAAGAATCAACAGCCTGGAGTACTACCAGTGGATTTGTAAGGGTTTTGTTCAAGTGGATTGTGGGAATTGAAGTCTCACCCTTTCAAGGACCCTCTTGGAGAGTCCAGAACCTTGGATTGTGTGTTGGATACTTTGGGACCCGCAAGAAGAACTTCAGGAAGGAGTTCTAACTGGACCCAGCCTGCTGGAGGAGGCTGCACAAGAGTGGTGAGAGATCCTCCAGAACAATTGCTAAAGGTGAATGTGTCCCTGTCAGAGGCATCGAAATGACTAAAAGAGGCACTGTTGGTTTCTAAGCACTAGAAAGTGACTAATCTTTAAAAATTCATATCTCTAGTTCCCTACAGTGGATTTTTTTTCGTTTTGGTGTCATTTAAAAGATAAAAATATTTCCTATTTTTATAAATAGGTGTTTGATTTTTATTTTGTGTTGTGTCTTAATTATTTACTGAATTTGTGTTTCTAAATGCTTTACATACCTGTCTTTGAAGTTAAGCCTGCCTGCTCACAGCCACGTTACCAAGGGTTGAGCATAGGAATAATTTTCTAAGACCGATTCTGAGCCCTATATTGTACAAGTGGCCTTATTGCCAGTGGCAGACCTACATTTGCCCCTACCAATAATCCACTTTCCAACATTTGGTGCTCAGCGGTGTGGATGAGGACTTGTGTTTAAAGATTACACCTTTCTGTAAAGTGAATTAAGATTTTAAAAATCCTCTAAATTGCCTTAGAACAAAACTTTTGAGTTTGATTTTTGGAATTTGGACTAAACTGTTTTTAATCCATGGTTTTGATTTTTCCAAATTGTTCTAAGTCTGTTGTGCCTCGTTATTGTGACCGAAAACTAGGGAACCATGGAGCTGGACCTGGCTAAACTGTCCCAGTTCAGCGGTGGGTGATCTCAGGGTACAGTGTAGGCTTAGGGGGCTGCCTGCTTCCAACAAGATTAAGAAGGCAGCGTTGCTTAAGTCCCTAACGGCCTGGGCTGGGGTAGCTGAGGAGATTCAAGGGGGGATAGAGGGTGAGGATGATGCCTCTTCCATTTTTTCTGATGTTAGTCATATGATTCCAGATGGTGGGAGGGGGGAAGGGTCCCTTACTCAGGAACCACCACTGTCCCTTGCAGGGAGACAGGTTAAGGCTCAATTAGCTTTGATAGCTTTGGAGCAGAGGAAACTGGAATTGGCTGAGAAGAGATGGGAGAGGGAGGAGGCGTTAAAAGAAATGGTGGCAGTGAAAATGATGAAGATTTTGAAATGTCCAGGGGTGGTGGTCTTAATCACAAACTGCCCAAGGGTATAGTACCCAAGTACACTGAGGGGGATGACATTGACAAGTGGCTAGCAGCTTTTGAGAGGGCCCTTCAAATGAGTAGGGTCCACTCTAAGTATTGGGGTGCACTCCTGTGGGAGTTGATTCCAGTAGCTGGGAGGGATAGGCTCCTGACCCTGAAGGGAGAGGATGCAGAATCATACCAGCAGATGAAGGCATGCTTAGTTAAGAGATTTGGTCTGACTCCAGAGCAGTACAGGGTGAAGTTTAGAGGCACCCAGAAATTTAGTTCAAAATCTTGGGTAGACTTTGTGGACGCTTCAGTGAAGGCACTGGAAGGCTGGATTGTTGGTAACACTGTTGACACATATGAGGGATTGTATAATTTGTTTTTGAAGGAACATATTTTGACTCATTGTGCAGAAGAGAAGTTACGCCAGTATCTAGTGGACTCTAATCTGACAGACCCCAGAGAGCTGGGAGAAGCAGCTGATGAGTGGGTGAGAACCCGGGTTTCCATTCAGCACCCGGGAGGTGACCAGAAGAAAGGAGGACAGGTCCCTCCCCAGATCAAAGCCCAAGGGAAAGAAGGTCAAATCCAGACGGAGTCCTCCAAAGACCCACAAAAACCTGCACAAGGAGGAGGGCCCGAGCCAACCCAAATTCAAAGGGAGGGGGTATCAGGGAAAGAATGGTAGGTTCTTTGATCCCTCAAAGGTGGGTAAGTGCTTTGACTGTAACCAGCCAGGGCACAAACAGGGAGATGCTGTCTGCACCAAGAAGCTCCCCCCTAAGGGGCCATCCACAGGGATTGCCAGTGTCAGTATAGGGGTGGGGAGTGGTGCTCCAGAGAGAGGTAGTCAGGTGGTGGAAGCAACCTTAGTGTCCCTGGGTGGGGTGAATATTGCAACCCTTGCTGCCTTACCTCCAAACATGGACAAGTACAGGCAGAGGCCTAACGTGAATAGGACTGAGTTTGAGGCTATCAGAGACACAGGGGCTAGTGTAACTATGGTCCTGGATGAGCTGGTGCCTCCAGGGAGGGTGCTACCTGGTGAGTTTCACCAGGTGACTTATGCAGACAGCACTTCCAAACTCCATCCTATGGCTGTGGTGGATTTGGAATGGGGAGGTGTGACAGGCCCTATGAAGTTAGCTGTGTCAAAGGTGCTCCCAGTCCAGTGTTTACTGGACAATGATCTTGAAGCCTCTCAGTGGTCGGAGGTGGAGAGAGGACTCCATATGAAAGTATTGGAGCTCCCTGAGTGCGTATGTGCTGTGACTAGGTCACAGACTAGCCAGAAGGGAGTGTCTGGACAATTGGACCCTGGAACAAAGGGCCAAGCATCCAGGGACAAGGGTACTGGGCCTGGTGAGCCAGCCCAGGGAACTCCAGAGGTGCAGGAAGAATCTAACCCTGATGGGGAGGATCTGGCCTCTAAGGGAGGGACTCCATCCCTGCCAGAGCTGTCAGATTTGGCAGAGCTGACAGGAGCAGGTGGACCCTCCAGAGAGGAGTTTAGTAAGGGACAGAGAGACTGTCCCACCCTTGAGAGCTTGAGGCGGATTGCTTCTAAGCAAGAGGAGGGGGATGGCAGTGTGTTTCACAAACTCTACTGGGAAGATGGACTGCTTTATACTGAGACCAGAACCCTCAAGGAGGGGGCCACCAGGAGGTTGGTGGTGCCCCAGATGTACAGAGAGTTCATCCTGACTTTGGGTCATGATATCCACTTGGCAGGACATTTGGGACAGACAAAGACATGGAACCGGTTGGTGGACCATTTCTACTGGCCCCATATGTCTGAAAAGGTAAAGGAGTTTTGCAACTCCTGTGTCACCTGTCAGGCCAGTGGCAAGGCAGGGGGCAAGACAAAGGCTACCCTAATACCACTGCCAGTGGTTGGGGTTCCTTTTGAAAGGGTAGGGATGGACATTGTTGGTCCCCTGGACCCACCTACGGCATCAGGGAATAGGTATATCTTAGTGGTAGTGGACCATGCCACTAGGTACCCTGAAACAATCCCTCTTAGAACCATTGATGCTCCTGCAGTGGCTAGAGCACTGCTTGGTGTGTTCACCAGAGTGGGTTTTCTGAAAGAGGTGGTATCAGATAGGGGCACAAACTTCCTGTCCAGCTATCTGACTGCTATGTGGGATGAGTGTGGGGTCAACTACAAGTTCACCACCCCCTATCACCCACAAGCAAATGGTCTTGTTGAGAGATTCAACAAAACCCTAAAGGGCATGATACATTGGTTGTCAGAGAAACTCAGGAGGAGATGGGATGTTCTCCTCCCATTCTTACTGTTTGCCTACAGGGAGGTGCCACAGAAAGGGGTTGGTTTCAGTCCCTTTGAGTTGTTGTTTGGACACCTTGTGAGGGGGCCATTGAGCCTGCTGAGAGAGTCTTTAGAGAAGCCTCTTAAATAAGCAAAGGACAATGTGCTTGACTATGTGCTAGGCATGAGATCTAGAATGGCAGAGTATATGTACAAGGCAAACAGGAAACTGGAGGCCAGCCAGGAGCTCATGAAGCACATGATCAGAAGGCTACTATGCCTGAGTATGCTCCAGGACAATTGGTGTGGGTGTTGGTGCCTGTGGCTCCCAGGGCCCTCCAGGACAAGTGGAGTGGGCCATATCCAATCTTAGAAAAGAAGGGTGAGGTTACCTATTTGGTTGACCTTGGCACCTCCAGGAACCCTCATAGGGTCCTGCATGTGAATAGATTGAAACCCCACCATGACAGGGGAGACATGACCATGTTACTAGTCACTGATAAGGGAGTGGAGGAGGAAACTGAGCCGGTGCCCGACCTCCTCTCCACTAACATGCAAGATGGGTCAGTGGAGGGAGTTGTGCTCTCTCCCAAGTTGACAGACCAGCAGCACAGAGACTGTAAGCTAGTGCTGGAACAGTTTGCTGGCCTGTTCTCTTTGACCCCAGGCATCCCTGAGTGGTGTGTGCAAAACATTGACACTGGTGACAGCCTACCTGTCAAAAATAAACTGTACAGGTTGTCTGACCATGAATTAAAGCTGAGGTTGCTAAGATGCTGGAATTGGGGATAATTGAACCGTCTGAGAGTCCATGGGCCAGTCAAGTGGTGCTGGTACCTAAACCTAATCCTCAGGGGGGACCCAAGGAGTTAAGGTTCTGTGTGGACTACAGAGGATTGAATGCAGTCACAAAGACTGACGCTCACCCTATACCTAGAGCTGATGAGCTCATTGACAGGTTAGGGCCTGCTAAGTACCTGAGTACTTTTGATTTGACTTCAGGTTACTGGCAGATTGCCCTCACTGATGAAGCAAAGGAGAGGTCAGCATTTTCCACACCAGAGGGACATTATCAGTTCAAGGTAATGCCCTTTGGCTTAAAGAATGCACCTGCCACCTTCCAAAGGTTGGTGAACAGGGTCTTGTCTGGGTAGGAACAGTTCAGTGCAGCTTACCTGGATGATATAGCTGTATACAGTTCTACCTGGGGGGGATCACTTAAGCCACCTAAGGAAAGTGCTTCAGGCCATGCAGCTTGCAGGTCTGACTATTAAGGCAAGTAAGTGCCAAATAGGGCAGAGTTCTGTGGTGTACCTGGGCCACCTGTTAGGTGGGGGCCATGTAGAGCCTCTCCAAACTAAAATCCAAACTATTTTGGATTGGACCGCTCCTGTTACCCAAACTCAGGACAGGGCATTCCTTGGACTGACAGGGTATTATAGAAGGTTTGTTCAAAATTATGGGACCATTGTGGGGCCCCTAACCGAACTCACTTCTAAGAAGCGGCCCAAAAAGGTGTATTGGACCCCAAAGTGTCAGAAGGCTTTTGACACTCTGAAAGTTGCTATGTGTTCAGCACCAGTGCTGCTGGCCCCTGACTTACAAAAAGAATTTGTGGTTCAGACAGATGCTTCAGAACAAGGGATTAGGGCAGTGTTGTCACAGCTAAATGAAGAGGGCCTTGATCAGCCAGTTGCCTTTATTAGCAGGAGTATTCTTCCCAGAGAGCAGAGGTGGAGTGCCATTGAGAGAGAAGCTTTTGCTGTGGTTTGGTCCCTGAAAAAGTTGAGACCATATTTGTTTGGGACTCACTTTCATGTTCAAACTGACCACAGGCCTCTCAGATGGCTCATGCAGATGAGAGGGGAGAATCCCAAGCTGTTAAGGTGGTCCATTTCCCTACAGGGAATGGACTTTACAGTGGAACACAGACCTGGAGTTGCCCATGCAAATGCGGATGGACTTTCCAGGTTTTTCCACTTAGCTGATGAGGACTACCAGGGTGTAGGTTAGTAACCCATCACCTTTCATTTGGGGGGGGCTGTGTTGCAAAGTCATCCTGTGCCCTGGGCAACCCCCCACTTTTTGATGACTGATACTGGTGGTAACTGACTCTGACTGACCCTGGGCTCTGCCTAACCAGGCCCAGGACCCGTGCTATGCTAAAAACACTTAGAATACAGTGAAAACACCTACATACACTAGGGTACACTAAGGGTTGGGGTACCCCTGTGATTGGCATGACGTACCCCATAGGGCACTAGTACATATTAGGGCCGGGGGGATTGAAACTACCTATCAGTCCCTATTATTTAATAGGGCATGGCATTTAAGAGACCAGCAGACCTTTCTGCACTTGCATGTGTGCACTGCTGAAGCCTGAGGTCATTTTTAAAAGTGGTTCTGTGTGGCAGGACTGCTTTTAAAAAGTAAATTGTGCCCAAACTCGACATTTGTGTTTGGGGCACTTAAAAATGGTTAACCTACAATGTTTTGGCATACCCCCAGGGTACCCCCAGGGTCTCCCCTAGGTGTCCCAGGAGTGCGGGCTCAGGTATCTATAAGGTGGACCCTTATAAAATGAGTTTTATATGCCCTGGGTAAAGTGAAATTGCACATTTCACTCCCCACATTGTGATAAAGTGCTGCCCAAAATCGACTTTGGTGGTAGGAGCACTGTGGAGGGAGGATCTGCAATATTTGTACATATTCAGAACCCCTGAAGTCTCACCTAGGTGTTCCTGGGGTGGGGGTCCTGTAGATATATGTAACGTACTTATAAAATATGTTTTATAAGCCCTGGTGCTGGAAAAATGGCCCAAGTCACTTTTCCCATTGCAAATCCCATGCCATAGGTTAACATTGGAAAAGGTTATTAGTTAATAAGTGGAGAAAGAAAAGCCATAAAACTAGGATTAAAGGACTCAGTAGAATGGTAATGATAAATCCAACAATATGGTATTGTTGAATTTATTGTAAAATGTACAGACAAGAAGTTAGAAGATTGTTTTTGTCTGTAAGCCAAACTTCAACCCTGTACTGCTCTGCCCTGATTGGTCAGAGATAAGTGGGTGAGCCTGGCTGCTTTGAAGAGGTGATAAATGACCCATGGGGTTAGGAAGCCTCTCGGGGAGGAGAGGTTGCTGGGCATAGGAATGCCAGAGCAGGGGGAGGAGTCGTAAACCATGGTCTTCAAAGGAAAGAGAAGGCCTCAGTGTCATTTACAACTTTAAACAGTTCACCTAGAGCCAGATGCTAGGATTAAGGAAGGAATGAGCAGATGCCAGGGGGAGAGACTATGGAGAATAACATTCCTAGGGGTGTGTTTAAACAGGTCTTCTCTGCCTGCTGAAAATTCTGACATATTGAATTTTGGAAGAATAGTGGTTTCTGGGTTAGCATTTCGCCACACTCTGCAGGAAGTGGTCAGACCTTTGGGTGGAACCCTGCAGCTCATTGGACAGGAGTGCCCTCCTGCTTGACCCCAGAGAACACTGAATAAGTATCTGAGAAGGGCAGAGCCCCTCAGATCTGCTGCTTGAAACTTAAGAAAGCAAGACGGGCCATGCTGGAGGTTTGATGTGCATTTCAAAAGGCCAGCACTCCAAAGGCTGTACCATCTACAACTACAGCCTGTGGATTATTTTGCTGTAAAAGGACTAAAGAGTGGACTCCCTGCAAGCTACAGGTTAACAGAGCTCACCTGGAACATCATCACAAGAATCAACAGCCTGGAGTACTACCAGTGGATTTGTAAGGGTTTTGTTCAAGTGGATTGTGGGAATTGAAGTCTCACCCTTTCAAGGACCCTCTTGGAGAGTCCAGAACCTTGGATTGTGTGTTGGATACTTTGGGACCCGCAAGAAGAACTTCAGGAAAGAGTTCTAACTGGACCCAGCCTGCTGGAGGAGGCTGCACAAGAGTGGTGAGAGATCCTGCAGAACAATTGCTAAAGGTGAATGTGTCCCTGTCAGAGGCATCAAAATGACAAAAAGGGGCACTGTTGGTTTCTAAGCACTAGAAAGTGACTAATCTTTAAAAATTCCTATCTCTAGTTCCCTACAGTGGATTTTTTTTCGTTTTGGTGTCATTTAAAAGATAAAAATATTTCCTATTTTTATAAATAGGTGTTTGGTTTTTATTTTGTGTGGTGTCTTAATTATTTACTGAATTGGTGTTTCTAAATGCTTTACATACCTGTCTTTGAAGTTAAGCCTGCCTGCTCACAGCCACGTTACCAAGGGTTGAGCATAGGAATAATTTTCTAAGACCGATTCTGAGCCCTATACTGTACAAGTGGCCTTATTGCCAGTGGCAGACCTACATTTGCCCCTACCAATAATCCACTTTCCAACATTTGGTGCTCAGCGGTGTGGATGAGGACTTGTGTTTAAAGATTACACCTTTCTGTAAAGTGAATTAAGATTTTAAAAATCCTCTAAATTGCCTTAGAACAAAACTTTTGAGTTTGATTTTTGGAATTTGGACTAAACTGTTTTTAATCCATGGTTTTGATTTTTCCAAATTGTTCTAAGTCTGTTGTGCCTCGTTATTGTGACCGAAAACTAGGGAACCATGGAGCTGGACCTGGCTAAACTGTCCCAGTTCGCGGTGGGTGATCTCAGGGTACAGTGTAGGCTTAGGGGGCTGCCTGCTTCCAACAAGATTAAGAAGGCAGGGTGGCTTATGTCCCTAACGGCCTGGGCTGGGGTAGCTGAGGAGATTCAAGGGGGGATAGAGGGTGAGGATGATGCCTCTTCCATTTTTTCTGATGTTAGTCATATGATTCCAGATGGTGGGAGGGGGGAAGGGTCCCTTACTCAGGAACCACCACTGTCCCTTGCAGGGAGACAGGTTAAGGCTCAATTAGCTTTGATAGCTTTGGAGCAGAGGAAACTGGAATTGGCTGAGAAGAGATGGGAGAGGGAGGAGGCGTTAAAAAGAAATGGTGGCAGTGAAAATGATGAAGATTTTGAAATGTCCAGGGGTGGTGGTCTTAATCACAAACTGCCCAACGGTATAGTACCCAAGTACACTGAGGGGGATGACATTGACAAGTGGCTAGCAGCTTTTGAGAGGGCCCTTCAAATGAGTAGGGTCCACTCTAAGTATTGGGGTGCACTCCTGTGGGAGTTGATTCCAGTAGCTGGGAGGGATAGGCTCCTGACCCTGAAGGGAGAGGATGCAGAATCATACCAGCAGATGAAGGCATGCTTAGTTAAGAGATTTGGTCTGACTCCAGAGCAGTAGAGGGTGAAGTTTAGAGGCACCCAGAAATTTAGTTCAAAATCTTGGGTAGACTTTGTGGACGCTTCAGTGAAGGCACTGGAAGGCTGGATTGTTGGTAACACTGTTGACACATATGAGGGATTGTATAATTTGTTTTTGAAGGAACATATTTTGACTCATTGTGCAGAAGAGAAGTTACTCCAGTATCTAGTGGACTCTAATCTGACAGATCCCAGAGAGCTGGGAGAAGCAGCTGATGAGTGGGTGAGAACCCGGGTTTCCATTCAGCACCCGGGAGGTGACCAGAAGAAAGGAGGACAGGTCCCTCTCCAGATCAAAGCCCAAGGGAAAGAAGGTCAAAACCAGACGGAGTCCTCCAAAGACCCACAAAAACCTGCACAAGGAGGGGGGCCCGAGCCAACCCAAATTCAAAGGGAGGGGGTATCAGGGAAAGAATGGTAGGTTCTTTGATCCCTCAAAGGTGGGTAAGTGCTTTGACTGTAACCAGCCAGGGCACAAACAGGGAGATGCTGTCTGCACCAAGAAGCTCCCCCCTAAGGGGCCATCCACAGGGATTGCCAGTGTCAGTATAGGGGTGGGGAGTGGTGCTCCAGAGAGGGGTAGTCAGGTGGTGAAAGCAACCTTAGTGTCCCTGGGTGGGGTGAATATTGCAACCCTTGCTGCCTTACCTCCAAACATGGACAAGTACAGGCAGAGGCCTAACGTGAATGGGACTGAGTTTGAGGCTATCAGAGACACAGGGGCTAGTGTGACTATGGTCCTGGATGAGCTGGTGCCTCCAGGGAGGTTGCTACCTGGTGAGTTTCACCAGGTGATTAATGCAGACAGCACTACCAAACTCCATCCTATGGCTGTGGTGGATTTGGAATGGGGAGGTGTGACAGGCCCTATGAAGTTAGCTGTGTCAAAGGTGCTCCCAGTCCAGTGTTTACTGGGCAATGATCTTGAAGCTTCTCAGTGGTCGGAGGTGGAGAGAGGACTCCATATGAAAATATTGGAGCTCCCTGAGTGGGTATGTGCTGTGACTAGGTCACAGACTAGTCAGAAGGGAGTATCTGGACAATTGGACCCTGGAACAAAGGGCCAAGCATCCAGGGACAAGGGTACTGGGCCTGGTGAGACAGCCCAGGGAACTCCAGAGGTGCAGGAAGAATCTAACCCTGATGGGGAGGATCTGGCCTCTGAGGGAGGGACTCCATCCCTGCCAGACCTGTCAGATTTGGCAGAGCTGACAGGAGCAGGTGGACCCTCCAGAGAGGAGTTTAGTAAGGGACAGAGAGACTGTCCCACCCTTGAGAGCTTGAGGCGGATTGCTTCTAAGCAAGAGGAGGGGGATGACAGTGTGTTTCACAAACTCTACTGGGAAGATGTACTGCTTTATACTGAGGCCAGAACCCTCAAGGAGGGGGCCACCAGGAGGTTGGTGGTGCCCCAGATGTACAGAGAGTTCATCCTGACTTTGGGTCATGATATCCACTTGGCAGGACATTTGGGACAGACAAAGACATGGAACCGGTTGGTGAACCATTTCTACTGGCCCCATATGTCTGAAAAGGTAAAGGAGTTTTGCAACTCCTGAGTCACCTGTCAGGCCAGTGGCAAGGCAGGGGGCAAGACAAAGGCTACCCTAATACCACTGCCAGTGGTTGGGGTTCCTTTTGAAAGGGTAGGGATGGACATTGTTGGTCCCCTGGACCCACCTACGGCATCAGGGAATAGGTATATCTTAGTGGTAGTGGACCATGCCACTAGGTACCCTGAAACAATCCCTCTTAGAACCATTGATGCTCCTGCAGTGGCTAGAGCACTGCTTGGTGTGTTCACCAGAGTGGGTTTTCCGAAAGAGGTGGTATCAGATAGGGGCACAAACTTCCTGTCCAGCTATCTGACTGCTATGTGGGATGAGTGTGGGGTCAACTACAAGTTCACCACCCCCTATCACCCACAAGCAAATGGTCTTGTTGAGAGATTCAACAAAACCCTAAAGGGCATGATAAATTGGTTGTCAGAGAAACTCAGGAGGAGATGGGATGTTCTCCTCCCATTCTTACTGTTTGCCTACAGGGAGGTGCCACAGAAAGGGGTTGGTTTCAGTCCCTTTGAGTTGTTGTTTGGACACCCTGTGAGGGGGCCATTGAGCCTGCTGAGAGAGTCTTTAAAGAAGCCTCTTAAAGAAGCAAAGGACTATGTGCTAGGCATGAGATCTAGAATGGCAGAGTATTTGTACAAGGCAAACAGGAAACTGGAGGCCAGCCAGGAGCTCATGAAGCACTGGTATGATCAGAAGGCTACTATGCCTGAGTATGCTCCAGGACAACTGGTGTGGGTGTTGGTGCCTGTGGCTCCCAGGGCCCTCCAGGACAAGTGGAGTGGGCCCTATCCAATCTTAGAAAAGAAGGGTGAGGTTACCTATTTGGTTGACCTTGGCACCTCCAGGAACCCTCATAGGGTCCTGCATGTGAATAGATTGAAACCCCACCATGACAGGGTAGACATGACCATGTTACTAGTCACTGATAAGGGAGTGGAGGAGGAAACTGAGCCGGTGCCCGACCTCCTCTCCACTAACATGCAAGATGGGTCAGTGGAGGGAGTTGTGCTCTCTCCCAAGTTGACAGACCAGCAGCACATAGACTGTAAGCTAGTGCTGGAACAGTTTGCTGGCCTGTTCTCTTTGACCCCAGGCATCACTGAGTGGTGTGTGCAAAACATTGACACTGGTGACAGCCTACCTGTCAAAAATAAACTGTACAGGTTGTCTGACCATGCATTAAAGCTGAGGTTGCTAAGATGCTGGAATTGGGAGTAATTGAACCGTCTGAGAGTCCATGGGCCAGTCAAGTGGTGCTGGTACCTAAACCTAATCTTCAGGGGGGACCCAAGGAGTTAAGGTTCTGTGTGGACTACAGAGGATTGAATGCAGTCACAAAGACTGACGCTCACCCTATACCTAGAGCTGATGAGCTCATTGACAGGTTAGGGGCTGCTAAGTACCTGAGTACTTTTGATTTGACTTCAGGTTACTGGCAGATTGCCCTCACTGATGAAGCAAAGGAGAGGTCAGCATTTTCCACACCAGAGGGACATTATCAGTTCAAGGTAATGCCCTTTGGCTTAAAGAATGCACCTGCCACCTTCCAAAGGTTGGTGAACAGGGTCTTGTCTGGGTAGGAACAGTTCAACGCAGCTTACCTGGATGATATAGCTGTATACAGTTCTACCTGGGGGGATCACTTAAGCCATTTAAGGAAAGTGCTTCAGGCCATGCAGCATGCAGGTCTGACTATTAAGGCAAGTAAGTGCCAAATAGGGCAGAGTTCTGTGGTGTACCTGGGCCACCTGTTAGGTGGGGGCCATGTACAGCCTCTCCAAACTAAAATCCAAACTATTTTGGATTGGACCGCTCCTGTTACCCAAACTCAAGACAGGGCATTCCTTGGACTGACAGGGTATTATAGAAGGTTTGTTCAAAATTATGGGACCATTGTGGGGCCCCTAACCAAACTCATTTCTAAGAAGAGGCCCAAAAAGGTGTATTGGACCCCAGAGTGTCAGAAGGCTTTTGACACTCTGAAAGTTGCTATGTGTTCAGCACCAGTGCTGCTGGCCCCTGACTTACAAAAAGAATTTGTGGTTCAGACAGATGCTTCAGAACAAGGGATTAGGGCAGTGTTGTCACAGCTAAATGAAGAGGGCCTTGATCAGCCAGTTGCCTTTATTAGCAGGAGTATTCTTCCCAGAGAGCAGAGGTGGAGTGCCATTGAGAGAGAAGCTTTTGCTGTGGTTTGGTCCCTGAAAAAGTTGAGACCATATTTGTTTGGGACTCACTTTCGTGTTCAAACTGACCACAGGCCTCTCAGATGAGAGGGGAGAATCCTAAGCTGTTAAGGTGGTCCATTTCCCTACAGGGAATGGACTTTACAGTGGAACACAGACCTGGAGTTGCCCATGCAAATGCGGATGGACTTTCCAGGTTTTTCCACTTAGCTGATGAGGACTACCAGGGTGTAGGTTAGTAACCCATCACCTTTTGTTTGGGGGGGCTGTGTTGCAAAGTCATCCTGTGCCCTGGCCACCCCCCCACTTTTTGCTGACTGATACTGGTGGTAACTGACTCTGACTGACCCTGGGCTCTGCCTAACCAGGCCCAGGGCCCGTGCTATGCTGAAAACACTTAGAATACAGTGAAAACACCTACATACACTAGGGTACACTAAGGGTTGGGGTACCCCTGTGATTGGCATGACCTACCCCATAGGGCACTAGTACATATTAGGGCAGGGGGATTGAAACTACCTATCAGTCCCTATTATTTAATAGGGCATGGCAGTTAAGAGACCAGCAGACCTTTCTGCACTTGCATGTGTGCACTGCTGAAGCCTGAGGTCATTTTTAAAAGTGGTTCTGTGTGGCAGGACTGCTTTTAAAAAGTAAATTGTGCCCAAACTCGACATTTGTGTTTGGAGCACATAACAATGGTTAACCTACAATGTTTGGGCATATTAGGTACCCCCAGGGTCTCCCCTAGGTGTCCCAGGAGTGCGGGGTCAGGTATCTATAAGGTGGACCCTTATAAAATGAGTTTTATATGCCCTGGGTAAAGTGAAATTGCACATTTCACTCCCCACATTGTGATAAAGTGCTGCCCAAAATTGACTTTGGTGGTAGGAGCACTGTGGAGGGAGGATCTGCAATATTTGTACATATTCAGAACCCCTAAATTCTCACCTAGGTGTTCCTGGGGTGGGGGTCCTGTAGATATATGTAGCGTACTTATAAAATATGTTTTATAAGCCCTGGTGCTGGAAAAATGGCCCAAGTCACTTTTCCCATTGCAAATCCCATGCCATTGGTTAACATTGGAAAAGGTTATTAGTTAATAACTGGAGAAAGAAAAGCCATAAAACTAGGATTAAAGGACTCAGTAGAATGGTAATGATAAATCCAACAATATGGTATTGTTGAATTTATTGTAAAATGTACAGACAAGAAGTTAGAAGATTGTTTTTGTCTGTAAGCCAAAATTCAACCCTGTACTGCTCTGCCCTGATTGGTCAGAGATAAGTGGGTGAGCCTGGCTGCTTTGAAGAGGTGATAAATGACCCATGGGGTTAGGAAGCCTCTCGGGGAGGAGAGGTTGCTGGGCATAGGAATGCCAGAGCAGGGGGAGGAGTCGTAAACCATGGTCTTCAAAGGAAAGAGAAGGCCTCAGTGTCATTTACAACTTTAAACTGTTCACCTAGAGCCAGATGCTAGGATTAAGGAAGGAATGAGCAGATGCCAGGGGGAGAGACTATGGAGAATAGCCATCCTAGGGGTGTGTTTAACCAGGTCTTCTCTGCCTGCTGAAAATTCTGACATATTGAATTTTGGAAGAATAGTGGTTTCTGGGTTAGCATTTTGCCACACTCTGCAGGAAGTGGTCAGACCTTTGGGTGGAACCCTGCAGCTCATTGGACAGGAGTGCCCTCCTGCTTGACCGCAGAGAACACTGAATAAGTATCTGAGAAGGGCAGAGCCCCTCAGATCTGCTGCTTGAAACTTAAGAAAGCAAGACGGGCCATGCTGGAAGCTTGATGTGCATTTCAAAAGGCCTGCACTCTGAAGGCTGCACCATCTGCAACTACAGCCTGTGGATTACTTTGCTGTAAAAGGACTAAAGAGTGTACTCCTTGCAAGCTACAGGTTAACAGAGCTCACCTGGAACATCACCACAAGAATCAACAGCCTGGAGTACTACCAGTGGATTTGTAAGGGTTTTGTTCAAGTGGATTGTGGGAATTGAAGTCTCACACTTTCAAGGATCCTCTTGGAGAAACCAGAACCTTGGATTGTGTGTTGGATACTTTGGGACCCGCAAGTAGAACTTCAGGAAGGAGTTCTAACTGGACCCAGCCTGCTGGAGGGGGCTGCCAAGAGTGGTGAGAGATCCTCCAGAACAATTGCTAAAGGTGAATGTGTCCCTGTCAGAGGCATCGAAATGACTAAAAGGGGCACTGTTGGTTTCTAAGCACTAGAAAGTGACTAATCTTTAAAAATTCATATCTCTGGTTCCCTACAGTGGATTTTTTTTTCTTTTTGGTGTCATTTAAAAGATAAAAATATTTCCTATTGTTATAAATTGGTGTTGGATTTTTATTTTGTGCTGTGTCTTAATTATTTACTGAATTGCTCGCAGCCACGTTACCAAGGGTTGAGCATAGGAATAATTTTCTAAGACCTATTACGAGCCCTACCTACACTGCGTTAGTGGCCTTATTGCCAGTGTCAGACCTACATTTGCCTCTACCAATAATCCACTTTCCAACAGGATTATATGTTTTTCTCTAATTCATTGAATTCAATATGCCATATAGCGAAACTACCACGAGTACTATCGGATCATAATCTGTTAGTGCTAGAGATGGAAATAGAGGTACCTAATTTTAACTCGAGGTCTTGGACATTTGAGAGAGCTTTACTTTCTGATACTGAATACTGTACCTATATGAAACGTTGGATCCCAATATTTCTGGAAGATAATATAGGAAGTACCTCCATCGAGGTGGTATGTGATGCCATGAAAGCAGGAATTAGGGAGGATATGTTGCGATATTCCATGAATCGTAACAAACAGGCCAAGCAATCTCTTAAAATATTACAAGATAATCTGGGGGCAGCAGAAGAGGATTTACTCAGGGCGGTTGAGGAAGGTCAGGATCTTGGGTTAATACAGCAGCGGATAGCGATTGCAAAAGCAGCCATTATCAATATATCTACGGACAAAGCTGTGAGCAAAGCGATAGCATGAAGGGAAATGGTGTATGAATTAAATGAACAGGTTGGTCACCAACTAGCAGTTCGCACGAGGGAGCAAATGACATCCAACATAATTCGATAAATTATCGATCCGGGGATAGGACAGACCACCAATCCAGACTCCACAAGGGATGCATTTGGGAGGTTTTATTGCTCTCTTTATATGGCAGACGATAAGAGGGATCAGCGGGATATCAAAAGGTATCTAAATCTTGTATCATGCGAGAAATTTGAAAAAGATCAGGAAAGCTTAGATAGCCCTCCAGGTTGGTCAGAAATATTGCTTATCTTGAATAGCTTAGCTAAAGGGAAAGCGGCTGGGACCGATGGTATCCTAACCGAGTTTTACGACACCTGTGCAAGCCTGCTAAAAAATATACTTAAAGAACTGTTCATATATATATTTAACGGAGGACGACCCCCCAGAACATGGTCACGAGCAAAAATAGTGGTGTTTTTAAAAAAAAATAAACCCCCGGTACAATTTGGTTCATATCGCCCTATTACATTAATAAACTGTGACTCTAAACTTTACTCCAAACTATTAGCGAGCAGATTAGCGCCCATAATATACAAGGTTATCTCAGAGCTCCAGCACGAGTTTGTCCCTGGGAGGTCCACAATGGATCATATCCAGGGAGTTATCACACTGTTTGACATCACTACTGTTGCAGGAGACCCTATGGCACTTGTTTTATTAGATGCAGAAAAAGCATTCAATAGGGTCTCCTGGCAATATCTGTGGATTGCCATGTCAAGAATAAGGATAGGGGAGGAATTTATTCAAGCAATTAAACAACCATATATCGAACCATCAGTGGCAGTGATGGTCAACGGTATACTTTCGAAAGAGTTTCCAATATCCCGGGGTACCAGGCAGGGTTTCCCGTAATCCCCTCTTTTGTTTGCGATCTATATTGATCCATTTATTCGTAGACTAGAGAACAATAGGCAAATACCTGCAATATGGTCTCAGTACTGGGCTACCAAGACCCTGGCCTATGCAGACGATATTGCCGTGGTGACGGCAGACCCACACTCTGCCTTAACGGCAATTGAAGAAGAGGCAGAATGTTTTGGACAGATCTCTTGGTATGCATTGAATCAAGGCAAGACCCAGATTGTCCTCAATGATAAGATCAAGATGATGGACAAACAGGTGGTAGAAAAGGCTATATACCTAGGCATCAGTGTTACCTCCAGGTTAGAAAATATGGTTAAGGAGAATCTGGAACCCGTTATGGGGAGTATGAAAAATGATCTCCAATGGCTTAATAACCTTCATTTATCAATAGGAGGAGGATGTTATGTTATAAAAATGCTCTTCCTTCCAAAAATTTTATATCTTTTTAGAGCTATATGTTTGGAATTCACACCACAGTGGTTCAAGTTAATAGAGCATATATTCTCTCGATTTATCTCGGCATATGCATGACCACGGCGGGCATTTAGGTTTCTCACTCTGCCTAGGGATAGAGAGGGGCTAGCTCTCCAGAATATGAAATTATATTATTGGGCCACTCCACTAATATATAGCCGAGAGCTATTACACACCCAGTCGGACAATGGACAGATGGATAAAATCCCCTTCCGCTTTGAACTTATATTAGGGAAAGAAACCAGTGGCTGTCTGTGGCGCCAGTTGCATGACAGCTACTACAAGAAAG
This sequence comes from Calotriton arnoldi, assembly GCA_963921515.1. Classification (NCBI taxonomy): domain Eukaryota; kingdom Metazoa; phylum Chordata; class Amphibia; order Caudata; family Salamandridae; genus Calotriton; species Calotriton arnoldi. Next base: position 1,452,016 of record CAWUFW010004387.1, read on the forward strand.
TCCGGTTCAAGACCCTCTTTAGTGTTTATAAAGTATGGAGTGCTATACGGAAAGCATGTGGAATTGGTAGATTATCCTTCTACACACCCTTAGATAATAATTTTACATTCCCGGAAGTATATAGAGACACATGTATGGGAAAATGGAAAAGAGCGGGAATAAATAGAATTGGATGTTTCTTTTCCCCCACTGGTCTTCGATCCTTCGAAGAACTGAAAGAAGATTTTACTTTGGATTGGCGGGATTTTTTTACATTTCTTCAAATTAGAGATTTCCTTGTACGGAAAGGAGGGGCACATGCTAAATTTGGGAAAGTTGAAATTATTGAAATAATAACCCAAGATAAAGTAAGCTCTATTTGGAGATATACACGCCTACTTACACAGCCCTCCCAGATGATATGGACAAGTACTCCAAAAAATGGCAGATGAAGGTAGGAGTGTCAGACGAGGCATTTTTTTTATGCTCATGAGTTATCGGTCGGTTTTAATGTCTACTAGGTTACAGGCACAGTTTTATAAAAAATGTTTCTTTTTGTATTATACACCTGATAAAATCGTGAAATGGGGTGGAGGGAAGGGAACATATTGTCCTCGCTGTGCACTCTATGATGCAGATAGTGTTCATATTTTTGCATTATGTCAGGTTTTGCAGAAATTTATTAAAGATATCACGAAGTTTCTATCGGAAGTGTTAAAAACTGAAATAACACTGTCTGAGGATGTAATCCTGCTAGGGACGTTTGAGACTAATCGGCTAAGGGCAGGGCATGAACTGATTTTTATTTCTATGGCGGTTTTATGAATGTGTATTGCGGCTGCCTGGTTGGATCCTAATGCACCGACTTTTCAACAATGGCTTGCCAGGTTGTTAGCAATGTATAGTCTAGAAATAGCCATATATAAGCGTAAAGGGAGTAATCAGCGTAAAAAAGGTATGAAAATCTGGGACCCTCTACGTGTCTGGATTCAAACTCAAAGTGGAGAATGAAGATGAAGTAAGAATTTGCACTTTATTGTATTTGCACAAGTCACTTTAGGATAATTCTTTTTTTCTGGGATTATTTTAGTCTTTTGTAGTAAATGAAGTAAATTCTATTGTAATTCGAAATTTGATATGGAAGCTGTTTATTGCCTTACATGAAATAATGTAATGAACTTTGGGAAATAGGTGATGTATTAAACCTTTCCCCTGTCTGTGTGTGTGGGGGGGGGTGGACATTAGTGAGGTGAAAAATGCAAAATGAATAAAAATTGTTTAAAAAAAAAAAAAAAGAACACAGAGAAGCAAACTTTTGAGAAGGACATGCAAAGCAACAAATTAAAAGCGATGGGTGGGCTGTAAGCCCACTGAGTAGACAGAGCATGTTTCAAAGAGACAGTGCATGCGTGCCTTGGCGAGACCTAAAAAAGTAATAATAAGTTGCAAAGCACAGGCAGATGTTAAACCAAGAAGCCCATCACAACTACAAAGTGGCAAACACTGGTTGTTGTGATCCGACACTTAGAGGGAGATTTATTAATTTATAGCCAAATGCAGCATAGTAACAGAAGTTGCCGCACTGCATTGCATTGCTCCATGGAGAGAGAGCAGAGCAGCGCCATATCTTCTAAGACATGCCGTTGCTGCTCTCTTCACCAGCGCTCGTGCTCTTTCAGGCTGTGCAGCGCCATGCACACACCTTTGCACCCTTCTAGTACAAAACCTATGCTAGAGATATTTTAAAACATTTTGCTTGTTGTACATGTGCTGCACAGTGTATCACACATGCAATGTGTGAAAAGAAAGGAGAAACAAAATCATTTCTCCTTGTTAGCGCCTGCCTCAAGGAGGCATTAATTTTTGGCACAAACCCCTATCTACCATTGTCAGTTGATAGGGCTTTGCTTCAAAATCCATGTACCACCAATGGGACACCCGCTTGATAGAAAGTAACACAGAGTAGTGCAAAGTGGTATTTGCTTTACGTTTATGGCTGCTTTTCAGCACAAAGCAAGTTTTGTATAACTTTTTATGACTTTGCACCGGTGCTAAGTGTTGATAAATCTGACCCTTACAGGTTTTAGCAATGGAAATATTGGAAATGTGGGAACAGAGAAAGCTCTAGCACAAGAAGTGACAGCATTTTGTTTTGATATTTGTGATGTTACTCACTTAGAGTTTGTCGATTTGTTCTGAAATATACTTTCTTTTAGCCACCTAATCAGATCAGTTGTTTAAAATCTTTTATGCAGTTCCTTGCCTGCTCTTGCTAAACACAAGGGACATGATTTGATAAAATATGATACCATAGCTAGTAATAGTATAACCATAAGCTGAGGGAAATTCCAGTCCTATAACGTATGCCGATTGATTCTAAACAACATAGATTCTCTGGGTTTTGACGCTGTCCCTTTTTCCCCTGGTGGTGACAAAGGCACTATGGTGTGAGGGTCAGTTAAAATCTGTGAATGCCAAGAAGACAATTAGATGCTGCCTGACTGGCCACTCACCTCCCACCAAGTCTTATCCATGAGGTGAAAAGTTATCGGTTACACTCCTAAAAGGCATGATGGTGGTCACTTATTGGAGTAGCCAGGCAAGATAGAATTGGTCATGACAACCCTCGTAGGTGTTTTGGGGTGATGGTCTGCAGTCCTACATGGCACAAGGCAGCCCTAGTCTTGATATTCAATAAATTCCAAGAACATATTTCAAATAAAAACAATTTTTATCACAGTATCCAATACCAAAGCATTCCCTAGTTGTACTGGAACTAATTACATAAAATGGGAAAGGGAACATAGCCCTGGTGTGAAATCCATAAGCCTATTTAGCTGGAATATAGCAGAGCTAGGCCATAAACTTGAAGATCTTGAGTTGGGATCATTTATCAAGGGGAACATTGTATGCTGCTTCAGGAAAAATGGGCTCTGACAAAAATTGGAATTTTGCATCCTATTATATACCAGCGATCAAGAATAGACTAGGCCATTCAATGGTTGGCTTGTCACCTGAGTCACTACAGGTCTGGATGTTACTGTGAAGAAATTAGGGGTGGGGAAGATGCTGTTAAACATTGTTTGCATCAGGCTAACTGTGTCAACACTGCTTGGGTTTGTAGTTGATATACTGAGGGACAGATTCAATCACGGAACTCAAAGCAGCAAAGCAACTTGCTGCACTGTGTTACGTGAAAGGGAGAGAGCAGGAAGGCTCCATATTTACAAAGATATATAGCATTTCTGTTCACTCCTAGGGCTGGTACTGTGTGCTGCCTAGAGCTGATGCAGGCACCCTTTCCATCTAGCCATAGAAGGACCAAAGGAAAAGGACAGCTACTATATTGAGGCAATCTGCCATGGTTGTCCTAAAATATTTAGTTAGGTTGGTAAGGCAGGCTATTAATGCCATACTGAAAGTTTACAAAATGAATGTAGTGAGTGCAACAGTCTATGGAGTTGAGCTACTGGGTCATGCAAACATTAAATCCATTGAGAAAACTGAGGACAGTTTCATAAGAGCTCTATTTAGATTGGGCCAGGGTGTGCCATTAATACCCTTGCTTCTTGAGCTTAGGGTAAATTTGATTGCACATGTAATCACATTACACCTAGTTTTGTATTGGCTGAGGCTGTATAGGCATACATAGGCAGTCGTACATAGCAGAGCCATGTCCGAGGTCACAGTTATTTCAGGTCTTTCCAAAATATTGTGGTTTCCACTTGTTCTAAACAAACTGAGGGAATTAGTCTAGAGCAGCTTCAAACTAATCCATCCTCAGCAATATATACACAGCTGACATGATCAAGGAGAAGTATTGGCACATGTTATGCAGATTTGTAGAGTGTAGTATTATCCGGGAGGGTATCCTGGTTCTAAGCATGTGTGAGTCTAGCCAAACCTAGGGCCTAGTCAGACTGCTCAAAAAGCCAGGTTTTCAGGTTCTTGTGAAATTCAAGAAATGAGGAGGCTCTTATGTGTAGCAGCAGGTTGTTCCATGCTTGAGGAGTGCAGTTGGAGAAGTCTTGACCACTGGATCTTTTCCATTATCTATGGGATGTGTGCAAGCAGGAGTCCAGATGAGCGGATGTGTCTGGAAGCTTTGTGAAAGCAAATGCTATTGTTGACTGGGCCAGTGTTATGTAGTGCCTTGAAAGTGTGGGTGGGGAGTTTGAATTGGGCTTCTTTGCTTATGGGACGCCAGTGGCACTCCTTCAAGTTGTGACATGAGTGCTGTGTGGGAGGTTGAGAGTGATTCCAGCAACTGAGTTCTGAATGGTCTGCAGCTTTTTGCTGATCCTGGCATAGAGGGTGTTCCCATAGTCCAACTTGCTTGTGATCAAGGCACTGTTTTTCACATAAAAAATGTGAAACTTCTTCAACGTATCAAATATAGTCCTTTGACTCCTAGATATCTTAGCCTAAGCAGAACACAGTCTGTGAATTTCATTTAAACATGATTCAACTGGATGTCTGACAAGCCCTCTAGCTCAAATTCAGTCTTGGTACACATCCTGAATGCGAATACATGTGAAAGTTGTGTCATACCCTGGTCTGCCTGTGATGTATGTTCCCTGTTGTCATTGCTATTTTCCAATAAAGCAGGTGCCATGTACTCTGCAATGTACTTTATTTTGCATGCTCTGCTGAGTATTTCATTTAAAAGGCATGCTATTCACTATAGTTTATGTGCAATCTAAACAAGCCTGTTTAATGAAGTACAAGTGCCTGGTATTTTGTTAAAACAACATGCACTGCTGAGCAATTAATTAAAAGTCTCTGTTTCCTGCTGTCATTGTGTCCTTTCAGAATGTCTAGTATTTTTGTTTGTACAAGGGCTGCTGACTAATTATACACTGCTGAGCAATTGAAAGCCTTTGTTTCCTGCTGCCCTTCTTTCCTGCCTGAGAGGCTGGTATTTTGTTTTTGTTTGTACAACTGCTGTCGACTAATTATACACTGCTGAGCAATTAAATACCTCTGTGTTCTGCTGCCCTTGTTTCCTGCGAGAGTGTCTCGTATTTAGTTTTTTTTGTTGAACTGCTGTTTCTTTCCCATGTTTCTTTCCGGAGACAGTTTTCTAACTGGCAGACAGCACCCTCCATGCATGACGAGCTGTAAATACCATTCTCAAAGTATGGCAGCCCACTTTATTTTTTCAATACATTTGAAGAGAGAGTTGTGGGTTTCGACTCCCGCTGCCTATGACAAGAGAAACGTGGATGCTGTCATTTGGAAGCTGGGGGTTTGCAACCTTTCTTGGAAAACAGTCCCTTTGAGATGACTGTCTACAACCTTGATTCCTGGAACCTGGTCAATGAACCAACACCGTTGCACCTCCCTCGCTGTGACTATGACCAGTAAAGGCTTAACGCTTGGCTATAACCAGTCAAGGCTTAAAGCTTTACGCTCCAGCTACTTTGGTCCATTACACGGACGTCAGGTTAGTGCACTAGCTGGGTGCCTCTTGTTTTTTGTTTCTCCTTTCTTCAAGGACATCCTTACAGTTTGAATTTAAATAAAAAAGTTTTAACGGAAGAAATAGAATAAAACGACACATTGTGCGAGTTGTATGAAGTAAAAAAAAAAAAAACTTGATAATAGGATTGTTATCATGAGTGAAGAAACTAAAAATATATACTTAGGATTAAGCACAGGAGTCAGTGTTCAAAGGACCCCCGAGTGGACTCGGATTTCTTTCAGTAATTCTGGTTTGATATTTTCTCAAGGGCTCACACCCAAAAAAAGCTCTCTAAACGAACCTTTTTTGAAAAAGAGCTATTTTTCACCTAAATCTAATTTTATCTTGCAGAGAGTAGAACGGCAATCTCGATGGTGGTTTCTGCAAGTGGGTTTAGGGATTGTGAAGGTAAGCCTCAACTGTCTCAAGGGGGGCAAGAAAAGCCCCCATCTCTCTATTTCTCTCTCTCTCTATCCTGACCACCTTACCACTCCCATTTCCCTTGGGGTCAGTCATCTCTTCTGATGCTGAGAATTAACCTCATGGGGAAGAGGTGGAAGAGCTTCACTTCCTCAGAAGTCCTGGGAACTCAGGTGTGTCGTCCGTGGTGTGACAGGTGGCACATAGAGTCTATAACAATGGACAATGTGACTACACTTTTGGAGGTATTGAGAATATGAAATGAGGCGAACAGGGTGACAGAAGGCCAGCATGCTGACTTACTTCCAGCAGAAAATTACAAGCAAATCTGCAGGGTTGTTTCAGAGTGATAGAATTCAACCATATATAGAGCAAAGATACATATTTGTAAAAAATTAAATCTCTTTTGGCAAAGGGCCCAACCCATCCCTTCTTGGGGTGTTTGGAGATGAGCTCTCCCCTCCATCCACTGGTTGACAGGAAGGGTCAGAGAATTCGCATGAACATTTGTTGAGATGCACATTAGCCACAGGGCACTCCTCAGATGGCAATGTAAGGGATATTCTTTCTTCAGGTGTGCCTGATAGGTGAGGGGTGGCGGTACCCCTGACAATTTTTCAATTGTATGTGGCAGTTTAAGATATGAAAATAAATTGTTTTAATGGTGCTTCAAGTTGAGCGATACACGTTTTTGCACTTGTTGCATGACACTTGGGGATCATTTTCAAGCTGTTGGTAAGCGAGAAGAAGTTTTTATAAAATAAGAGAACCAGGGAGGAGCAGGGCAGACTGGTAGTGTAGTTGAACAATGTCGAGCGCAGAGGTAACTAAGGTGAAAATAAAATTAGCAAATTGTCAGGAAGATACCATTCAGTCCCAGAATGATCGAGTCCATTAATTCACATGGCTCATAGGAAATTTCCTCCTTCTGGTCATGGGAGAATGCATGATCAGTTCAATAAGGTAGAAGATGGATAACTCAAGGCACGAGCACTAGTCAATATTATGATTTAACATGGCATGTTGGGTTAATTAGGCTGAAAACCAATCTGACTGAGGAGTGAACGTAGTAAGAAATAAAGCTGCATTTTTTCGCTAAAACTGGCATCTGTGTTGTGCGTTGCCCATCCTTTCGCCAACAGCTCTTTTTTAAACATGCATCTTACCAAAGCCCTAAAAGGATGGCAGACACTGGATGATTATCTCTATAAAGATTAACAAAATCAAACAAGAAAAAAAGATGCCCTGACCTGGAATCTCATGGCCGTGGCTTCTGGGTTAGTGAAGGTTGCAGGGCTCGAGGGCGATAGGAGACGCCGAGGTTTTCAGCCGTGCAGCCTGGGAGATAAAGGTTTACTGTGACACCAGTGATTTATTCTCCATGAAGATGATTTATTCCTTGAGATTTATCTACTCCCAGAAGAGGAGGGAGGAGAAATTGATGCTATTTCAAAGAAGAGATGCATTTGTATGGTTAAAGTGCCTAGTTACAGAGAAAGCAAAGCGCTGTGCAATTCTTGCATGTGTTTTGTGACGGAATGCTACACTTTGCAGCAGGAAGGGGGCTTCTAAACACTCGCAATATGCAAGAGCCCAGTTGCTAAATACAGGATGCAATCATTGCGTTCTAATGATGTATGTATGCATATATGTATGCATGTATGTATGTATGTGTTTATTTATTTCCCGTGGTTTTGGCACTAACCAGGCCCCTGATATTCATGACTGTTGGAAAATATCAATGTAAGACAAAAAGAAAAGCTTCGCCCATATTTACAAGGGGTTGGGTTTTTGGTAAGTATTAAATATTACCTCCTAGGATCCCTACACGGGCATTATGTCTTTGTGCACTTCCGATTGCCCAAACATTCACTGAAAGGATAATCTGTATCTGTCCCATATTAATATGTGTGAAATCAAGACAATCAGTCGCAGTGGCGGCTCATCCGCTAAGGCGGAGGAATGTCGCCCCACTGCCAGGAAGCAGAAAAAGAAAGGAAAAAATAAAATGATAATAACGTAATGTTATTAACATTTTATTTTGTCCTAGTGCAGTGGCAGCATGCGTGGGGGGCGGGGTGGGGCTGCAGAGCAGGGGAGGAGTGGTAGAACACTCCTAAGTGCGCAATAACTGTTTGGTCGGCCCCCTCGGGCCGCCCAAAACAGTCATGCGCACTTCCCCTGTTCTCCATGCAGGACGCATTACAGCCCGCATGGAGAACATGCCCACTCCTCCAGCCCCTGGCTGAAGCGTTGTGATTGGCTGCGTGGAGCGGTGAAGCCCTGGTGCTTCCTGCTTCCTGTTTCTCATAAGAAGCCAGGAAGAGGACGGGACACAGGAGAGGTGGCCGGGAGGTAAGTGATTTTCTTTTTTACCCAATTTACCACCCCCGCCCCTTTGCCCCCACCCGCCCCACTGCTGCTTCTAGGCAGCAGCCGCAAATGATCAGTCGAATCAGGTAAAAATATTGTAATCATTTAAACTTTTATCGGGCATTGAAAGTCTTTTAGTCTGGAATGCACAGTAGCTTTACAATATTTTGTCCCATAAGTTACTCACATTAAATATATAATACACATAGTTTTATTATTGCATAATTTCAGTCTTATGGGCTGCTGCAAAAATGTGGAATTAAATAAAATAATTCATGGGCATGCTTAAGAATTAGTGCCTTGCAGTAAAAAAAAGGAAAACAAAGGCTTTCCCACTGTAGTCATAGGGTCTGTTCACAAAATATTTTTGATTGGACCCATTTCGTGTCTTTGATAGTAATTTCAGGCAGTGCTATTACCAGCGTATTGTCAAAACAGGATTGGGAGGCGGTAATATGTGACAAGAACGTTTGTGCATGTTTATTGTGTGGCATCTTGTTGTGGCGGTGTTGATTTCTAATGACGTTTGTGCTGCTGTGCTTTTGTGTTGCATTATTGCAGTGTGAATTCTGTGTGTGTTTTGGTCTGTTTTTACTACTTTCTGATGATGTCCCCTAAAAGTTCTTTATCTGGGTTTAGGTATTTACAATCATATTTTTCAAAGCTGCAGCAAAGTCTGTTCAGACCATAACAATAAGCAATAATTTATAAATACTGTGGCAACATTTGTAATGCAATAGTTGCTGGTGCCAAACGTTTTATCAGACGACCACAGCTAGGACTATCGAAGGATTCCACTTCATGCCTCTTTCAACCACCACAGACACTCCTTGCCCCATTATCCTTTATCTTACTACGGCAGGCTCTTTTTCATCCCTGCTTTCCCCATTTGTCACTGTTTCTCCATCATTGTCTTCCTTTTTCTTCCCCTTTTTCTGCCTTTCTCTCTCTGGTTCTGGGTCAAAGTCTGATGGTGATATGTTTGTAGGCCCCACCTGCGATTACTGGCTCTAATTAAGCACTGGTTGATTGAGAAAATACTCTAACTTTGCTACAATACACTATCACAGTCACCAGAACGCTGGGAAACTATGCTCAAATTGACTGTTAGTAAGTGCAGCACATCCTTACATGAACATAAGCAACACAACAACACAATGTACATTGACAGATTTGGGCAGTTGATGGGTCTTGTTGTGCATAGGTGTGCACATCTCCCACGGATGCTCAGTGTTCATTGTGACACGGAACCGCAATGAGAGTAATTTGATTAATGTGATACTAGATACGTGAAGGCTGGAAAGCAACCGAAGTACAGTGATTACTGCATGTGAAAAGATGCATGCTTCCCTTAGCACTGTATCACAGCAATAAAAGAGCATAATGTCTACTTTAATGCTGTCCTTGAAGGTAAATACCATATCATTGTATAGGCCTGCAATAAGATATATCCTGAGGCGCCTGGCTTCCTCCCTCCACTGAGCTACAGCCTTCTCCCACTTTACCACTGTTGCATGTCAATGACTTATCCCAGGTAGGGATGGAGCCAGTAAGAGGACTGGATCCTGAAAACTATTCTCGACTCTGTGGAACTTGGGATGCTGGAAAAGACCCATTATACAAGTTTCCAGACTGCTCAGGTCTGTATGATTATCTGTGGATGCAGTAGCGGCTAATAATGCTTGGAAGTGGCGGGCGTGGTAATTGCCAGAAGTTCACTTAATTTTTTTCAAATGATTCCCTGAAAGTTCCCCATTACATTCATCGTGCCTGTGCCAGCATTTTGGTATGGGTCCCCTCCTATGCCAAGATTTGCAAACAAGATTCCAGTACCACAGTTCTGCCATTGATGCTGCCCGTATGTGTACAACTAGAGGTAACTATCAAGTCCTTTTATTCAAAGGCATACTTAGACGCACTTCCCAGAATGTGTAAAGCTCAAAGCACAAGGCACTGGATTATTTTCAGCAGTTTATCTGGCAGTACTGCAGCAAACGTGTATGTGACACTAACATTCCTTCATTGAAGTGCGAGGAAGGTGCTACACAAAAGTGAAAATGAGGCCAGCTATATAGCATACACCACTCTACAGTAATGTATACATTCTATGCCGATGTTTCTAGGTTAGTGTGAAATTGCTACTACAAGTGCAGTAGGTATAGTACTAGCATGTTGAGAATGCCTTAGTATTTTCACATGCAGTAATATGGGTTGGCACAATTATTGGCTGATAGTATGGAATGTATTTTGCATGAAAGCAACGGTTGTTAGGAATGTTTTTGTGTTCTCTGGCTGGAGTACCACCCAACACTGGGTGATCTGCAGCTAGGAATGTTCACTCTTTCTTCTCCCGTGCATTCGCCTGGAACATGGGAGGAGGTGCAGATGTTTAGGTTAGACGTGAAGATGTGCACACGAGCGTCACTGAACAGGAGCATGGGCGTGCTGCATTCAAAACCGCATTGTTGATCAGCAGCAAAGTTAAAGTGTGTTTGATCTGCATTTACATGTCTGAAGTCTGCCATCTTTAATGAAGGAGCATTGGTGAATTATTTACCAGGTATTTAAGACAAGATGCTCACTCGTTTCTAACACCGTTTATGACAGTAAAGCAAATATGCTACTCAATCAATTCAGTTTACTTACTGATGGTAAGGATTTAAGCTGGCGAGTCCGGACCTCCGCTCCAAGGCAATGCACGTGCTCCTACGTTCTCTAGTGCGCAGTGTTGGTACTGGCGCTAAGCATGAAGGGAAGACTGAGCAAGGGACAGAAATGGCCAATCACTGCATGGCTTCAAAATAAAGCCATACATTGATTGGCCACGTTCTGTGCCTCCCACCCCTGCGCTGCATCATGTGACTAGAGGTCGGCCTACATACCGCATTTCCTGAGCCAATCCAGATGTTGCTCCAATCATATTCATATTAGTAAACAGTATGAGAGCAGCACTAGGATTGGCTTGAGGAAGAGATCCAAGTGCTCCTTTGGAGACCGAGGGGATGAGACTGTGATTTCCCTGGCTCCTAACATTGCACAGGTAGGAAAGGATTCAAGTGCGCATGTCGGGCTTGTCACAGGAAGACACCCAGCCAATGTGACATGTGCACTTCAAGACCAGAAAGCCTTCTATCAATCAATTCAGCCCCACCCCTGCATGCAGAAAGGCACCCAGCCTGTGACTTAAAAGCAGCAAATAAATGTAATATAAAATTTATATAAAATGGGGTGCTTGTGGGTGAAAAATACAGTGGATCACCGCCCCAACGCTCAAAGAGAGGAGCTGCTCCTGTGTAGTCGATGATATTGAGCTGATTTCCCTCCAGTTATGTCCTCCTATCGGGCAGTCCCAACATGTGTTTGATATCTACCCCCAAAGCATGAGATCTAGAACAATCAGAGTTGGTTTTTGCTTATACTTTGCTAAGCTGCTGAGGGGTCAGGTATGCGTGGTACAAATGTTGAACTGGATATACTGGAACCTGACATTATGAGAAATTCTGTGATTGTAAGTTACTTCCATTCTTTTTGGGTCAGTGCCCTACCCACATCGAGCTCCCATTTCTTTCTCAGTCGACCCAGTGTGTCTGTGGTCTGCAATTGAACTGATCTCATGATCGACGGGATGAGCCTCCTACGTACACCACAAGTTTTGCAAGGGATTACGGTCTACTCTTGAAATAAGTCACCTGTGAATTGAATTCCAAAGTTCTCCCAAGTCTCCAAAGCTCGTTTTATAAGACTGTTTCTAAAGCAGGCGATGCTCCTCAAGCATATCCCTGGTGCATATGGAATGGTGTGTGGCATGGTTTGCAGGGCCCATTTATAACTATTCTTATGTGGCTTTGTGCATGCATTGTGTAATGTTCTGTTATTTACTTTAGAGATGCCAAGAAATGTGGCTGCATTTCCAGCTAAGAGCTGCACATGCGTTGAAATTTGCTGTGTCAACTTTTTACCACTGTTTAAGGTGGTAAAATAGTACTGCATTAGCTCTTTAACATTTAAGAAATGTGTCAGTTCAAAACTGTATCAGAAATTGTCTTAACTTAACACTCCTTGTGCTCACTTTATGTGATATGGTCAATAATTTTAGAATATCTAGGCTCCTAATTTCAATTAGCAGATGTGTGCTTATGCAATCCCCACTCCCAACTTCCCATGGGTGGCCAACCTCCCACCACACAAGGCCTTCAGCCGTGCACAGCATGGGGCTTGCCACAGGGCCCAGCCTGCAGCCAGGCTCTGCGCCCATTCCATTATGCACAGCCAAACCCCTTGCTGCTCACAGCCTTTGGTGGAAGGCCCCGTGCAGCACGGGATTGGATGCAGGGCCTGGCCTGTAACCTGGACTGTGCTGAACCCCCACCGGCAGTCAGCCTCACATGGCCTTCCACCGTGCACGGTGTGAAGTTGGCCCCAATAGACACCAACCACACTTATTTTTTTGTTTAAATTGCTTTTCAATCCTGCAGGAGTAAGTGGGTCACGCTGGCTACTGCAAGAGTCCTGCAGGGTCCAGCAACCCCAATTTTTTAATTTTTTATTTGACCCGGGGGTGGTGGGGTGGGGTACCTCTAGGACCCCCCAAAAAGTCCTTGGGGTCAGGGGGTCATCCTCAAATCTTTTTTTTTTCAGAACACAGTGACCAAATGCCTATGCACTTTAATGGCAGCTGCAACATTTCTCTTTATGTTGCAGCCAGCCAATCAGAGTGGGAATGAGGCAGCCGAGGGGGAAAAAAAATAATCTTGGTTCATTTGATTGGTCTATTATTTGAAGTTTCATGTCCTTAAGAGTCCCAACCATCCCGAAATATATGCATTTTTATTCTTAAATGTTCAACTAAATCTACATAGAGAAGACCCCAATAAAGCCGGTGCGGCAACTGGCTCAATCTTTGCACCAAGCAGGAGGGAAACACCGTATCAAACGCTGCTGAAACCCATTTCTACCTGGCAGCGGATGCAGTCTGCTGCAGCGACTAAAGCTGATTTGGTACTGTGACTGCTACCGAAACCATTTTATGAGGGATCCAGAAAGTCCTGCATGAAAGTAAACTTGGCCATGGTCTGACTAATGTATTTTTCAAAGATTTTCGCCGCTCAGGCAAACGTGAAATCGGGCGCAGATTTTTTAAACCAGCTAGCTCCCCATTCAGCCTCTTTTAAAGGGGAATAACAATGGTCTCATTTCAGATTTGGGGACAGACTCCTGTGCAGATTATCTGGTTATAGACTCTTTCCAAAAAAGTAGTAATCAATTCAGGAACCCGCTGTAAAAACTCTGGGGTGACAGGGGTCCCCCGGGTGGCCTGATCAAATATGCATACGCATAGTTTTATTTTGCGTACAGGATATAGGACGAAAGGTGGACAGATTAGCAACAGCCTCCTTAACCGTGGAAGTCTCTGTGTCCTCTCCAAAAGAGAAACTGTCCTCATTGACCTTAAAATCAGAGCATAAGTTCAAGATTTTCTCTTTAAAATAATCTGCGACCTAATTACAAAAGCTTCGTGAGTTCTCTAAAGATTGCTGAGTCGGGGGTATAAAGCTCTTTCACAACTTTAAAAAGTTCATTGAGGCTCATGCTAGCCAGGGCTCGAGTCGGGGTACCACGCGGGTGGACGGCGTCCCCCCACTTATTTTACCGGGTTTTTACCGGGTGGACGCCGTCCCCCCTGCCCAAAAGCTGGACTTTCAATTATGGCGTTACTTGCCCGCACGGCCTCCCCGTCGATCTCCCTTTACCCAGTGACTCGAGAGATCCGTGCGATTGGAATTTTACCTGCATTATTACTATTATAATATTATGCATAACGCAAAGCAAGGAGAGTTGTAAAACCAGGACTGGCTGACATCGCCCACATGACAGTGGAAAACGTGAGAGCTCGATAACTGGAGCAAATGGAGCCACACATTCACTCTTTGGCCTCTCTGGGGCGAGATCGGAGCTCATTCAGAACGCTGCTCACGCGCTGGCTTCTCTGATGCAATCGCATCTAAGGGGTGAGCGAGGGGAGGCAATGAGTCTGATGGTGCAAGCCACCTTTCGTGACGTCACTTCCTGTCGTGACGTCACTTCCGGTGACACCACCTAACTTGGAGCGTCCCCCCACTTCTTTTTTTAGGACTTGTGCCCTGATGCTTGCAGCACATAGTTTACTGGTATAATACAAATTTAGCATCAAAAATGGCGCGTTTAGATATCACCATTAGCTCTTTGTGTTTAATTTTCACTTTTGCAATGCAAAATGCCTTGCCCTTTATCTTAGCACCACCCACAGGTGGGTAAAACATGTTAACCATTTATCAGGGGCTTGCTTCTAGGGTTTCTTCTGGGGGATATTTGCCCTGTCCGACATTCCTGAATTTGAACATTTGCTTTCAAAGGGCATTCCCACTTTTGCATGAGGATCCTTCCCATGCAAATGAGGGAATTCTGCCCAAGGATGTCACCAAGAGAGCAGGTTCAATTTACCAGAAGTAAAAGAAGAGAGCCCTCTTCAATACAAGTGTAAGCTTACTGCCCTAAAACCAACACGATTCAGATATTCACGTAGTTTTGCCACAAGTGGTATCTGGAAGGCACTTTGTTTCATTTATTGCATTAGTCTCCACTAATGGAAAAGACAATCCCTTCCGCGCTATTTGTAAAATATCCATCTTAGAGCGAAAAAGGCCTTCTAAAAAAGGAATGACAGTTTAAACGGTCCATAGTCACAGAACTTATATAGCTACCTTTTTCACTAGATATAGCCATATAAATTCAGGTATTTATGAAAATACCTTGCGTGTCTCATTTTTAAAAATTCCATAACTATCTTCAAATGATTTCAATGTGTAAGAAGTATCAGTGGCTGGAATTGTTGCGCTCGACTCTAATTCAGCACTGTGCTTGTTCTGCAATAGGTTCTTTGACAATCAAGTTAGATTAAGCGTTCAAATGTCAACTTAAATTATTTGTAAGTACTCTTCCCTCAAGAGAGGAAAGTTATCTGCTATAAATATGTCTGAAACGAAGGACTGCGGCTATCAATTACTCCCTGAGTACAAGGCGGAGCGGAGTCCCACCTGCTAATATTCCCTCCTGGGGCAGAAGGTTAACTAGTTAAATTGAGAGCTGATCCCAGAACAGACATTAACGTCTTAATGCATTTAGTGGCTCTGGGTCTTTCTGTCTGCAACCTCATGGGACCCTACTTGGCTGGGCCCCTAATCACCAAGGCACTTGGAATGCCTTTTATTAATTGAAAATAGGAGTGCATGCTCTGAAAAATGTTTACCACACCATTCTGAAAAGGAACCAGAAACAATAGAAATAACACATTTAGTTTACAGTGTGTTTATAGGACATCCTGATTTAGCTAATATAGATTAAATATATTTTTTCTATGCAATGTAAAAAAAGCTTTTATAAATCTGATTGCCCTTGAATGGGCACCTGGATGAATGAGTTAAAACCTAGGGGCATTGCAATATAATAGTTTGTGTCCTAGATGGGACAGGGACGCGAAAGCAGTCAAATAATTTGCTCACCAATGGAGAAGGCCCACGGTGCTCGAGCGAGTTGTAGAACCACCACCTGTGTTGCTGAGCCTTTAGGAGTCCGTGGGAGCCCAGGATCAGCAAACCGGTCAGCTGCGTTGCGATGCCTGCAGATGCAGGGGAGTGACTCTTTCACCCCAAGGGAGATTCCTTCCTGTGTTTTGGATGTCCACAGGCCTGGTGATGGACCTGTATGGAGCACGGGCACAGACATTGCAGAAGACCAGCAGGACGATGAGACCAGGACCAGCAGGAATCTTCCCCGGTGCAGTCTAGGTTCCCAAAGCAAAGTCCAGTGAAGTCCAGAGTGACCAGATGGTAGAAGTTGAAGTGCTATGTGATCTGAATCTTGTCCCACAACAAATCTAGGGACCCACCCACAGGTAAGCCCTTAAGTACCCTTAGGGAAGGGCTGGGATGATTCAGGGGTTCCTCCCAGAGGAGGGGCTGGACAGTGAAGAGGATACTCCCATGTCCTTTGTCCAGTTTCATGCCAGAGTGGGAGCCAACGGCTCCCAGAACTGGTTTGAACTGGAGTATGCAAGGAGGGCACCAAATGTGACCTTCAAGCAGTCTCAGTGGCGCTGGCAAGCCCCCCACCCCACCCTGCCCCAATACACTAAACTCAGTCTGGGAGGTGGTCACACCTTCCTCTGACAGGATATGCTTTGTTCTGCCTTCCCCTGCTCGAGCTTGGCTCAGCAGCAGGAGGGCAGAAACGTGTCTCTGGTCGGCAGCAGCCCTAGCTTGCTGTCTGGTTCTGGAAGACTGGTACCGGGAGCACTGAGGGCCACCCGGAGGAGCTCAACAGTGCATGGAATCATACCAGGTGTGGGGGTATGATTCCAACATGTTTGATACCAAACATGACAGGGTTCGTTACAGCCAGTTTAGAGAATGTCATCGCGTAATGACGCATGGCCACTCTATATGTTATAATGGCTGATGCACTTACAACCTGGGAGAATGGACTCCGAAGGTTGGAGGGGTGCCCCATTCATGCAGGGGCACCCTCACACTTAGGACCCAGCACCCTGCCTTCAGGATTGAAAGGCCTGCCTTAGGGGTGACTTATAGGTTTTAAGTGTAGTGAGCTTAGATATAGGAAAACCTGTATCTGTCGTAAGTGGGGCTAGCACCAGCTTACACAGGCTGCAATGGCAGGCCTGGAGTCACAATTTGAGTGGTCTCTCATGGGTGGCATAATACATGCTTCAGCCCATGGGAGACCTCTGGGGTACCTATTCCCTGGTTACCTTGGTACCATATACTAGGGGCTTACAAGTGTACCCCAGTAGCCAATCTGGAGTGTACCTAAGTACTCACCATGTCCAATTTAGGGAAGAAGCATAGAGACTGGGGTCCTAATTAGCAGGATTTCAGTCAGACTAGTCAGAACAACATAATGACACACGCAAAAAGTGGGGGTGACCATGAAAGCAGATCCTACTTTCCACAAATTTGTTAATGCTGATTCAGGTGCCCAATCCCATGTGTGCCGAAGTGAGCATTGCCGAGCCACAAATGAGGCCCCTGTCGGCATATTTAGTTCGCATTGTTGTGTCTCCATGTTCACAGCGCTTGATTGCAGAACCACAACCATCAATTTGATTGTACCACTGCAAGAAAGTAAAATGTAATTTAAAAAAATATATATATTTTATATAGCGCAAACTAGTCCAGAAGTTAGCATACAACGTATCCTTTAAGTAACAAAAGGCATTTTCATAACGTACAGTGACTTGGGCATCTTGTTCGTAGCCTTATACTCACATTTCCTTCTTTGTCACTTCACTTCCTTTTCAACAAATTAGCAGCAGTCCTGTTGAAACGTAAACTAGGATTAGTCTGCTACTGGCATTCAAAGTGAGTATTCAGCGCATAAAGTAATTAACAGAGTAAACACAATTATCATCAAACGATTCACATGCATTGTGTGTCAGTGAAAAAGAAACTGCAGCTCGGCGGGACTGAACAAAGCATGTTGAACTAATAACAGCACAAAGCAATTTTACACACAGTCCATTAAGTGTCTCATCTGATGTCAGTGCGTGGGCTATAACAATGCTAAATATTCCTTGCAATAACGTACCCGCTATTAATATGTAATAAGGTTTGAAATGTAAAAGTTTCCATGAATTCTGAAGCAGACTTGGAGGCAAGATGGCGCCTGACTGACGACCGCAGCGATCACCCCTTCGCTATCGAGGAGCGCGGTGCGGACAAAACGTGGATGCCGACCATGTAAACTAATTTATAGCTGTGGACTAAATCCCCCCCATGTCGTACCAGCTGGGGAAAGGCTTTCTTGACCCCCTCGGAGTGGCTGAGGAGCTCTTGACAGTGGTGCTGGTAGCTGCCCGGGTGCTGTTGTGTGAGCTTCGGTGGTGCTCGGCTGAGAACGGGCGAGGAGGAGGGGCTGGAGACGCCGGAGCGGAGACGTCTGGAAAGGCCGAGTGGTGCGCGGCGGAGTTGTGCTCCAATTCATTAGGGAGGGAAAGGATGCCTCCAAAGGCAGCCCGTGGAGGTGGCCGAGTGAAAATGCCTGATAAACAGCTTAGTTCAGAACCCAGGGACAATGCTGGGACGACGGCTGCTAAAGGAGGTAGGACAGCAAAAATAACCTCGACTCAGGACTCCTTGAAAAAGGTGAGAAACGCGATGTGCTGAAAAAGGGGAAGTAGATTGCAGTGGTTCTGGGGATAAAGGAGCAAAAGCAGGCCAAATGGATTTAGGGGGGCGACACAGTATTACAGACTTCTTCACTACTACTCCGATAACCCCCAGAACTGACGCTGCGAGGCTTGGGGGGAAAAATGAGCAAAATGCTGGTCATAAGGTCAATCTAGAACAAACATTGTCTCATGTGGCAGACTCTGTATGCGACACTCAACCGGGCAATGTATTGGTAGCAGCACCTGTGAATGCGACGAATGGGACTCAAGGCAATACTGCTGTTGAGACTGTTGAGATCAATCAAATTAGTCAAACCCATAGCCCATTGGGGGACCCCGGTATGAGTCATCCGGTAATAGAAAAAGACCAGCAGGGCACAATTGCCCGATTAACCCCATCGCTGGAAGATCTTGCAGGCTCTATGGAACAGCTGAATACGAGTATCTTAATAGAGGGGCTATTGCTAATAATGGTCCAGAGGATACACTAGATCTAGGGGACAAGTTTTTCTCAGTGACGGATGGCTCTGAACTCAGCCTCTCTGAAATAGAAGATAGCAGTAACATACAGCTCTCTAGCTCCACCAATAGTCCAGGCTCTCCGCAAAAAGACACAGTAGTCAGGAAGAAGAAACTTTTGAAGAAAACAAGGGATGGACAAGCTTGGGAAAAAACGGAGAGGGACTCCGCAGAGGTAGCAGGGGGAGCATGGACCCCACTCTGAAATGGGACTATTCCGCCACTAGGAGCACCTACCCGGATCAAACAGGACAGGAGGGCGAAGACGAGGCTACTCCCTCTTTAAAAATGATCTTTGACTCAATCAAACAGCTGCAGGAGGAGACCCGAACGGACGGAAAGAAGAACAGGTTGGCAACTAAAAAGCTTCAAGGCGCAGTAAGGAAAATGGCTAAGGCGTGTACAGATGTAAATCAAAGGTTGAATCATGTGGAAGAACGTACCAGCACAATAGAGGATAATTTGTCCAAAGCCCAGATACAGACAGAAACTCACGATAAGCAGCTCATAGATCTTCAATGGAAAATGGAGGATTTCGAAAACAGGCAGAGACGCAATAACCTCCGGATTCTTGGCGTAAAGGAAGGCATAGAAGGCGAAGATATCAGGGCCTATGTTCTGAGAATGATGAAGGGAGCGTTTCCAGAACTCCATCATTGGAATTGGGAGGCCGAGATTCAACGTGTTCATCGCTTCCCCATGATGATGAGGAAAACTCCACAACCAAGAAGCGATGGGTTGGTTATGCCTAGGGCAATACTAATTTACTTTGGTAACTTTCTGCTCCGTGAAGAGGTTTACTCTAAGGCTCGTCCAAACGCCAGACGGACCTTTGAGAGTCAGTCCTTCTTCACAAAGCCAGACTATTGCCACGTCACAGTGGAAAGACGTTGGCGCTTAAGAGAATTGATTCAGCCTTGCCAAGCTATGGGGGCACAAGCGTTCCTGATGAATCCAGCGAGATTAAAGATTATCTATAAGAACACCACTAAAACTTTTACATCAGAGATTCAAGCCAGGATATATATGGATTCTTTAAAAACCTAAAGAGAGACTTAATGGATAGCTGCTCACTTAGGGATATATAAAAAAAAAAAAAAAAAAAAAAGGGGGAGCTGCACAGGTGGGGGTGAAAGAGATGGAGTGCATGGAGCTCAACAAGGATAACTGGAGGGGGCATTATTATTATTTGACTGGGGGGGAAAGAAAGGGAGAAAAATAGCAGGGTTGAACTGCTGCGCATCAACCAAAATAGATGGGAGGGTAGCAAGGGGGTCGACTTTCAGGCTCCATCACAGAGACCTTAGGTCTGCTTGCTTCACTTTTTAGGTGGGGGAGGGGAGGGGGATGGGCTTTGGGAGAGGGAGGATAAGGGGGGTCGAGGGGGACCAGGGTGGGGAAATACAGGGGGAAAAAAGTCACCATCTAGCTATGAAAGCAGTTTTGGAATTAATACTATTGAAAATGCAAGAACGGGGATTAAGCATCGAGCGCCAGGCTATATAGAATACGACAACTTATATATAGCATGCGAATAGCTACCATCAATGTATGTGGTTTGAACGACGCTGGTAAACGAAGGATGGTAAGAGAGTATCTTAAATCTCTGCATGTAGACATTGTTTGTTTACAAGAGACGCACATTGAGGGATCTCGCAAATTTCTTTTAGAACAATTGGGATTTCATTTAATAGTATGCACCTCGCAAGGGACTAGGACACGAGGGGTGGCAGTGCTTGCTCAAAAGAGGGGATAATTGCTAAAAAGTGCTTATCTGATAGGTATGGCCGCTGGGTAATAGTGGAGTGTCAAGCACAAGGGGTAAGCTTTACGCTCTGCTCAATTTATGGGCCCACGGTGGATGATCCAGAAATGCTTAACCATGTAAATATACAGTTAGCTAATTGGCCCCTCCCGTTAATTGTGTGTGGAGATTTCAACATCAATGGCCTAAAAGGGCTATGGAGAGGGGATCTAACCAAGATCCAGAGCAAGAAAAAGAAAAGCCATAGGGCCCTAGTCCAAATGATGGAAGATAACGGGCTTATAGATGTATGGGAGCAGTTAGCTCCTTTGGGGATGGGCAGTACGTATTACTCAGCACCACACAGGGTCTTAGCACGTTTAGACTACTTTCTAGTTTCTGCGTCTCTTCTTTCGCTTTGTAAAATTAAAAGCTACCACGATTAGTCTCCGACCATAATCCCCTGGTCTTAGAGCTCCCAAATTTTGGAGTGAAGTTTCAGGCAACGAGCTGGACTTTTGAAAGAGCCTTATTACAGGACTTAAACTATGTAGCACACATGAACAAATGGCTACAAGAATTTCTTGAGATCAACAGGGGAGCGCCGGGTTTGGGATAGTATGGGATGCCCTTAAAGCTGGTATTAGGGGGAGTCCATGAGCTATTCATTGAAACGGAACAAGATGGAGAAAATGGAGATGGAGGCAATACAAGGGTCAATTATGGCCTTAGAAGAAGAACTGGTTATAGCTATTGGCTGCTGCCATAATATAGATGAGATTATGCAGAAACTTACATTAGCAAAGGCTGCAGCTGGAGATATATTGGCCGCAAAAGCATCAGGCAAATTTTTGGCCTGGAAACAGATTAATCACGAATTCAGTGAACAAGTAGGACATATCCTAGCGGTAAGGACCAGACAGATGGTTACTAGGGGGATATTTTGGAGATAAAAACATCAGGCGGGGGGTTGTTACAACTCCTAAGGATATCTCCAATGAGTTTCATAGATATTACCAAATTTTGTATAGCGAGGATATTACTAGAGATGTTAAGAAGGTAAGGGACTATTTAGAGCTAGCCCCTACCGAAGTATTTTCAACAGAAGAGTCTTTGACTTTGGAGGCCAATTTTGTAGACGAAGAAATACAGGGAGCCATTAAAGATTTGCCTTCTGGTAAGGCGGTTGGACCGGACCTGATTCCATTGGAATTTTACAATTTTTTTTCTCAATTTTGAAGGAAGATTTGTGTCATGTAATGCGTCAGGTTCAGAGCGGCCAAACACCCCCACAGTCATGGGGAGAAGCTAGGATGATCATCTTTTTAAAGAAAGACAAACCTCCTAATGAACCTGGCTCTTATAGGCCGATTAGCTTAATGAATAGTGATGCAAAAATTTACTCAAAAATTTTAGCTAATCGCCTTAGCAATATCATAGGAAAGGTGATCTCGCCCCGCCAACACGGGTTTATTCCCGGAAGGGGGACCGCGGAACATATTAGGAGAGTTTGCACTCTGTTCGACGTGTAGCTCAGCCACACGGGACCCTATGGCGCTTATTCTGCTTGATGCAGAGAAGGCGTTTGATAGGGTCTCGTGGGGCTTTCTTTGGTCTACACTGGAGAACGTAGGAATAGGCAAGGGATGTATAAAAGCATTACAGGCGCTGTATAAGAACCCGCGGATTTTACTCCGAGTTAGGGGAGAACAGAGCGATCCAATAGACATTAAGCGAGGAACGAGGCAGGGGTGCCCCTGCTCTCCCCTTCTCTTTGCTTTTTACATAGATCCTTTTATAAGGAGAATTGAGATGAACAGATGCATTCTTCCAATCTGCCTGAATGGTTTTGAAACAAAGATCCTGGGCTATGCAGATGATTTAGCAATAACGGCCTCAAATCCTTCTGCAGCAATTGACGAAATAGAACAAGAGGCAGAATGCTTTGGGGCACTTTCTGGTTATAAACTTAATCGTGGTAAAACACAAATAGTGGTCAATGATAAGATTAATATGGCTGATTTAAGAGTGGTGGACTCTGCCACCTATTTAGGGGTTATTATAACATCAAACTTAAACAAAATCGTTGAAAAAAACCTAACTCCAGTGATTCAGAAATCAAGGAGGGATCTTGATAGGATGAATAATTTACATCTCTCGATAGTGGGAAGATGCAATATCATTAAAATGATATTTCTCCCAAAAGTTTTATACTTGTTCAGAACGATCCCCTGAAATTTGATAATAGTTGGTTTAAAGAAATGGAAAGAATGATAAACCGGTTCATCTGGGCTCAGGGGAAGACAAGAAGGGCTCTCAAATTTATGTCCCTTCCTAGGGAGAGAGGAGGTTGGGCGGTACCCGACCTAAGAGCATACTATTGGGCCGCAGTGATGCAATATATTCGTGGGCTGCTAGGGGCAATATTACAGACAGGTGGAGGGAGCATGATTCTATACCAGACGTCTACGAATTACTCTTAAAAGAGGAAGCCCGTAACTGGCTTCTAATGTTTAGCGAGGCCAGCTATTATAAAAAGTTAAATTTAAGACCTTGAGTGCGGCAATAACGGTGTGGTCAGCTATTAGAAAAAGCTGGGATTGGGTAGAATGAACTATTATACACCTCTATTTATGAATCCTTCTTTTCCTGAGACCTTTCATGACGCAATAATGAGACGATGGGATGCCCTTGGGGTTAAGACAATTGGGGATATTACAGATCTCGATGGTATAATAACTTTTGAAAGAGCTCAAACCCTCTTTAATCTACAGCGTAGGGAATTTTTAAATTTTTGCAGATTCGATCGGCCCTGGCAAGGAAAAAAGGAGGGCAAAGTATATATGATAGAGATACAGTTATGGAAAGGGTGAGAGACCCGGAAGGGTGTTCCATTTCCCAGATCTACAGTGAATTAAATCAATATCAAAAAGATGATCTTGAAAAACAGACGGAAAAATGGCGGGGGAAGCTGGGCATCGACGGGAGCGAGTTTTTAGCCTCACTTAAGCTAGGAAGTACGATCCTGAAGGTTGCCAATCTTCAAGCTCAACACTACAAAACCATATTTGAACTCTATTACACCCCAGCAAGAATAGCCCAATGGGGGGGGACCACGGGCACGTGCTGCCCGCGTTGTCATAGGGACGAGGCTGATACGGTCCATATGTTTGCCTCGTGTCCTAAGCTAGATTCTTTGAAAAAGGCGATAGAATATTTTATGGGGCAAACCCTGAGGATTCATATAAGACTAACCAATGAGCTAATGGTGCTAGGTGTGGCTAGAGACGGAACTCAAGTAGCTCATTCCGAATTTATTTTTATTGCCATGGCGGTAGTCAGGATTTGCGTGACCTCAGCATGGAAAGATCTTAACCCTCCTACTTTTCAACAATGGGTGTCTCGCCTACTAGCAGTATATAGTTTGGAAAAGGGTTTATATGAGAAGAGAGGGTGGAAAGCTTCAAAACTAGGTAAACTTATCTGGGCCCCAATAGCCGACTGGAAGACCAGATTGGAGAGATGTCAGTAATAACCCTTGGCCTTAAATATGGTATAGAATCCGATGTGAATTAGATTTAGTCTAAGATTGAAGGGTTGGGCCAAGGAGTGATTCAATTCCCTCTTTTGTCTCGTATGTGTATAATGTAATTCTAGTTTTTTTTTCTGATGCATTTTTTGTATGTTTTTCGGTTTTTCTTTCACATGTATAATATTGGATGGATATCATCTGCTTTTGTGTAATCATGTATGAAGAGTTGATGGTGAATAATAAAAAAAAAAAAAAAAAAAAAGAATTCTGAAGCAGACTTTTAGGAGGCCAGTTCTCTGGTGTGTGCGTAAATATACACGAGTATATGTAGCCACTTCATTTGTTATTTGCGGTTAATGCTGCTTTAGAGTGAGATGATTAAATATTGCCATCGCTATGCACATCCTTCACTATGTACAACTGAGCTTCGTTTATTTAGCAGAATACACCAGGCGAGCAGATATGTGTGTTCGAAATAAACCTATTGTTTTTTTTCTCTTTTTACCCACCCCATAACATATTCAAGCTCGATTAGAGTCCTCTGTTATATTCTGTGATAATAATGAAATGCAGTAATCATGTTATCATATTTTACTGCTGCATGATTTAGTATTACAGACCAGTAAATGAAGACGAGAACATTAAATACAGTGGCCATGCACTTGTTCAGGTTGGTATAGCCAGATCTTTGCTGGTGCTAATGTGAAATTGTAATTCCATTGCAAAATTAGTCTTATTAAATCAATCGAAATGTTCAGTTATAGAGTTGCTTTACATTCCTCGGGTTTTCCCAAGATAATAGTCGCTAACATCACCTTGTGGCAATGTGAACTTAAACTGGAGGATGGATGCTGCTCACAGAAAACAGTGGGGTCAGACGCCCCCCCCCTCCCTCCCAACACACAATTTTTTTTAGGTCTCGGCTCTAGACGGCGCACATGCGTTGTTTCGGACCGAGACATGCTGTATCTACTGTTGTTAACTAAGTGCACACCCATTGCTTTTTTGTGCACATCCATTGCTTTTTATTTGTTTTTTTGTAGTGCTTCTCGTAAATTCATGTTTTTTACTGGTCACTTAGTTGTATTTGACCCACCTTTTGTTGCTTGGTTTCCTCCCATGCAGACTGCCCCTGTTACATGCATGCTTACGCTAATCTTTATTTATGTGTTTCTCGGCGCACTATTTATTTTATTCGGTTTGGCTCATTGTGGATTGTTCATTGTTCTTTCTTTCTGACAAAATAGTATGCTTTGGATGGCATCCTCATTTGATATCCACTTGCAGTATATATTGTTTTAAATGCCAGTTTTGTTTCATTTCCATCGACTTGTGTTTTTTAATTATAAAATGTTCTTCGTTGTTGGTATGTGTTTACGGTAATATTGGTTTTTCCACATTATTGATTTGAATTGATTCACTATGTGGCCTAGTCTTTCAATGGGTTTTCCAACCAATAGGCCCAGAGCTTCTCATGGGTGCATGAAACAACTGTTTCTGTGGTGTCTGTTGACTTTAAACATCATTTAGGGCATGGATGGCATTGAATTGAAATGCAAAATGTGTTTTTTTGGTATTTCACTTTTTTCATGTGTGTTAAATAAATGCCTTTGTTGGATGTGCGTGGTTGTAACTTGCAAACCTTTTTTAGCCCTGTGGATTTTCGTTTTTGGCATTGTTGCATTAAAGCTATGTTGTTTAGCATGCCTCATTTGTCTGGCCAGTGTGTGAGTGTGTTTGTAATAGTGGGCCAGCATTTGCCTTGGCTGAGCCTCCCCATGTGGCCAGGGGCACCACAGCACGACTACCAATCACCGCATTCATGATACCTAAAACTCACGCACATATGGTTTTTCAGTAGACCACAGCCCCCAGCACCACAGCACAGTAAGTCAGTGCCTCGCGGCTGTGCCACTAGCATGAAGCGCTGTTCTAAAGAAAGTACAGTAAAGTAAAGTAAAGTACAGTCCAGTCACGGGAACTTGCACACGTTGTCTGCACTCGAAAATTTAAAGTGAGGGACTTTAGTGGGCAAAATGCAAATTCTACTTGTCGAAAAACATCAGCACATTCAAGAAAGACAATAAGGCATATTTGTCCAAAAGTGGGAATTTCTTGTTCCTTTCCTCTGCGAGGCTCTGGAACACCGAAGCAGTAGGAAGGAGGTATGTGAATGATGGTGATGGTGGTGGGTAATTTGCAGGGGAGGCTTGGTCAGCAGTGCTCACAGCTATTTTTTCTGTAGAATTTTATAAATTCATGATTCTGCTTAGCAGATACTTTGTGTAATCTGTATTGCATGTCATACATGTCTTCTTGAACAGCCTCTGCAAGACAAGCAGGGCTGAGGAGCAGTCAGTCACACTGAGCTGCCCCATATCAGGTCTAATACCAGCACTCAGTTTTGGAATTTAGGCCAACAGCACTTTAGGTGCTGAGACTTTGGAGCCCACACACATAATGGGGACACTTTAAACTACAAGTCCCAAAAAGCAGAGCTCTGCTGGCTAAAGAGCCCAGAAAGGCTGAAGGTTGAACATGTGACCATAATCAGATTGACAGCTGTGTGGTCACAGCATTAGGATCATGTCTGGATAAGGAAATAGTTTGCCACATGATGTTTTTGGGGTATTTGCATTTTTTTATCAATGAATTATATCCTTTATATTACAGCTGTTTTCCTGTGTCTTCTAAGGATAACATTTAAATAAGTTGTCAGTTCACATTTTGGCCGCAATTATCCATTGCATGCAATTTACGTGTAGTTTGTTGGGTACATCACATTTTTGGTGAAATTGCAGCAGCGCTATGAACCTGGCAATATTAAATCAGTGTAAATATGTCCTTTTCTTTTTTGACTTGTAGTAACAGCATTTGAAAGAGAATTTGAAGCCTCTTGATCCAATGTTTGCTCCCAACATTTTTGTAAAATAAGGTACACGGATTGATGTGTATTTTCTAGGAATATAATAATTGTTTGTAAAATTGGAAGGTCTCCTTAGAGATTCAGCTGCCTCCTTTGGTGCCACGACTCACGTTGTTGGTGTTACTCAGGACTGAATGGGATTAGGTCTATTTTCCCTAGTTGGATTTTCTATCCATTTACTTATTTTTAGGTCTCAGTACAGGTGCAATTCAGATATGGGTTCATCTGACTCCACTACCCAGGCAGGACACTCTCTGCCAGGGTCTAAATGATCATACTAGTAACTTGGACCTGGAAAGCATGCTGGAAGCATGACAGGCCTGCGCTGCCCTGCAACGTCCCAGAGCATTTTTCAAACTTTCAAGATGAAGCAACAGCGATTGTCAATGGGCTGTTGCCCAAATGCCATGAGCTAGAAATATAAGGTGGAACTCCATTCCAACACTTTGAAAGCCTCACCAGTACAGACCTGCATGACCCCTTTAGTAACTGCTCTCAGGATGTTGGTGCTGAGAACATACAGCCTACTTAAGGCTAAGAACTAATCCTGACTTGATTCTATGCCCTCTTGGTCTTTCCTGCTGAAGGTTTTACCTTACCTGTTTTGAAGTCAATAGCAATCCCTTATACAGTTACAGTAGGAGTGTCAGTATCGAGCAAGAGCAGATGAGTCTTCTTGGGAGTAGGGGCACTGGCTGATGAGCTCACTCCCATGCACCAGTGTTTGTGTTCCTCTGTCTAAGGACCTCTACATTGCCAATCACTGGCATCCAGTAGCTCTTGCCAAGAGCAGCATGAGCGTGGGTTCATTACCTTTTTCAGAAGTCCTTCAGCAGTTAAGAGAGAATCTTTCCCTGCCTTCAACTTGAGAGCCTTCAGAGGAGGAAGACATTTATAGTCAATACCCAAGGAGAGAACCTTTGAATATCCACTACATTCTGTAGTCAGAAAGGTCATTGTGCACAAGGGGAGGAATGTGGAGAAACAAGATTTCCAGGCTTTCTATCTAAGAGCTAAACCCTGCACAAGTTCTCAGATGAATTTCCACCTGTGATAAAAGGATTTGGATTGACTATGGGCATGGTTGTCTTCCGAGGGTGTTTTAATTTTAGATAAAGCAACCCAATCAGATCCTGTGTATAATAAAGTTGATGCTGCAATCAAGAAAACATATGCAGGCACATTTTTATTTCCATGAGGACCAGCATGTATTCAAACTATACAATTCGATCGTTGCTGAAGGATTTTCAAACTCTCGCTGACTGGATGCATCATGGAGTAGACTTTCCTGACACTTTGTCTATAATGGAACAACAAGTAAGGTTCCTTTCAGACAATTTGTTTAGTGGTCTGAGAGCTGCAGCACCCACCTCTGGAGTGTCTATAGCAGCCAGTAGACATCTTTACATATGCTCTTGGAAATCAGATGTATCTCAAAAAAACATACTTATGCATTATTCTTGGGATCAAAGCTTTTTGGCAATCAGCTAGCCGAGACATTTAAGTGACCGACTAAAGATAAGAAGATCCTGGCACAACTCAAACCTGCTTTGAGAGGAGGGGGATTTGGTTTTAAGAAAGCTTTAAACATCTAAAATTGACCGGCCATTTCAAGCGAGGGGTTGTGGTCAGGGGGCCCCTGTGGATGACAAAGCTCAGTTTCAACCATTCTCTCCTGCCAGTGCTCTACAACATCATAAATATCCCAGTCAAGCCCCCAGTCAGGGAAGCAGATTGAGACACTTTGCAAAGCAAGCAAAAAGGGGACAGATGGGACAGTGGAGGTGGCACAATGAGGGCACCGAGTGAACTTTTCCAGTCCACCACACCCCTCTTCCAAGAGCTTCAGTTTGTCAAGTAGCTCTGAAGGATGGCATTCAGAGTTTGCTCAGCAAAGCATCAGTCTTCCAATCCCAGAGGACAAGAATGGCAAAAGTTGCTATTCCATCATCTTCCTCAGGCACAAGATATCTGGAGAGTACTGGCCTGCAATCAAGCTTAAGGAAGTGAACAAGTTCATTTTGTAGCAAAAATTATAAATGCTGATCTTGAAATCTTTGCTATCACTGCTAAGAAATGGGGATTAACTACATGAACAGATCTGAAAGATGCTTTCCTCCATATTTTGGTACACAGATAATCCCAGAGGTTTCTTTGTTACAGGGGTTGTCCAAGACAAGCACTTCCATTTCCAGGTTTCTCCCATTTGGGCTGGCATCAGCATTGAGGATTTTCACAAAGTTGCTGGCTCAAGTTGTGGGCAAAATTTATATGGTAGGAATTAGGATTTCCCCATATCCAAATGTTTGGTTTATTCCTTTTTCTTTTTTTCTTAAGGGAACAGAAGTTTTTCCAAATCTTTCCAAAGTTGTTCACTGAGTTTGTCTTCCTGATAAATGTGGAGACATCTAACAATGACTCATTGCAGATCATTCAATTAATCAGGGTCAAATTTTACACATCAATCAATCAATCAGGGGTTTTATAAAGCACGCTACTCACCCGTGAGGGTCTGAAGGCGCGGGGGGTGCAGCTCCGGGTCAGCCGAAAAGCCAGGTCTTGAGGCTCTTCCTGAAAGTGTGCAGAGTAGGGGAGCATCTGATGTTGACTGGGAGCTCGTTCCAGGCCTTGGCCGCGATGTAGGAGAAGGCTCTTCTAGCTGCTCTGGTTCTGCAGATGCACGGGGTCTCTGCTAGGGCGAGGTAGGCGGAGCGGAGGTTTCATTTGGGTTCGTGGAAAGAGACTCTTTTGTTGAGGTATTTGGGTCCGATGTTGTGGAGGGATTTGTAGGCGTGGGTGAGTAGCTTGAAGGTTACTCTCTTCTCGACGGGGAGCCAGTGGAGGGCTGGCAGGTGTTGGGTCATGTGCTCATGTCTTGGGGTGCCGAGGACGAGTCTGGCTGCGGTGTTCTGGATGGTCTGGAGTTTTTGTAGCAGGGATTTGTTGATTCCAGCGTAGATGGCGTTTCTGTAGTCCAGTCTGCTAGTTATAAGTGCATGTGTGACGGTCTTTTTGGCTTGGGGGGGATCCACTTGAAGGTCTTGCGGAGGATGCGGAGGGTGTTGAAGCAGGTGGAGGTGACGGCATTGATCTGGCGGGTCATGTTGAGGGAGGAGTCTAGAAGGATGCTGAGGTTCCGGGCGTGGTCCATCAGGGTGGGTGGTTTTCTGAGGATGGAGGGCCACCAGGTATTGTCCCAGGCAGTGGGGGAGGCTCTGAGGACGAGGACCTCTGTCTTCTCTGAGTTGAGCTTTAGGCAGCTGCTGCTCATCCAGGCTGTGATGTCTTTCATTCCTTCCTGGAAGCTGAGTCTGGTGTCTTCGGGGTTCTTTGTGAGGGAGAGGATGAGCTGGGTGTTGTCGGCGTAGGATACTATGTTGAGCCCATGCTGTCTAACAATGGTGGCGAGGGGGGCCATGTAGATGTTGAAGAGCGTGGGGCTGAGCAATGATCCTTGGGGTACTCCATAGTTGATCTCTGTGGGTTCAGAGAGGAAGGGTGGGAGTCTGATCCTTTGGGTTCTGACAGCAAGAAAGGAGCGGATCCAGTCAAGGGTGGTTCCCCGTATGCCAGCATTGTGGAGTCTGGCTGCCAGAGTGCAGTGGGAGATGGTGTTGAAGGCTGCGGAGAGGTCTAGCAGGATGAGGGCCGCGGTGTGGCCCTGGTCGAGTAGCCCATGGATGTCATCGGTGGCGGCAAGGAGGGCAGTCTTGGTGCTGTGGTTACTGCGGAATCCAGACTGGGAAACGTCGAGGATGGCGTTCTCTTCGATGTAGGTGGTCATCTGGGCGTTGACAAATTTCTCTGTGACCTTGGCTGCGAAGGGAAGGAGAGAGATGGGCCAGTAGTTTTTCAGGTCCGTTGGGTCAGCCGATGGTTTCTTGAGGAGGGGCCTGACCTCTGCCCGCTTCCAGTCATCAGGAAAAAAGCCTGATTCGAAAGTGGCGTTGATGGTGCGGCGTAGTTCGGGTGCTATGGCGGCGGCGGCTCTGTGGAAGATGTGTGGCGGGCAGGGGTCTGTGGGGGCTCCTGAGTGGGTGCTCTTCATGGTCATGGTGGTATCTTCGGAGGTGACCGGTGTCCAGGTGGTGATGGTGGGCTGGCTGTCATTTCTGGAGGGGAGGGTGGTTTCTGGAGTCTGTTCGCTGAAATTGCCGTAGAGGGCCTTGATTTTCAGGTGGAAGTAGGAGCCGAGCTTGTTGCAGATGTCCTGGGACGGCGTGAAGTCCGTGGCTTGTATGGGGGTTTGGTGAACTGCTGGATGACGTTGAAGAGTTCCTTTGAGTTGCTGGCGTTGGTGAGGATTTTGTTCCGGATGAAGGTCCTTTTGGTGGCTCTTATTAGTTGGTGGTATTCTGTCATGGCATTCTTGTAGGTGGTCTGGTCTTCGGTGGTTTTGCTGTTTCTCCAATGTTTTTTGAGACATCTGCAGGAGCGTCTGGCTTCTTGGAGGTCAGTGGTGAACCAAGCGGCCTTCAGGAGGCGTTGTCTGTAGGGGTGGCGGAGGGGTCCGAGCTTATCTGCACAGCTGGTGATCCAGTGGTGTAGTTCCTTGGCTGCAAAGTTGGTGTAGGTCGTGGCGGAGGGGGGGTTGTGGATGAGGGTGGAGTTGAGGTGCTCCTCTGTGACCTTGCTCCAATTCCTTCGTGGCGGGCACGGGGTGGGCTTGTGTGTGGTGGTGGTGTTGAAAGAGAAGTGTACGCAGTGGTGACTGTCCAGAGGGGCTGCGAGGTGTGGCTGAAGTGGATGTTGGTCCCTCCTGCGAAGATGGGGTCGAGAATGTGTCCGGCCTTGTGGGTGGGGTTGGTGATGAGCTGCTTCAATCCGAGGTTGGCGAGGGTGTCCAGGAGGGCGGTGGAGTCGGGGTGCTGCAGTTGTCGAGGTGGAAGTTCAGGTCTCCAATGAGGAACGCCCTTCCGCTCCACCTCCGACAGACAACATCGCTTCCCATCTTCACAAGAAACCTCAAAACCTGGCTCTTCGACAGACCCCCTCCTTGATGGACTGGAACCTGCACCCCCCTCTACCCCCAGCGCCTTGAAACCCTTACGGGTGAGTAGTCGCGCTTAACAAACACCTGATTGATTGATTGAATGAGTGTGTAGTCCGTGGAGGCGATGGCGTGGGGTGCGATGAGGTCGGCAATGGTGGAGGCGAAAGAGGCGCAAGTCTCTGGGGGTCTGTAAGCGAGAGTGCCGCGAAGCCTGGTACTGGGGCTGGTCTGGATCTGGAAGTGGAGGTGTTCAGTGTTGGAGAGGGAGTTGCTCGTGCTGGAGGTGGAGAGTCAGAGGGAGCTCTTGTGTGCGATGGCGATTCCTCCTCCTGGGCGGTGGGGGTGGTCCTTCCCCTGGATCTTGTATATGTCGGGAATGGCGGTGGCGATGTTGGGGGCGGAGGCGGCATTTGTCCAGGTTTCCATGAAGAAGGCGACGTCTGGCGAGAGGGTGTCGAGGAGGTCCCAGATCTCTACGGCGGTTCTGTGCACGGAGCGCATATTGAGGAGGATGCACTTCAGGCCTTTGGTGGTGCGGGCATCCGGCGTGGGTGCAGCGGTCGTGGGGGTGCTGTGGATGGTGAAGGATTGTCAGCAGTGCCGGCAGAAGAACTGGCTGTGGGTGGTGTTCGGCATCAACCACTGGCTGTTGTTGTTCCTTCCTGGGTTGAGTGCGAGGAGGGCGGCAGAATCGTAGCGGTGGGTGGCTGGAGATTCAGGTGTCCTGGCGCTGATTAATGTCAGGTCGTGGACGGGCGCAGACAACCTTGCCTTAGGCGCGCTTTCTGCATGCCAGCAGCACACCCGCTGTGCTCGGCCGCACAGCGGCCCCATTAAATAGGGAAGGGGAGGGAAGCGCAGCTGGGAAGCGGAAGCGGGAACCGGCCAGGGGGAGGGGCCGCAAGGGCAGCAGCGGTGGGAAGGAAACGGGCATGGACCAAAAAAGAACAAGGCACAAAAAACAAACACCAGAACAGGGCACAAAAACAAACACCAGAACAAGGCACAAAAACAAACCATAACAGGAACAGAAACAGCAGAGAACAAGGCACAATAGACAGCAGAGAAAACGGGCACAATACAGAACCTGGGCAACCGCGGCCTCGAACACCTACCAGGAGGAGGTGAAACGGGGTCAGCGGCAGCGGCACAGACAGCGGAGCTGCTGGGGAGAGAGCAGGTCTCAGACCAGGAGGTCAGAGGTCTTGCTCGCCCTCCCCTGCAGCGGCCGCCATTAAATAGGGAAGGGGGGAGGGAAGCGCAGCTGGGAGGTGGGAGTGGAAACCGGCAGGGGGGAGGGGCTGCAGGGGCAGCAGCGGCAGGAAGGAAACAGGCACGGACCAAAAAAGAACAAGGAACAAAAAACAAACACCAGAACAGGGCACAAAAACAAACACCAGAACAAGGCACAAAAACAAAACATAACAGGACCAGAAGCAGCAGAGAACAAGGCACAATAGACAGCAGAGAAAACGGGCACAATACAGAACCTGGGCAACCGCGGCCTCGAACACCTACCATGAGGAGGTGAAACGAGGTCAGCGGCACAGACAGCGGAGCTGCTGGGGAGAGAGCAGGTCTCAGACCAGAAAGTCAGAGGTCTTGCTCATGCTCCCCCGCAGCGGCCGCCATTAACACCTCTTTGGGGGATATATTTTTGCCAGAGTACAGGGAGCTCAAACTGCTGACTCACATGAGGAACCTGTTGACAAAACCTCTTCCATCAGCCAGGAATTGTCTGGTGGTTCAGGAGGACATGGTGTCAACCTTAGCTATCAACCCTTGGGAACGTGTCCACATTTACCCCTTAGTCCATCATTTGATGGGCTACTGGGTTTCATCATCTCTGGAATTCGATGACGTGGTGCGTGTTTAGTCCCAGATTATGCAGGAGTTGCAATAGTGGCTGCAACCAGGGTCATTGGACAGGGATTTGTCATTTGTCCCTCCCTCTCTAAAGCTGATTATAACCAATGCCAGTGGTAAAGGTTGGATGCAACGCTTGAGAACAAGCAAGTTTGGGGTAAGTGGGAACTTCATGTTGCCTCAAGGTCCTCCAATTGGGAAGGAGTTGAAGGCTGTCCATTTGGCCCTGCTGCACTTTGCTCTGCAGTTATTTGATCAGGCGGTAGTGGTGCACTCAGACAATCAGCTGGTCAGGGCATACTTGAATCACCAGGGAGGGATGGTGTCTTCTTTCCTACCCCTTATGACACACAAGAGTTGCATTTGAGCAGAGGAACATCTCCTTAGTCTGTATGCTGTTTATCTTCCAGGGAGAGAGAATATGCTAGCGGATTAATCAAGTCATGCCTTCCCATTCTCAACCTCTCTAGTCTTCACCCCAGGGTGTTTCACCAGATAGTGAAGAGGTTCAGATCCTCATGGTAGGATCTCTTTGCCACCAAAGAGAATGGACAGCAACCCAGGTTTTGCAGCTGTATGCCATTTCTGAAAACTGTGGGTGCGTCATCAATCGGGTGACCTCAAGGGCTAGTTTATACATTTGCACTAATCACTCTCATTCCAAGCGTTCTTCAGAAGATCCAGGCAGATTAAACAGAAGTCTTGCTGCTGGTGCCATGTTTGCCCAGATGGGCTAGGTTTCTGCTCCTTCTTCAACTATCATTGACCCCCATTGGGATTTCCCTCTATAACTGTTCTCTCTGTTAGTTCCGGTCCTCAGCAAGACATCACTAGCTCGCCCAGAGCTGGGGATCTGGAGTCTGAGAGGATTAACCTTTAAGCTTAGGGGTATTCAACTGAAGAAGCCACTTCAGTCTAGCAATCAAGACATATAACTACTCTAAAAGTATAGTTGAGGCATTGGAAATATTGTTCCTCTTGGGGTAGGGCAACTTCATGTGATCCATCCACTTTTGAGTCATGAAGATATTCGTTTGTTAGGGGGTGGGTTTTATTGTTGGGTCTGGCATTTCCTACCCAATGGTCTGCAATTCAGGCCTATTCCTACATGGGGTCTTCTGTTAATACTTAGAATTCCTAAATTGCTGCTGTTTGAACCGTTGAATTCTGTTTTAAAAAAATTGGGTTGAGGGGGGTGTGAGCCCTTCCAAAGCTACAGCTACAATCCTTGTCAGGGTGAACTACAAAAGTCACTATATCAACATGTGCTTAACCCTCTGGTATCTTGGCATAAAGCAGTCAGTCTTAACTTAAAGGCAATGTGTAAAGTATTAATGCAGAACATAAACAGTTATAAAGTTAAAACACAGCAAACTACAAATTCCACACCGATCAAGAAAAATAATGTTACATTTAATAACCAAAACAACAAAAATCCAATCAGTAGAAACTGAGACATGCAATTGTAAAGATTTTTGGTAAGTCTAGCACCTAAAAGCACAAAGCACAACTCGCGGTTAACCAGTCATGTGAGACCGGGTGAAAGTCACAAGTTCAGGCCAACCATGATGGAGCACTGGCCAAATACAGGGACAAGGTTAGTCCCGCTGAAAGAGTTACGTTGCAGGTCAACACAGGTCCAGGTGCAGCGAGTCTGCTGGGCAGTTGCAGGGAGGCCTCTGTGGCTTGTTGTGTCCCTGAATCTCTGAACAGAAGGTCAGTCAGGGGATCCTTGGAGTCACTTCAGGTAGCCTGGGATGAAGGGACAGGTCCAGTCTTCCTTGTTAGACAGCAGGGCAGGCTTCAGGAATCAGGGCAGTCTCCTGGCAATAGGGCAGCAGGGCAGTCCTTCTTCTGAAGTATCAACAGTTCCAGGACTGTATTCATGAGTGGGTCTCACCATCCAATATTTATACCTGGTACCAGCTTTGAAGTGGGAGAAACTTCTAGAGTCATCCCCCCCACACAGATGGTTCTGGAATTTCCTTCCTCTCTACCCCGATCCCAGGATGTCTGGGGTGACAAAAAGCTAGTGTGAAGTTTCTTGTGTTTGTGCTAAAGCAGCTCTTTTGAAGTGCAAGTCCGGTAGGTAACAGCTCCGCCCCTCCCATTAGGTCAGGATGGCCCATCCTGTCAGCACCCTCTCCCCCTTTGTGATACTGTCTGGGAGAAATACACTAAGGCCAACTGCCTACTACACCTAGTCATGTGAACCAGGATACAAACAGCAGGCACAAAACGTTTAGGACAAGAAAATGCTAACTTTCTCAAGGTGGCATTTATAGAATTGTGAATTAACCCCTTTGCTGCTAGGCCTTTTCCCCCCTGTGCTAAGCCTTTTTTGGCTATTTGGGGTAGTTCACGCTTAGGCCCCTGTAACTTTTTGTTCACATAAGGTATCAACGTCAAATTTGCGCATATTTTTTCCAACACCCAGAGGATTCTAAAGGTACCCAGGGTTTGTAGATTCCCTTGGAGGGGACCCAGAAATTAGCCAAAACACAGATATTTTTTTTTAAATGGGAAACAATTGCTGCAGAAGAAAGCATCTGTTTTTTTCCCCTGCAAATTGCATCAACAAAGGGTTTGTGGTGCTGGAAACACCATCTTCTCAGCTTTCAGGTACAGGCAGAAAACCAATATTTTCTATACAGTTTTGGCATTCTACTGGGACATAGCCTATGTTTCCTATTTTTTGTGCTTTTAACCTCCTTCCAGTTAGTGGTAGAAATGGGTGTGAAATCAATAATGGATCCCAGAAAGCTATATATTTCTGGAAACTATACAAAAGTATGAATTCAGCAAGGGGTAATTTGTTTAGATCCTTCAAGGTTTTTTTTATAGAAACTAACAGTTGAAAATAGAAAATATTGAAATTGAGTTGGAAAAAACAGCCATTTGTGCAAATGTTTTCACCTGTACCTTCTTCTAAGTATGACAGATTTTTTTTAAAGCAATATACCACTACATCCGCTGGACCCTTTAGGTTGTTGGGATATATAGGACTTGTAGGTTCACCAAGAAGCCGAGGAACCTAGAGCCAATAACTGAGCTGCTTCATACAATGTTTTTTCATTATGTACAGGGTATATCGCAATTCATTTGGTAAAATATAGAGTGAAAAATAGGTACAGAGGAAACCAATATATTCCCGAAATGGGAACAAAATATAGAGTTTAGTGGGTTTTTTGCACATCTCCAAGATTGTGGGTACCCATACAAGCATGTGAATTAGAGGTCATTTTTCAAAATGACTTCTTTGTTTTACAAATTCTCTTACATTTGGAAGGCAGAAATGCAAAGAAAGTCAACAGGTAATAACACTTCTTCTACTATTCTGTGTTCCGCTAAGTCTCCCTATAAAAACGCTACCTCACTTGCAAGGGTAGGCCTCGTGCCCGTGACAGGAAACGGGCCAAAACGCAACGTGGACACACCACATTTTTACAGTGAAAACTGACCCTTTTTGGCAAAGTGCCTAGCTGTGGATTTTGAACCCTAGTTCAGCCAGCACCTAGGGAAACCTAGCAAACCTATACATTTTTTAAAACTAGACACCCAGGGAAATCCAGGATGGGGTGACTTGCATGGCTCTCACCACGTTCTGTTACCCAGAATCCCTTGCAAACCTCAAACTTTGTAAAAAAAACATTTTCCTCAAATTTCTGTGATGGAAGTTCTGGAATCTGCATGGATCCACAAAATTCCACCCACCCAGCATTCCCCAGAGTCTCTCGATAAAAAAGGTACCTCACATGTGTGGGTGGGCCTAGTCCCTGCGACAGGAAATGGCCCAAAACACAATGAGGACACACCACATTTTTACAGTGAAAACTGACTCTTTTTATGCAAAGTGCCTAGCTGTGGATTTTGAACCCTAGCTCTGGCGGCACCTATGAAAACCTAGCCACCCTATACATTTTTGAAAACTAGACACCCAGGGGAATTCAGGATGGGGTGACTTGTGTGGCTCTCAGCAGGTTCTGTTACCCAGAATCCCTTGCAAATCTCAAACTTTGTAAAACAAACACATTTTCCTCCCATTTCTGTGATGGAAAGTTCTGTAATCTGTGTGGATCCACAAACTTTCACCCACCGTGCATTCTCCAAAGTCGCCTGATAAAAATAGTACCTAATTTGTGTGGGTGGGCCAAGTGCCCGCAGCAGGGAAGGGCCCAAAACGTATTGTGGAGACATCAAAATTACCTATCACAAAACTACTGTCACGTTCTGGCGTAGGTAGGGTGTTAAAACACCATAGTACGCACTGTTGAATGTAAGGAGGAATGACGTGTGCATGATATGGAACTACATCTCCCATAATGCAAGGGAGTACTTCGTAGTCCTACCTTTTTGTCTCACTACTTAATCACCACTCACACCCAGCCCGATGCTTGTCACCTGATATCCGTCGTCTTCCTCAGAAGGCTGCTGCACTTGCTGCTACAGCTTCTGCCTGGAGAAAAGAGGCCACGTCTCTTCAAAACCTCAGCCGTTAATTCCTGGAAACAGAGAGAGACTGCCTCGAGCCTGTTTCTGTTCGCCCGCGCTGGAGCGCATTTACACTTTCCCCTGTCTGCTGGCCTCAGTTTTGAACTCCGCGCTGGAGCGCATTTACGAGCCATGATTAGGCTCAATACATTTCCGAAGTGTCTGGGTTAAATCATCGCGTTCCCCTGGGGCCAAGCCACATTTTTGGAAACTCGTGCTGGAGCGCGATTACAAGCCGAGGTAGGCTCTGGAAGTCCTTCAAGAGCCGTTGAGAGGCTCGGAGTGTTTTCATTTTTATTTTATTTCTTTTGGGTATGGTTTGCCACACACGCGCTGAACCGCATGGAAACACTGGAAGCCTTCTCGTGAACCCTGGTGAAACTGATTGATCCAGAGGATTGCATGGTATAGCTAAGTACCTTAAAAGTTGCACTTTGCAAGATATTAAGTATTGTCTTTTGCTACACAAGGTACTTTACGCTTGGAACCTGTCTCGAAGTCATGCATTAATTTATTTTCTTTATTTTTACATTTTGTGTGCCTTTTTGTATCAGGACAAGTGCAGCAGTGTTTACTGTAAGTGCATCACATATTATATAGATATATATCTTGTAGTTGCTTAGGGTGGTGACTTCATGTGTATTGTGTTGTGTTTCACTTACAGGGAACACAGGGCTATCATAGGAGTGAAGGCTACAACTCCAGAACATTTCCCCATTGAGTGCTTTCGCAGCTGCACCTTTATTGTTTAGTTTATCCCTTTTTCCCTTTCCCCTACTGTGGTGTAGCCTATGGAGTGGTTCTATAATACTCGCAGGTTATTCCATACAAGGGGAAAAGGTTATCTGGCATCTTCCATCGCTCCCGCTGTATCCGGCTGCCAAGGTTAGTGGACACCCATCCTATGTTGTGACAACTACCTGGTTTTGCAAGGGAGGGCACCTGGGTTTTGTCCCTGGGCTCGGCAGCCATCTAGGGAAACCTACCAAACCGACACATTTCTTAAAAGTAGACACTTGAGGGAGTACAAGGAGGTATGGCTTGCATGGAAACCCCAAAGTTTTCCTACCCAGAATCCCCTGCAAACCTCATATTTAGCTGAAAAAATCAAATTTTTCTCCAATTTCTGTGTGGGAAAGTTGTGGGATCACCGGGCTGACACAAATTTCCTACTGCCCAGCATTCCCCCAGGTCACCCTATAGAAATGGTTCCTCACTTGTGTGGGTGTGCCAAGTGCCCGCGACAGGCAAGGGCCCAAAACGTATTGAGGAGACATCAAAATTACCTATCACAAAACAACCTGGTTTTGCAAGGGGGGAGCACCTGGGTTTTTGGCCCCGGGCTCAGCGGCCATCTAGGGAAACCTACCAAATCAACACATTTCTGAAAACTAGACACCCGGGAGAGTCCAGGGAGGTATGATTTGCATGGACCCCCCAACGTTTTCCTACTCAGAATCCCCTGCAAATCTAAAACTTAGCTTGAAAAATCTAATTTTTCTCAAATTTCTGTGTGGGAAAGTTGTGGGATCACTGGGCAGACACAAATTTCATAAAACCCAGCATTCCCCCAGGTCTCCCAATAAAAATGGAACCTCAATCATGTGGGTGGGCCAAGTACCTGCGACAGGCACGGGCCCAAAACGTATTGAGGAGACATCAAAATTACCTATCACAAAACAACCTGGTTTTGCAAGTGGGGAGCACTTGGGTTTTTGGCCCCGGACTCGGCAGCCATCTAGGGAAACCTATCAAACCCACACATATCTGTACACTAGACATCCGGGGGAGTCCA
This sequence comes from Calotriton arnoldi, assembly GCA_963921515.1. Taxonomy (NCBI): domain Eukaryota; kingdom Metazoa; phylum Chordata; class Amphibia; order Caudata; family Salamandridae; genus Calotriton; species Calotriton arnoldi. The sequence continues at coordinate 1,492,340 of CAWUFW010004387.1, forward strand.
GGGAGGTATGGCTTGCGTGGATCCCCCAAAGTTTTCCTACCCAGAATCCCCTGCATATCTCACATTTAGCTGGAAAAATCACATTTTCCACATATTTCTGCGTGGGATCACGGTGCTGGCACAAATGTCCTACCATACAGCATTCCCCTCAGTCTCCCAAGTAAAATGATACCTGGTATTCTTGGGCCCTTGCATGTCGCAAGTATTTGGCCCACCCACACGAGTGAGGTACCATTTTTATCGGGAGACCTAGGGGAACGCTGGGTGGTAGGAAATTTGTGTCAGTCCGGTAATCTCACAACTTTCCCACACAGAAATTTGAGAAAAATGTGATTCTGGGTAGGAAAACGTTGGGTGGTCCACACAAGCAACACCTCCCTGGACTTCCCCAGGTGTCTAGTTTTTAGAAATGTGTGGGCTTGGTAGGTTTTCCTAGATGGCCGCCGAGCCCGGGGCCAAACACCCAGGTGACCCCTCTTGCAAAACTAGGTCATTTGGTGATAGGTAATTTTGATGTCTCCACAATACGTTTTGGGCCCTTGCCTGCCGCGGGTACTTGGCCGACCCACATGAGTGAGGTACCATTTTTATTGGGAGACCAAGGGTGAATGCTGGATGGTAAGAAAATTGTGGTTTTTCTGATACCAGAAGATTATGACACAGTAATGCAAGGAAAATGTGTGACTATAGTCACATTTTGAGGTTTGCATGGCATTGTGAGTGAAAAAACTTGTTGGAATGAGAGGCACTCCACCCAGTACTCCCCATTTTTTCGGGTTTACAAAAATATCAAGTTGATACATTTTCCCTAAAGACAAACTACACCTTAGCACAGAAAGACAGATAAGACAAATATGACTGCTTATCCATCTGTTCCTTAAGTACACACACATACTAGTTGGATTTGGCATGAAGGTGAGTGAAAGGTTCAAAATGTATATTTTATTAACAAGAGATTTCACAAAAAGGAAATGCACTGTTAATAATTAAAAAGTTAAAAACCTGAATCAATGACTCAGCCCGTGCGCTGTCAAGCCATGGCAAGGCACCAACCTCTTTACAGGCCCTTCACACACCTTTTTATACGTGACACACAAGACCATTCACACCGCCAGCTGTGGCCCAGCACATTACAACATTCACATCAACAAACAGCACCATTCAAGGACGCATCACTTTCATACGCCCGCATGACTGACACAGCAATCACACCGACTGGTGGTTGGCATAGTGTGTGCAGTGGCGTTTGGCTAGCAGAGTGTGTAATGACAGCAGCAATCACTACTCACACACCGTCAGCCAAATGCCAGCCCACGCACACTGCCAGTCAAGCGCTATTCCACACACTCTGCCAGCCAAGCGCCAGCTCATGCACACCATCAGCCAAGCGCCAGGCCACGCACACTACCAGCCAAGTGCCAGTCCACGCACACCACCAGCCAAATGCCAGTCCACCCAGACCACCAGCCAAGCTCCAGTTAATGCACACCGACAGCCAAGTGCCAGTCCATGCACACCAACAGCCAAGCACCAGTCCATGCACACCGTCATCAAAATGTTTTTAACAAGAAAGAAAACACAAACCATTTGGAACTAGATACAAAACTATAACTACAAACACAACAGTGGTAACTAAAGACATCATTATAATTCCAACCGTGAAACTGAACAACAAATATAAAACCATTCAGACCAGGCAGTACACTATTAGACTCACGGTTGTTCCGAAAAACTCTTTTGAGTGTGATACAATCTGAAACATGTGGGCACACACAGCCCAGGAATAGAAGGACAATCAGCACAGTGCATTCAAGTCTCCTTCACCATACCTCTTCGCAAACAGACTCTTCTTCATCTCTTACAGGGATTGTTTTTTTTGGGTGTGGGAGGAATTCCATCGGGAAAGTGGTGATCTTTCAATCTAGCCACATCCTCCACCACTCCAACTCTAGGAACACTTGCCTGTTCCGCTACAACAAGGCTGCCTATCAAAGACTCCTGAAACTGAACAAAAGCCATCTTTGACGATGGAGAACACTCCTTGAACAAAAGCATTAAAAGTTGCTAAATTGAAAAGATGGATGGCCAACTTCTTATACCAAATGTAAGCCTTACGAACAGCAGTGTAAGGTTCCAACCTCTGATCTACTCTATCGACACCACCCATGTGCTTACTGTAGTCTACAATGCACACAGGTTTGCGCACTTCAGCAACCTGACCCCAAACAGTCACAGGTGAAGTACTTTCATCATGGATGGTAGTCAGCATGTACAAATTTTCACAGCTATCGGTTCATCACTACGCAAGACACTGCACTGTCCCCTCTGAAGCTTTTTGCAAGCAAGCTCTTTTGCGTAACCTTTACAGTTAGAGCGGATTGAGCCACAAGCAAGAGTGTCCACTTTGAACAATTCCTTAAACAATTGCACACCAGTGTAGAAGTTATCTAGGTTCAAATGGTGACCTTTGTTAAAAAGCCCTTTAGCAAGTTCCCACACAATTTTCTCTGAAACTCCTAAAGTGGACGGACAACCAGGGGGGTCAATAGTGGAATCCCTACCAGTGTACACCCGGTAATTATAGACATATCCTGTCCTACTCTCAGACAATATATACATCTTAGTTCCATAATGTGCCCTCTTGCTAGGAATGTACTGCCTAAAAACCAATCAACCCTTGAACAGGACCAAAGACTAATCAACAGCTATTTCTTTCCCTGGAGTATAGATCTCTGAAAATCGATCTACAAAGTGATCAAGAACAGGCCGAATCTTAAAAAGACGGTCACAGTCAGGGCAATCTCGTGGCAATGCCAAAGCATTATCAACAAAAGGCAGCATCTGAAGCAAAAGTAAATACCGATCATGACTCATAATTGCAGAAAATATGGCCCTTGCCATCAATGGACTGGTAGACCAATATGAAGCCAGGGACAGCTTCCTTATCAAGCCCATCAAAAAAGTCAAACCCAAAAACATCTTCATCTCATCCAGATTTGTGGGAGTCTACCGGGTAGCTCTGGAGCGGGGCCTAAGTCTGGCACTGTTGTCCCTCAAATACTGTTCAGCATACAAATTAGTCTGCTGAACAATCTCAGCCAAAAATACATCATCCATAAACAACTGAAAAAACTTTATAGGCAAAAAAAATTATTCACAATTCACTCTACACCCAGCATCACCACTAAAGGCAGGCAACATCGGCTGCACCATGATTGGATCAACCCAGAGTCTGGCACCTCCAATGGGAAGCCTTGCAGCCCCAAGCTGCAATCCATATGCCTCTTGCTGCACCATCAACACATCAGTGTCCTCCTCTAAAACAGGCACTTCATCCGCACTGAGAATAGTTTCATCCGCACTGAGAGTAGCTTCATCATCAGATGATTCCTCGTGGACAGAAAACTCACTGCCAGAATCTTGCACTTCCTCCTCTACCTCAGACACACTGTCAGTCTCATAATCATGGTCAGAGGAAGATTAAAAAAGCATACAAACCACCTGCTGAGCAGTAATTCTGCAGCTAGCCATTAATCCTTACTAATAAATGTAACTTGTCAAATGAGTCAACGACAACAAACACTTTGTAAAATAAGTAATAAACAAAATGTGGCTTTATCACAAAGACCTAAATACTCCAAAACTATACCACTTACTTGCCAGAAGCAGCTAGACTCACCACCACCTACTCTGCACAGAAACAGCAAGGACCAACAATATCCCAGTAAAAAAGAAAAGAAAATTACACATAAGACAACGCAAAACACATCACAAAGAATTTCACACTCAAAACACAAACTAAATATGCTGCTTTAATGACACCACTTACAAAAAATGCATTCATGCATGACAATAATTCTCATTTGTAGTAAAAACAATGTTGGAAAATGAGGCAGTATCTGTGAGGCCTGCACAAATAACATGTCTACATTTGTCCTTCACTGGGAACCAAACACCCCATTGTAGGGCTTGACTCTCAGAGGGTAGCGTTGCAGAGCAGTCTAAGGCTCACTCAAGGGAGGTGGTGTGGGCTAGTAATCGCCATTTACCAGTACGCAGAAATAACACTCAATAATTGATTGTCCAGTTGTTGTAATTTGGCAGCACTTAAGTTAAGCATTAGCCGAAGACATCCTGTATTCAGAGGCTAAATTGTCCGCTTTGTGGAATCCATTTTGTATTTCTGGCAGCCATTTTGGTTGCCATGTGCTGCCATGTGCTCGCCATGTGCTCTGTCCTACCTTCCTGTTAACTGCTCTTGAAATCTGCCTAGAGACGAGTTATATTTAGTTTCTTTTGCTTTGCACATGCTCAGTTGAGCTCGCAGCTGTCCATGCAGCTGTTCCGAGTTTATAAATGTCAGGATGTGTCTACTAGAAGTAGAAACTGTTAGCTCCACCCACTTGTTGACTGTGCATTTCTTGTGTGACCTTATATGTACCTAAAACCAGCATTTGTGTTTGTACCGCCTTCATTTGAGCCCCTGTGTGGGTATAAAAGGACCAAGGTCCTTCCATTCAGTGTGCTACTTCATGCATTACCGAAGGGTGCTGTGTGAATGTAGCTCCACCTCATGAGGTTTAATAAACTGTCTTTTCTATTCCAGTTTCTGTGCCAACTTCTTCCTATTGGTCTGAGGACTCTGTGCAAGGAAGGGAGAACCCCTAAGCACTGGTAGGCCTTGTTGAGGCTCACCACCACAAATTGGCGCTTCCAACGTGGGGCTCATCGGCGACTCGGATGCCCGAAGGATTGGTCGAGACGAAGGATTGGAATCTCGCTTCTGGACGCGATCGCTGCCAGAGGAGACCCGAGTCTTGGCACCCACGGCGTTTTTCCTTTTCTTTCTGATCTGACCATCCCGGCGGCGCCGGTCCTCGACTGAGATCTCTTCTGTTGATTCGCTGTGCAGTGACCATTTGGTCGATTTGAGACCTGGGCAGTTGGAACCTGGACACCATTTGATTGGTAAGAGCCGCTTTGCGGCACTTGCTGTTGGTTTGATGCCTTTGATTGGTAAGGTAGTTTAGTAACACTTACTGCGGCTTTGTTTGTATGATTGGCCAATTTTGGAATCTGTTTTGTAATTATATATGTATTGCAATACATATAGGCAGGTAATGAGGAGAATTTTCTCTATTTAAAATTGTTTGAACAGCGCAACGTACGAAGAGTACCTTAAGTGCTACTTTGATTATAATACTGCATATTTTGCACTATTTTTTGGCATGCCTGTTTTCAGCACACTTCGTAGGATGTGTTGCTTTTGTAGTGGGACCAATTTGAGACTTGACGAAGCACAACCAGCCTCCCGGAGGGGACGCCTAATAGGGATATGAATATTAAGTATGGTATTTCTTCTATAATGTACTGCACGTTATGGAACAAATATACTAGTAAAGATCCTGAGTTGCGTTGGCCGATGTATGGGTCATTTGATTTGCGAAAGATTCAGTATGTGGAACAATGTATGTTTAAACGAAAGACTAGGCAAGATATGTTTGATTGTGTGCGAATGTGGGAGAAAGAAGTGTGTGAGCGAATGAAGCGTGAGCAAGCCTTGATTGACAAAGAACAGCGAAAGACCATTTATGCGAAAGCATTAGAGTTAAAAAACAAGGAGATGAAAGAAATTAAAGATAGGGAACGCCATTTACAGGTAACTGGCCAATACGCTGTTAGGCAGCCCCTTTATCCTATCCTTAATAAACCGCAAGATGATTTTTTGTTATTAGATCGTTCTCCACCTCCGTATATTTTTTCTTCCGCTCCTCATGAGTCAGATGAGGACTCTTTTTCAGACCAGGACAAAGCTCGAGAAACTCGCTCAATGTTATCTGCTGGGCGTGCATCTGACATTAGATCTGCTGCGCGTAAAGCCGTTTGTAGTACTACCACTGCTTCAGAACTTTTAGATAGTATAAAAGGATGGCAGGAAAGGGAGCAAATATATTTTACCGATACATTTGCTGCAGAGGTTATTGAACGATTTAGGAAGCATTCGGTAGATATGGAGCCCTATGTAGCAGCTGATTGTAAACAATTACGTGACGGTCTTTTTGTCTTCTCCCAGGTGGCTGACATGATCAGACGCTTGGTTAAACTGCGTGTTGAAGCAGCCCGTTTGCGAGAGGAGAAAAAGGCAGCAGAAGCAGCTGCACTAGCATCTCAGATCAGCATGGCACGACCTCCTACTCCTGAAACAGATAAGAATGTTGTAATTCATGTGAAACCCATGCGGGAAGCCGCGCCTTTATATGTTCCTCCTAATGGAACGGGTACAGAGGATGATAAGACTTCTACTAATGCGAAAGGGTACTTTATTTATAATTGGGTTTACACTCCTTGGAATAGGGCAGATGTTATGGCCCTTAAAAATGCATTGCCTGACCCGCGAAAGAATCCGGCAGCCTTTTATGAGGAAGTTGAGGGTGCAATTAGCTCTTGTACTATGACTTTGTCTGATATTGATTTGTTTTTTGGATTAATATTACCGCCTGATATGTGGAGAACTGTGCGTAAAATTGATGATAATGCGACATTTGGAGCATTGTGGAAAGATTTAGAGCGGTTAGATGAAGATAGAGAACCTGCACAGAAACGGTGTCAGTTAATTTTAAATCTTCCGGCAGCTATATTAGTTAAGTTAAAGACGATCATTCCCCCTAAAAGGATAGATTGGACAGTGTTAGCGTCTTGCAAGCAAAAGGTAGATGAATCAGTTTCTGACTTTTTCACACGCTTTGAAGAGGCATTCCACGATTTTAGTGGCCAGTCATTGATAGATGACACGGGTAGGCATCTGTTTGTTGATAAATATGTCGCAAACCTTTTGCCAGGGATAGCTAGTCGCTTAAAGGCCAGTGAGAGTTCATGGACTACCTCTTCTCCGGTTTCTCTTTTAACTATGGCTCAGTATTATGAGCGACAAGAATTAGAAACTAAAGGTAATGAGGACAAAAGTCTAAAGAGTTGAAAACAAAGGTTATGTTGGCTCAAGCTTATGGTCCGCCTTCTAGAGGTCATGATAGAGGTGGACGTGGATCTTATGGTTCGTCCTTTCCTTCCTATACTCGTTCAAATTTGTCTGTTGATCAGTGTGCGTACTGCAAAAAATTTGGACATTGGCTTTCTGATTGTCCAGTACTGCGTGCTCAGCAGAATCTACGTGGTCGGGGACAAATGAGAAATCGTTCAGGATATCCAGGGCCTAGAGGAACCGCGAATGATCGTGCTCGGTTTGATGCTAATACACGTGGGCAGGATGGGTTTAACACTTTTGATAGAAGGAACCAATATCAATTGTCTGACTATGTGCCCTCTGATTTTCAAGATTCTGCTTATGCATAGGATTGCCTAGGATGGGGTAAGGAATCAGTTGAAGTTCCAGTAGATCAGAGGGGTCCCTATGTTACAGCACATGTTTTGGGCTCTACTGATCAGTTTCTGGTTGATACAGGAGCTACTCGTAGCGCCTTGTCTAAACAGTTGGTTCCAAGGGCTCCCCTGTCTGGCTTAACCATTACATCGATAGGTTTCGATGGAACACCTTCCCTTAGCCCATTGTCACAACCACTTGCATTCGATGTTGATAAGTTTACTACTCCATGTCCGTTTTTGCTTTCTCCAAACACACCAGACAATATTGTGGGTCTTGATATGATTAAATATTTCAGGGCTACGATACGGTGTTCTCCGGAAGGAGTACGGGTTATTTTGAATGACAACTACCCTGTGATTGAGAGATCTTGTATTATTAAAGAGGACATTGCACTAGCCTCACTCCCTAGTACTTTGTGGGCTACTTCGGACACTGATGTAGGACAAATGGTTATTCCACCAGTACATATTAGTGTTAAGGAGGGCGCTTTATTGCCAAGACTGCCTCAGTATAAAATTTCTCGAGAAGGAGAAGAAGCACTCACACGTATTTTACATGATTTAATTAAGGTGGGGGTTGTGGAAGAAGTTCCTTACAATGTTTGCAATAGTCCGATTCTTCCCATTTTGAAAAAAGATACTGACACTAGGATCTATAGATTTATCATCGATTTGAGAGAAGTTAACAAGATTGTAGTACCACAGTACCCTGTAGTATCTGACATAACGACATTGCTTACCCTGGTCCCTCCAACAGCAACTACATTTTCTGTAATTGATCTGAAGAATGCTTTCTTCTCGATTCCTATTCATCCTGATAGCCGATATTTGTTCGGTTTCACTTTGAATAATAGATCATACAGATTTTGTAGAGTTCCTCAAGGCTATATTGAGAGTCCTAGTATTTACAGTCAAGCATTGAAGAGACAGCTTGATTCCTTTACCCTGCCTAAAGGAGTGGCTCTCATACAATATGTCGATGACATCTTGTTGGCAGCTGATACACCTGAGCAGTGTGAGAAATGCACTTTGTCCTTGCTTTCTTTTCTTGCTACACACCACCATAAAGTATCACGGAAGAAATTGCAATATTGTAGACCGAAGGTGACCTATTTAGGACACCTTCTGTCTAAGGAGGGCCGTGCACTGACACCAGATCGCATTCAAGCTATTTTAGACACCCCAGTACCTTCCACGCAGAAAGATGTCCGTGCATTCATTGGTCTGACTTCGTTTTGCAGGCAATGGATATTGGGTTTTTCACACATTGTTAAACCCTTGCTAGCACTTTTAACTAAAAACACTCCGATCCCCCTTCCATGGACAGATGAATGTCACAATGCTTTTTGTCAGTTGAGACAAGCTCTTTGCTCTGCACCAGTGTTAGGCACACCAGATTACACGAAGGCTTTTACACTCTATGTACATGAGAAAGAAGGATGTGCATTGTCAGTTTTAGTACAGAAACACAGGGACAAACAGCGTCCTTGTGCATACCTTTCTGCAGTTCTTGATCCTGTTGCTCGTGCATTACCTGGGTGCTTCCGTTCAGTTGCAGCGACGGCTGTGTCCATACGTCAGAGTGAAGGGATAGTTTTGTCACACAAACTGTTGGTGCTAGTACCCCATGCAGTAGATGCCCTTTTGAATCAGACTAAGACTCAGCACTTAACTAGTGCTCGTTTGACAGGATACGAATTGACACTGCTAGCACCTCATATTACCTTGAAGATATGTGCGACACTGAACCCAGCCACTTTGTTGCCATATCCTGCGACTCAGTCTCAGTCAAAGGAGCCTCACGATTGCATATTCCTTACTGAGGAGCAGACAAAGGGTCGCATCGATTTGCAAGATACGCCCTTCCAGATGTAGATGGGGAACTGTGGGTTGATGGGTCCTGTCTGAAGTTACCAGATGGCACGACTTCAGCTGCTTATGCAATTACCACGCTTGAGACAGTAGTGGAAACAGCTCGCATACCTCAGAAGTCAGCTCAAGCAGCTGAACTAATAGCTTTGACACGAGCGTGTGAGCTTAGCACTGACTTGTGTGTGAACATTTACACGGATAGCCGCTATGCTTTTGGAGTGGTTCATGATTTCGGCCTACTCTGGAAGGAAAGAGGCTTTCTTACATCCCATGGGATGCAGATAATGCACGGAGAGTTAGTGCATAATCTCTTGACTGCACTTACATACCCAAAGAGAGTTGCTATTATGAAGTGTAGCGCACACAAGAAAGTGACTGACAAAATAGGACAAGGCAATGCCTTTGCAGACCGCGTAGCCCGTGAAACTGCGATGCAGCGAAGCACTACATCCATGTACGTAGTGAAATCACAAGCTGAGCGTTGGCATGATGCTAGAGAGGAAGTATTGGATATACAGAGATCTGCTTCTGTGGAAGAGTTTGAGCAATGGTCTAAAGAAGGAATGTTAGATGATGAGGGTTGTTGGCGTAACAAAGAAATGAATAAGTGGAAATTGCCTGCAGCCTATTTACAACCTATGGTTCAAATGGCACATGGGTTGGCACATGTAGGAGCTCTAGCAATAACTAAATTGCTTACACAAGTTTGGGAGCATCCTGAAATTGCTAGCACAGCCAAAAGAGTAGTACAGTCCTGTTTGATCTGTTGGCAGTATAATCCTGGAAAAGGGACACGAACTCCTACAGGAGGGTTTGCTACACCAACCGCACCTTTTGAAGTTTTGCAGATGGATTACATCCAACTCGAACGCTGCAATAATCTGAAATATGTCCTAGTGGTGGTATGTGCCTTCAGTAAGTGGATAGAGGCATACCCTACAAAGGATAATACTGCTCTCACCACAGCAAAGGTGCTTCTAAAGGAGTTTTTCCCTAGATACGGTGTTTGCAAACTTTTGTGGGTGACAATGGACCTCATTTTATTGGGCAAGTTGTTGAGCATGTACTGAAAGGATTAGGGATCAAACAGAAATTCCATACAGTTTTCCACCCGCAATCAGCAGGATTTGTGGAAAGGTATAACGCTACTTTAAAATCAAAATTGGCGAAAATACTGGCTTCCACGTCTCTAAAGTGGCCAGATGCACTACCATTGGCATTGTTGTCCATAAGATCGGTGCCACATTCACGATCAGGTCTTACCCCTATGAGGTGGTGTTTGGGAGACCGATGAACATTTGGGGAATTCCTAAGCCACGCCCATACATGATGTTCCTTGTGTTCTGATGAATGATTATTTGGCACAGTTAACCGACAGTTTGGTTTCTATTCATCAACAGGTTCGAGAAGCTCTTCCTGACAGATCTACAGGTGAGGCCCACGAACTCCGTCCTGGTGATCACGTAATGGTCAAGGTCTTCGACAGATCAAACAGCTTGGAGCCGAGGTGGCGAGGACCAGAGCAGGTGCTCCTTGCGACAAGGACAGCAGTTCGAGTGACAAACAGAAAGAATTGGATCCACAGCACACACTGCAAACGTGTGTCGCCTGCCTTGGTGGAACCTGCTGTGTTGACCGACCATCGAGAGATTCTGGAGACGGAGAAAGGCCAAGCTATCTCACCTGACGAATCTGCTGAAGTCTTCCCGGACCACACGATCACTGGAGTATCCAGATATCAATTGAGACCGAGGAAAGAATCTGCAGTTTTGAAAAAGACTGGTTGAGCTACTGCCCTGGGTTAGTGAAACGGAGAGCCGATGTGGCAAGGGGAGGGAGATCAGACCTGCATTAGTGTAGTGACACCCGCCTTGGCCCATGGTGAAGAAATCAATGGCTGCCCAGGGAGAAGAGCTCCAACGATTGTTTTCAACAAGTTTTTAGAAAGATCAATCATTATTGTTGCTGAAATGAATAACAAAAGAATCATTTGTGCTGTAGGGTTTGTTGTTGCTATGGTGGCTATGGCAGCAATTACGTGGTACATCGAGAAGGTGGCTCCTGTTCAACAGCTTTTTGTTGCCACTACGCCAGTACCAGTGGAACACTACTACTTCACTCTTCCCTACCATGAGCAGAAGCATCGACAATCCTATCTAAACAATACCTTTATCCAGATGTTGCACCATACTCACAATGCTACAAATACTACCAACTGTTGTGTGTGTGGGATGATACCTGTACATCAAAAGAAAGGAGGAACACCTTTTATTCCTCTTCCATTTTCTCACAATGGTTCTTGTCAAGCTTGGTATGCGCTCTTGTTTGCATTTGGAAAGCCTTCAGTAGGTGGGATTATTTTTCAACTTAATAAAGTGTGTTATCAAAATAAAGAAGGTTATCCACAAGCCAAAGGGACTAAATGGGAATGGGAAGAGTATCAACCGGACAATATTTCAATACCACATGCCTTCACAAATGTGAGAATAATAAAGAACATTGGACCTTTTGTGATTTCTGTGACAAAAACTAAAGCAGATTTGTGTATCTGTAGTGTTGGAAGAATTCCAGTGGGGAGGAGCGAGTGTACTGTAATCCTGACCATTGAAGGTGCCAATAAGAGCACTTTCACAGCCTCGCATAATAAGTATTTTGTGTGTGGAAATAACGGATATTATCAATTACCTGTTGGGTGGTCAGGAATCTGCTATGTATCTTTTCTGTTGCCCCCTGTGTTTCTGGCACCTGCATTATATCACCGTGATTTTAAACTGTACAATGATATTTCCAAAAACAGAAATAAGAGGACAATAAGTATGGATGAAGTTGACCAAACCGACACTACCCTACAACAATATGTTGATTTCAACTTGGGCTTATTTTTCTTTGTGGGTGCTGCATTAAACAGCAGAAAGATCAGGCGATTAACTCGTGTTGTGGAAGCTGTTACCAATCAGACAGCTATGGCACTTGGGAACATTACAGAGGAACTACAGATTGCAAGGATTGTAGCACTCCAGAATAGGATGGTGCTAGACGTGATTTTGGCTGATCGAGGTGGTGCATGTCGCATCATCGGTAGCAGCTGTTGGGTATTCATACCGGATCACTCACCTTCAGTATATGACGCAATATCAAAACTGCATAAGATTGCTGCAGAAATTCATTCAGAGACTGGTACTTGGACTTTTGCTGGATGGTTTTGGACTCTTGTTTCTGCTTGGGGCTGGAAGCTACTGACTATCCTGTGTGTAATGATTATGATACTTTTTACATGCTGTGTATGTATCCAATGTGGTCCAATGCTTTGCTCCATTTGCATCTCTGCTTGTATACCTGCCAAAGGGAACGTTGCTGAAACAAAGGCCCAACAAATGTTGAATAAAGAGGTGGCCGAAATAATGTTAATAGATGTACGGGATGAATATTTAGATTACCCCAGATAAACGAATGTCTTCAGCTAATGCTGAAAGGGTCGTCTGTTGTAATTTGGCAGCACTTAAGTTAAGCATTAGCCGAAGACATCCTGTATTCAGAGGCTAAATTGTCCGCTTTGTGGAATACATTTTGTATTTCTGGCAGCCATTTTGGTTGCCATGTGCTGCCATGTGCTCGCCATGTGCTCTGTCCTACCTTCCTGTTAACTGCTCTTGAAATCTGCCTAGAGACGAGTTATATTTAGTTTCTTTTGCTTTGCACATGCTCAGTTGAGCTCGCAGCTGTCCATGCAGCTGTTCCGAGTTTATAAATGTCAGGATGTGTCTACTAGAAGTAGAAACTGTTAGCTCCACCCACTTGTCGACTGTGCATTTCTTGTATGACCTTATATGTACCTAAAACCAGCATTTGTGTTTGTACCGCCTTCATTTGAGCCCCTGTGTGGGTATAAAAGGACCAAGGTCCTTCCATTCAGTGTGCTACTTCATACATTACCGAAGGGTGCTGTGTGAATGTAGCTCCACCTCATGAAGTTTAATAAACTCTGTCTTTTCTATTCCAGTTTCTGTGCCAACTTCTTCCTATTGGTCTGAGGACTCTGTGCAAGGAAGGGAGAACCCCTAAGCACTGGTAGGCCTTGTTGAGGCTCACCACCACACAGTCTATACTTTTCTTTATAAAAAGGAAGAGTATATTTATTACACACACACTACTCAATACTATGCATCAATTTACAAATATACATAAGCTGTTGGGATTACTTTGTGACATTTCATAACATTCCTACCCCTCCCGCGGGGGGGTGGGGTCTAGTACCACCACAACCATGTATGCACATCACCTTGCCCCCTAATGCAGTATGTTGACCATAACCTGGAGTGAGGGCCCTGCCCACTGGCACCATCCCAGTGGCGACCCACCCCATTATCTCAACAAGCATTTAAAATGGGCACACCTGCCATGGTGACACATAACTCTGACTGAGCATCTCATACTGACCCTACAGTATACACCTCTACATCTTAGTGGCTAACAGTCTGGGTTGTTCTTCACCTAACGCAGTAGCAAGAATACATTTTTAGGCATCACTTAGAATGACAGTACTTAACATATCTGATAACAGTTATAATGCATTGCAATTAAAGCCCCTAAAAGGCATCACAGTTATAATCACAGGATTAAGCATATACAACAAGGCACCCTAGCAGGAATGCCTAGCAACCTAACCCACTTTGCTTATGATTGCACAAATCACATGTAACTTCCAGTCCCAAAAAGAAACAATATCATGTAAATGCACCACTGTGCAATTTCACCTTTCTACCTCTAGGGGTATCACCTCAGTGACAATCCATGTTTGACCCTGCACACTTCAGAGCAACCCTAAGCTTCCATTCCTGACTGTAGAACAAAAGTTCAAGCATGAGGTAGGCTTGAAAAACCATGGCTAACCCTTGAGGGGTTCTTTCTTTTAAGTCCCCCAGAGACTGAGAGTCCAAACTTCGTGCTGGGGGAGTCTGCGTGCTTCTGCAGCTCCCCCTGCAACTTTGCAACCACTTAGTGGTGACCCCGTCCTCCTGGGGTCACCACACACAGAGAACGAGCCGCTTTTCCTCACAGGCCGGTACGGGCCTGCAAGGCATTATGGGGCGCTTTCCTCATGCCCATGAATAACAGAGCAGCGGCACCCCCGCTGCTCGGGGAGAGCCACGCTGCCATCATTGGCGGCCTCACGCCGCGTCATCTCCTTCTCGGGGGACCGGTCCCACCCTGGCACCCCGCGTGCAGGTAAGGGTGGAGAGCAGCCCAGGGAGCCCACCCCCGGCTGCTCTCGCCGGCTTCCTGACCGACCAGCACCCTCGCTTGCTGCCGTGGGAGGCGGCACTGCCATTCTGGTCTGCCCGCTCCTACGTGCAGACACGGAGGCTGCCGCTGGTCGGGTGGGGCCTCGGGGGAGTGCGACGGCACTCCCCCCTCTTTCCCGCTGCTGCAGGGAAGTGTGGCGGCACTCCCCCCTCTCCTCCCAGCACACAGGGGCCCGGAGTTGGGGATCTCAGGCCCCTCCAGGGAAACCTTCACCGGGGGCGCGACAACGCTCCCCGACTTCCGCCTTGACTTCGGAGCCTGGAGTTGGGGACCCGGGCCCCAGGGAAATCTTTGTGGGGAGCATGATGGTGCTCCCCGGCTTTGTCTTCTCCCACCAGGGGGACACGTGACGACAAGCCCCCCTCCCCTCACAGCAGTCACCAGGTCCCGGAGTTGGGGATCCCGGGCCCCCGAGATCTTCATGGGGAGCGCGATGGCGCTCCCCGGCTTCATTGTCAGTGGGGCCCAGAGTTGGGGGTCCCGGGCCCCAGAGATCTCTTTGAGGGGGCGTGACGGTGCTCCCCTACCTCCGGTGTCGTCGGGGTGCCACGTGGGCTCCTGGCACCCCCCTTGGGTGCAATTTCACGGAGATCCCCGACTTTGTCTTCTTCTGGGGGCAGCCCCTGGGACCTGACCTACCCCAGGGCACATCTAAGACCGGCAGCGGAGCCCAATGCGTTTCATCGTCAGTCCCATTAGAGGCCAAAGGTCACCTGCCTTCTGGGGGGCATATCTCAGCCCCCAGGGGACCGATTTGCACCATTCTGGCCTCTTCTTGTTCCTGATGGCCAGCCCCAGCCACCTGGAGCACTGTTCGCCACCCTCTTGGCTTTCAAGGGGGTGAACTCTGCAGGAAGCTGTCTTCACTGGCTCCCTGCGCCAGCCTTTCTCCTAGTTCTCCTTCTGGGCCTTTCTTCTCCATGCGCAGAGGCCCAGGCTTCTCCTCACTGGCCCTGGACTCCCTCCAAGGGGCAGTCCAGGGTCCTGGGACAGTCATGGGGTTCCTCCTTCCAACTGCCCATTGCGCCAGGCTCCAGCACCAGTCTTCCTCAGCAAGACCACACCCCAGAGAGAGCTCCTCTTCCTGTGCAAGACATTTTAAAATAATCTGGAGGGGGCTGGCAGGAAGGCCCTTCTGCCCTATTCTGCAGCGACACCTCACCTCTCTGCCCCTGCTCCCTCCTTCCTGCACAGGCCTCTGGGATAGTTCAAAATGGCATCGTCCAGGGGTCTCATGCCACATGGTCTCTGAAAAGCCCCCTTCCTCCCTTACTGCCTTCATGGCCTGGAGCAGGCCTGGTGCCTGACACCGGGTGACAGCTGCTGATGGATAACCTGCAACTCCACCCACATCTCTCCCTCTTGGAGAGAAGACCTTCGCCCTTGGAATGCTTGCAGTGAAGGGCTAGGCCTCTGATGCCACAGCTTGGGGAGGAAGGTAATTAGTCCAGCCTGGCAGGGTCACACCCAGCCAGGCTCTGGTTATGAGCTGAGTCAGAGGAATATGACATTTCTGGATGACCCATAAGCAGTACAGATATGGCTTTGGAATACTTCTTTTTACACAACTTACAGTGTACTTTGGTGCGTGTCTGGAATTTGTAGGCCCTAGGGAAGTGAAACTACCCCATGTGGTCCCCATCTTCATAGGAGAGTAATAGAGTGATCCTACAGTGAAAACAGTAAAGCACACTGACTTTCCCTTACATGTGTCTTCCCATACTATAAAGCCTATTCCATGTCACCACCCAACTCTGCTTAATTCCTGCCACACCATTCTATCTGTACCTGCTCCTGGGCTGTGCACGACAGGAATCTCCCCCGCGCAGCCCTTACACGGGTGCACACGTGTCTACATGTAACCAGTCCGGTGCCCCTTACCTCGGCTGCAGCGCAGCGGCCTTCTCTCACAAGGGGGTCACCACTGAAATCCACATGCAGTCTGTTTCATCATGAGTTCACTGTGGGTGAGTCCCAGCTTATGAGGCTCTCCAACAGTAAAAGCTCCAAAATTAGGTGTTCAAAAAGCAAAAAATCTGGGTGGCTCAGATGGTCAGAACCACCTTCTAACACAAAGCAAAAATGTGTTTCTTTCCAAATAAATGCAACTATGCAAAACTGCAGATCAACCATTGCTGAAACCGCAAACAAGAATCGAAAGCTTTGCACTTGAATAAAAAGGAGAAATAAAACATTACAATCACATATGCAAATAATGCACCAGTCCACACACAATCCACCAGCCAAGCTGGGGGGGGGTAGGTGGGCCTAAAAGCTTATGGCCGATCTGCCCCCAAGGGGGGCAGCAACAGCCAAAATATTCACCCCCATAAAAGGGGAGCGGCCCTTGCTCAAGGAGTCACTCCCCAACACCAACATTTAAAAAACCCTGGTGTCTAGTAGCTTCTGCCCCCCTTGGGGACAGATGGGCCTAAAACATATGGCTGATCTGCCCCTAAAGGGGGGCATAAACAGCCACAATAATCACCCCATAAAGGGGAGATACCCTTTGCCAAGGGGCCACTCCCCAGCAACATTTAATAAAACTCTGGTGCCTAGTGGCTTCTGCCCCCCTTGGGGACAGATGGGCCTAAAAACATATGGCTGATCTGCCTCTAAAGGGGGCAGAAACGGCCACAATAATCACTCCATAAAGGGGAGCGACCCTTGTCCAAGGGGCCGCTCCCCAACAACACAAAAACAATCCCTGGTCTCTAATGGCTTCTGCCCCCCTTGGGGGGCCGATAGGCCTAAAAAACATAAGGCTGATCTGCCCCCTAGGGGGGCAGAAATGACCAAAATATTCACCCCCATAAAGGGGAGCAACCCTTTCCCTAGGCGCAGTGCCCCAACAACACAAAAACAATCCCTGGTGTCTAATGGCTTCTGCCCCCCTTGGGGGCAGATGGGTAGAAAAACATAAGGCCAATCTGCCCCCAAGGGAGGCATAAATGGCCAAAATATTCACCCCCATAAAGGGGAGCGACCTTTGCCCAACGGGCCGCTCCTCAACAACCCTTTCCCTAGGCGCAGTGCCCCAACAACACAAAAACAATCCCTGGTGTCTAATGGCTTCTAACCCCATTGGGGGCAGATGGGCCTAAAAACATACGGCTGATCTGCCCCCAAGGGGGGCAGAAATGGCCAAAATATTCACCCCCATAAAAAGGAGCCACCCTTGCCCATGGGGCTGCTCCCCAACATTAAAAAAAACAGAAATCCCTGGTGGCCTAGTGGGGCACACAAACAGTTTTAAAAAATCAGCCGATCTGCCCCCTAGGGGGGCAGAAACGGGCAAAATGAATGCTCCCTAAAGGGGAGTGACCCGTGCCTTGCAATAAAGTGAGTCAGTGCCTGCACTTATGTTTGCGCTGTGCTCATACCGCCCCTCTCCTCTCTACGGAGACATCCACCTCGTAATGCAAACAAGTACGTCATTTCTGAAGTCTGAACATACCGAGATTCAAATCAGAAGAGATTTCCGGAAAATCTCAAATTAGAAATTGGGGTATTTGGTCGTTTGCGAGAGTCCCTGTGTCCCGACAGCCAAAACCAATAACCATGATTAATTTTCACCAGGCTTTGTTTTTCTATCACTATTGCACTCTTATCCCTGTCCCCGTGGACTAGGGCACTACCAGAAAGTTGCCTTTGACATTCTCTATTGGATTACAGTAAATCATTTCCCTCTATTAAAAGTTGCATTGGCAAAACATTAGCTTAAACTTCGTAAGTGCGCACATCAAATGTAATATTTTACTAACATTTTCCCCGTAACACTCTTGGAAGTGCATTTGCTTCTTTTAATTTACAGTATACGAACTTAATTGCGCATTTCATTGTAGTACTTTCACATTGGACATTTCTCTTTACATACTATCCACTCAACTGTACTTATTTCCTACTTTGAAAGGATGAAATCCCGAGTTGGCACTGCTGGGTTCACAGAAAACATAACATACATATTTGTAAAGCGCACGTTCATGCAAGGGAATCTTGGCGATGAATAACAGATGTTTATTGTTACCCAACTCCATGGTACTGATTTTATCGACCTCAGAAGGGTGAACGGCTGAGGGACTCGCCGGGATTCGAACCTGTGATCATTCGGTCAAGCACAGGCCCCTGTAGCAGTCGCATTGGTCCACTAAGCCACCGGATCAGGCCAGCTGATACGCTGACCCAAGGAATATACGATTTTTAGTGGACCTATGGCATTATTAATTGTCACAGAAGACTTTATTCAGGCGTTGCTTGGAGTGCACCCCTCGTAGGTCCTTGACCTAGGTGTGTTTTTCTCATCTATCACCCTGCGACCTGGTGTATCTATAACCCTCCATCTCTAAAGCACCCGGCTCACATACCTGCCCAGCATATTGGCTTATAAATCACTTTGTGTTCCACTTGCATTTCACTGGATGAGTGTGAAAGCTTCTGTCCCTCTATGGACTCCAGCACACTTCAGCCACAGCCTGCTTTCACTTTTTTGCCCGCACATTTGTGAGAAATGAGGCCCCAGGGGAACGTGATTATTACTACGCCGAGGCCACGTATCCCCTGCCTCAAATTTATCAGCCTTTAAATGTGTTCCTGTATAGTGCTGTCTTCCCTTACAACATTTACCACAAATCATTAGCAACACCGTGCACTACACGCCCTGGGAACCGATCCAGACATCTGACTTCTTGTTAGCTACCGGTCTTGGAAGGACTTCGGGAAAAGGTGCCACGTCACCAGGCACCGGCTCCAGCTTATCAGGAGGGGGTCATCCTGCTTGATGAGGCGGGAGATGTAACAAGCCCGCCTGGAAGTCTGCCCCGTTAACTGGAGGCCTGAACTATTTCGAGGGAGTGAAAACAATTCCCACCGCCAGTGGAAAGCTTTTACGGCTTTGCTTGACCCGAAGGAAGCAGGGCGTTTCACTTGAGCACCCTCCGCATTACCGACGGACACAACGCCTGGAGTTGCCAGGGATTGAACCCGGGGCCTCGTAGCTGCGAACCTGCGCTCAGCCATGGAGATCCCTGAGGAGTTCAACTCGCTGCGCCATTTTGAGGATTTGGCTTCCAGTCAGCCATTAGGTTTAAGCGCTTACAGAGGCCGCATACCCCTTGTAAGGTATAAACGGCATGGCTAGTAGGGGCATCTTTAATTAACAGCGCTACAAAGTGCTTGAAGCTGTGAAGCAACCAACTGGAGTCGTGAACGCTGAAGAACGTACCTTTACCTCACTCCAAAAAGCCAGCTTTTTTGGGGTGGGATTTTGTAGCTCTAACCAGTGCGGGAAGCAACCCACACCGAACCACTCTGAAAAGATGTGCTAAGTGCACTCTTATATTGTGTATTTATTACGCTGCCACAGGCGGATACCCATATTTAGCTCTGCCAATATACATATTTAAATGGTACCAAATATCATGAGTCAAATAATGGACTGAAACAAGTTTTTCTGAATTATCCTTGGTGATTGCACCGGAGATTCAAGCCCGGTCCGGAGACTGTTAAATTTCCCAATCAGAATCAGGGAATTCTTCAAACACAGGGGGGAAGAGCATTGAAAAGGACTTTGGGACCAGGCAGACACATTTATGTTTAGGCACAGAGAGATGAAGTGATTTGCCCAGAATCGCAGGATCATAGCTGCCAAGGTTTCAGATTGCTATGTGTGACATTTTCAAAATTTTAGTGTAATTATGAGTGACATTTCAAAAACTATGAGTGACACTGTCTCGCGTGCAAAATCAAGCAATGAAGACTGGGGAATCATTTAAACATAAACATATAAATATCAGAAATTACACTCATTTGAGTAGGAAGATCTAGAAACAGTTGTAAACCACCAGAAATGGAAGGGCACTGACAACTGACACTGAGTCTGTCCAGGTTCTGTCGCACGTAGGAGTGACCAACCAGGCTGAGAGGCCCTAGCTCATATCTCAGCTGCTAATCAATTATAATTAATTAACCCAGTCAGTGTTTTACAGGCTCAGTCAGGCTGTAAGAATATTTTAGACCTTTAGTGCGAATAAAAAATAAAAAATAAATAATTTATAGACTCCTCTCACTGTCTGTCAGCTGAGCAGAGGGCTGGGGCACCAGTGCACCCTGACAGCAGTGAGTTACAGGCTCAGACAGAACGGTGACGCGGTGATTAAATATAATGTACTTTTGGTTCTAAAGTTGAGCCTCACCTGACCAGAATTAAACGAAAAGCAGGATGAGTGTGGCTCGTACGATATATTTTCAAACACATGAGGCAAAAGTAACTACCACTTAATATTCACTGATATCTTGAGCATCATACAGGGAGCTCAGAGCTGAGTGGAGCGGCGCTGCGCAGCACAGCCTGAGGAGAGCAGTGTGAGGAGAGTGGAGCCGTAACAGGCGTCTAAGTCAAACAGTTAGTGAGGCTCTAAATTAAATATATAAGGCACTGCCTCGAGTTCAGAATCACCCGTGAGGGCACAGCCGGGTCCTGTATTAGTTATGTTTACCACGCGCCGGCTCTGAATCTACGTGGTACAGAAGGCTGGAGAAAAACCAGAGGCAGGGCTTGGTTGAACTGCCTGGCCCAGGCACAAAAGTAAAATAGGGTTGTTGCTGCCCAACTCAGATCCCAGCTAACAGTATTTGTAACAGCTAGCACATGGAGTGCGCAGGCTTGCTACTTAAAGGCCTCGTATGAATCAATATCAACCAATCATTATCCATGCATCAAGTCTGCCCAGACAGCCTCCTGCGTGGGACCCGACTGACAAGCCTGAGAGGCGCCACCGTGGATCTCAGCTGCTGCCATTTAAACTCACAGTAAAAACTTACTTGAACAACGCCGGTCTTCTCTGTCAGTCAAGCCTGTGACCGTCTCACACCGACACGGTCTCGTCTGGCGGCCGCAGGTCACCGACCATGGTGACGGGGTCACAGGCGTACTGGCACATTATGACCGGCCGGGTGCTGCTGCACCACCAGTCACTCTGCTGGCAGACACCCCGCAGCGCCACGGCCGGCGATCATCACGCCAGTTCATGCAGTGCTGCGGCCCGGCGGGCCATGATGATCAGAGTGTCTGTAGTGCAAGAGAGTAATGCGCGCTGCCGTCGTCCAGCGTCGGCTGCCTGGGTATTTATTATTTATGCGCACTGGAGGCAGCACTGCTGCAGCGGCGAGCGCACTTCTGACTCCGACGACTCCCGCCACTTAGACTCTGGCGACCTCACTTCCTGCAATGCAGGACCGTGTGAGGTCACATCCGGATTTAATGGGCAGAGTGAGGGCTGTGTCAGTGACTCGGACAGCCTGCCGCGCGGCCCGGGAATAGTTGATTAATGAAGCCTGCCAGGCGGCTGAGTGAGGCCGCAATTGTAACATTGTAGCAGTGCTGCAGCACTCTCAGTGACTCAGCCAGAGCTGAGGAGCAGACAAATACATCCTTAACTGTTTATGAGCCAGAGCTGCAGTGCTGGCGGCAAGTCTGCTGGGAGCAGCAGAGCCAGGTGCGCTAGTACCGCGGCGCAGCCACTTTCAGTGGTATTAGAAATGCGTGACAAAGCATTTCAGTGCGGTGATGCGGAACACCGCACTGAAATGCGTTAGTGTCACACGTGATGCGTGATACTTGGCAGGACTGCAGGAAGCTGCGCCACTCGCCGAGACTCAAACCTGCATCCCCAGCTTTAAAGTCGACCGCTGTAGCCGTTACACTACATCTTCATCCCTCTGACCGTAATGTCCCCCCTTTTAAAAAAAAAAAAAAAACAAGCTGTGCTGCCGCTTCTCATGGCCTACTGAGTCCTTACCTTGCCACTGCTGCTGTCCTGCACGGCCCGGTCCCTCGCCGGAGCAGAGAACCTCCTCTTCTTCCACCAATGCCTGGAGAGCTGGGGGTCATGCCCCCGTCTCTGAACCTCGAGCCTCCGGTCCCCTCTGCTTCGGCCTTCCAAGTTCCGGCGGGGGCCGTGCCATCCTCTGTCTCATGGTGGCTGGCTTCCTTGCGCTCCGATGCTGGTCAGGCTGCACTTCGTCACTCATCTTCGGGATGCCGCGATGCCCACTTTCGATACCGGATGCCGCACATTGGTAGAGAGCCCGACCAATCCGCCGGCTTCGCCTCTCCGATGCCTCCGTTGTGCCACAGACCTGGAGAAGTGCTTTTTGATGCCGTTAAGCACGAGAGGCCGCACCGAGGCACATCGGGGCACGAACACCGGGCGGCACCACAAGTGGGGGAAAGCTCAATCCCTGGAGCCTGGGGAGAGTAACACCGGTAAGCATGCTAGACCAACGCTCTTAACGATACTTGCTGATCTCGAAATTTTTGGCGCCGCTCCCCCAGATCCATGATGTAGAAGTGAGCTACACTAAGGGGAGCGTCGCCTTATATCCCTCCTTCCTCTTTTCGCCATTGCACTTGGAAGGGGGGGAGCGGAGGGGGTGCCCCTGATTGGGGAACCCTCACCGGGCCCCCCTATTGGTCCGGTGACCTGGCACCACTCAGGTGCGTGTTTTGCCGCACGGGTAGCGCTCTTCCCTCTGCCTCAGGGCGCTTCCCGACGGTGCAAACCAGTTCCTTGTCGGGCTCTGGAGGCCATTATGGCGCCGGCCCTCGAGAAACCCTTCGGGGGCGGCCTTTGCTAAATCAGTTAACCTACTGCTTATGAAGGGGTTTACTGCATGCAAAAATGCTGCCACCTGGTAACTGCCTTTTTAGAGTACTGGAGGGGCAGTAGTCTGTAATGACCATCTCCAGGCTCAAGACACAGGGGCCAGTTAATGGCTTTTATCACCAGACGGCCAAGGATGCTTGGCCCCTGCTGAACCAGTTCAGTTGCATGGAAGTGGTGCTATGTATAACTTCAGGTTGCATTGACATCCACTGGCTCAGCAGTTTCATCTTCAGAGGCTGCGTTGGGGCAGTTATGTTTTTTACATACTTTGTTGCAGAAAAGCCTGATTTCAAGTTTTGGGATGAGTCTTAAGCAATATTTAGTGCCAAAAATGGCTGTGAATCACAGACTCATCAAGCACGAGGATCTCTTTAGCATCAAGGGCAGAACGCACGCTCTTCGATGTGAGAACATTTATTCCCTACTGCAGAGGCTTCTAGATTCGGTCCATACGTTAACAGAATTTCAGTAAATTTCAAGCAGGTGCATGGGTGATAGCGCGAGAACAGTTGCAGAGATCCCTTCAGAAAGTCACAACATAAGTAAGCAGTCGTGACTGAGCCAGCAAAACAAAATGTACTCACCGCGGGTGGCACTGTTGGTTCACATCTTGAGTCAGAGATGGGAACTTCCGTTTATCTGAGTTAGCGTGAGTGAAAAAATGGCAGTTACGCTGTCCTTAATCAAGCTAGTACATAAACTATTGTTCTAAATTTCACAACTTTTTCCACTTTTGTCTGCTGCGGAGAGTGCACCGGTGTATTGCATGACATCTGTTTTGGTCGAGGGGGTCAAAGGACTATGTTGTCGTGAAAGCATATGATATGCTCCTTCATGAGTGCTTATGGTGAAGATGATAGCCATGTTTTCTGCATCCACAGCTTTGCTCATGCAAATACGCAATTCCAGCATGCAAATTACTGCATCAAGTAAAACATGTTATTCTGCATTAACCCTTAACCATTCTTCCTGCTTCGGTGGGATATATAACTACTGCACAATTTTCCACCATAGTCAGGCTGTTTTACACTACTCAGAAAATTAATTGCCAAATATACACAGCTCTGATTAAGGGTTCTGGGTATTTACGAATCCTCTATTGCACTTCCCCCACCTTTTCTCGGACACTCCCTGGATATGCCCACCATACAAATTTAAATCAGAATTTACATAAGCATAATGTAGGCACCCAGTGGTAAAGCAGAAGCATGTTCATCTCATGGGCACATGTCACATTCCTGTTTCCTTTTTGTGAATTATACTCAAGAATTATTTTTGCCACTCATGTGGAATGTAACTGTGAAAACCTTTATGACTTTATCAACTGGATACTTGATAGTTATGACGTCAACCCAAGCACAAACATTTGTGCTCATTGTATTTCTTAGTACAAGTGAGTGGACAAATATTGTCAATATTTTCAGTTCACATAGCACTTTTAGAGTAAGTTGCCAAATTGTTTGACAAAAAAGCCAGAAAAGTTCTTATTTTATTTCGCGAAAGTGCTCATGACTCGCGTTTTTTGGAAATATTTTTGCACATAACTGGGTATATTCGATTCCAGTACATTTTCATTTTTGAATATAATAATACAATAATGGTATTTGGTTTATTGATTATGTTTGATTAAAAACTCATTAGTATTGTCATTAGCAGATATGAGATAATGAAGCTACGCTTGTATTTATATTGCATGTTGTTAAAATGATTGGTGCTTCACATCCTAGTTATTTCTTAGAAATCGACACCGAAAATATAAAGTTTGACATGAAAAATCTATAACATGCTTTGCAGCTATTGTCAGCTATTTTGAAATCCACATTTTGAGCATGATCAAGTTTGGTTATCTGAATTAAACAGCTATTATAATACGTAATGAAATATTCAGTATAATTAAAAATATTTATTATTAATTGCTATTTCTTGTAGTATTATCAGGAAGTATTTTAATTTCAACACGAAAGCAATTACATTAAATCATCATTTACATGCCATGAGACACCTATTTTTAAATTAATGATTTGGTAACTGAGCATTCAATCATATTTGTTTGAAACCAGGTAGCTCTTATCACAAAACATTAAACATAACTGTACGCTCCAAGACCAGCCTGTAAATTAATTGCCTAAGGTATTAACTCAAACCTAGGTTTGTAACATAATTTTTATGTTCATCCTTTGAACGTTTAGAGCCAAATGTGATTGTTTTGTATTATGAATTGCCACCGTTGCCGCTTTGTTTTGGCTTTAATGTGAAATCAAGTAATAGAAAATAATTTTAAAAATGAGCTTCTCGTTCAGTTTATAGTATCAATTATAAGTAATGTCAAAGTAGAAATTTAACTCAAAAGTTTTGTTGGCTGCAAGAAATTCACAAATGCGACTGCATAATCCTTTTAATGAATGTTATTACTAATCTTTTCATACAAACAAAATATGAAAAATATATTACACATATATACAACTACAAATCCATCTTTTTAAATTAGTTGCTACATTTTAGTAGTAGAAGTTAATGGATAATTTTCGGCTACTTTTTGTGAAACAATAATCACTATTATTATTATTATTATTATTATCAATATTATTATTTTTAGTAGCGTAGCAGTTTAAACAAAATATTGCACTAGTACATAAATCAAACCCAAACACCAAGGAGGAATATCGCAAAGATGCAATTAATGTTTCAGAAAAAATCTTGCATAAATTTCAACCTCTATAAACTCCAATTCTGTGGTCATCTTAACCTGAACTTGGCATAAGCTAACTTTCCAATGCCTTCATTTTACAAAACAATTGCTTATATGCCTATGCATATTAAAAACACCGATTTTCTGGTTGAAATCGTACTCTTAACGAACCATCATTATCTTGTGACCTTCTGATGATATTTCTCTAAAACTAGAGAAACTTCTCTAGGTTGTTTATTTGCATGAGAGAATAACCATAAAGTTAACTATTCTCACTGTACTCGAACACCCTGATTATGAGTGGACTGGACATTTCTCACAGCTGAGCAAACCCCTATTTGTACAGGAGTTTACACACTGCTATTGGCCTGATGCATTATGATCAACAACCCCTGTTAAATTTCTGGAGCTCAAACCTCCCACAGTTTAAAAGGGGAAGAGGCCAAGTAAATAAGCGAAGCAACAAAATCTGAATGTAATGCCCCCTTTTCAATAGCAAATACTGAAATAGGTGATAATTATCGTATTTCCTAAGGATTTTATCGGGTGCAATGATGATCACACCCCTTATCAATCAATTAATCAATCAATCAATCAACAGCATTTGTAAAGCACAACACTGTCAACTCTAAGAGTATCTGGGTGCTGTGTCTAAGTCGAAGAGCCAGGTCTTGAGTCTTTTTCTGACATCTGCCAGCGAGTGGGCTGTACGGAGCTGGAGGGGAAGGTCATTCCAGGTCTTGGCAGCGATGTAGGAGAAGAAGAGGCCACCGCTGCAGCTGCAATGGATGCAGGGGGTGTGTGTGAGTGCAATTGAGTGCAAGTGAGGAGGAGCACAGGTGTCTAGAGGGTTGAGTTGGTGGAAGTTCAGTCGATGGTTGATGTAGGCAGGTCCTAGTTCATATAAGGCTTTGTAGGCATGTGTGAGGATCTTGAACTGGCATCTCTTCTGGATGAGGAGCCAGTGGGGGTCTCTCAGGTGGGAGGCGATGTGGGTTTATTTGGGGAGGTCCAGGAATAGTCTGGTTGTGGAATTCTGTATGGTCTGGAGTCTTCTGAGGACCTGGGTGGAGATGCCAGCATAGAGAGCATTGCCCTTATCGAGGCGGCTGGTGATGAGGACCTGAGTGACTGTCTTTCTGGTGTTGATTGGGATCCATCTGAAGATCTTGTGGAGCATGCAAAGTGTGTGGAAGCAGGAGGAGGTGACTGCGTTGACCTGTCGTTTAATAGTCAGTTGGCTGTCGAGGATGATGCTGAGGTTGCACGCATGGTCGGTCAGTGTGGGTGTAGGTCTGAATTCTGCAGGCCATCAGCTCTTGTCCCATGCGGAGGTGTTCTTCCCGAAGATCAGTACTTCAGTTTTGTCAGAGTTGAGTTGGAGGCAGTTGTCTCTCATCCATTTGACTATGCTGGTCATGGCATTGCAAAGGTTGGTTTTGACATTGGAGGGATCCTCGGTGAGTGAGGGAATCAGTTGAGTGTTGTCTGCATATGAGATTATGTTGAATCCATGGGATCTGATGATTTCTGTGAGGGGGTGTCATAGATGTTGAACAGGGTGGGGCTGAGGGATGATCCTTGTGGTACGCCGCATACGATGTCTTTGGGGGCGGAAGTGAAGGGAGGCAGTCGGATGCTCTGTGTGCATCGTGTAAGGAAGGAGGCGATTCACTTGAGGGCGTCTTGCTGAATGCCTATGTTGTAGAGTCTGTTGATGAGGGTGTTGTAGGAGACGGTGTTGAATGCCACAGAGACGTCGAGGAGGATCAGGGCCACAGTTTCTCTGCAATCAAGGAGTATTGTGATGTCGTCTGTGGCGGCAATCAGCGCGGTCTCAGTGCTGTGGTTTGCTCGAAATCATGATTGTGAGTCATCCATTAGGTGGTTTTGTTCCAGAAATTCGATGAGCTGCTGGTTGATGGATTTCTAGAGTACTTTGGCTGAGTAGGGGAGCAGGGAGATCAGATGATAATTTTTGAGATTGCTGGGGTCGGCAGAGGCTTTCTTTAGGAGGGGCCTGACATCTGCATGTTTCCATCTGTCTGGGTAGGTTGCTGTGAAGATGGAGGTGTTGAGGATGCTGGTGAGCTGTGTGCTGATTGGGTTTGTTGCGAAGTTGTAGAGGTGATGGGGGCAGGGGCCCATGGGCAGCCCAAAGTGGATGGAAGACATGATGGCTTAGGTGGTCAGGGCAGCGAGCAGAGACCAGGTGGTAATGGTTCGGCTGATGTTCGCTGGTTGGTTGAGGTCGTTGGGGTTGAGGGTGGTGGGCTGGAGGGAAAATTTGTTGTAGATTTTGGTGATCATGCTGTGGAAGTAGTCTGAGAGGGTGTCGCAGAGTTCTTGGGAGGGGTGGATGGTGTTCTCTGTCTGTTGTGTTGACAAATTCTTTGACTATTTTGAAGAATTCCATTTGTGGTTGGCCGTGTAGTAGATGCGGGTAGTGATGGCTGCTTTCTTGGCTTCCTTGAAGTGTTGGTGATATTTGCTGAGGGCTGTTTTGTGGGCTGCTCTGTTGGCTGGGTTCTTAGTGGTACACCATCGTTTTTCCATTTGGTGGCAGTTGCGCTGGTGGTCCTGAGTTCTTGGGTATACCAGCTGGCATGTTTGGAGGTCTTGTTGGGTCTTCTAGGTTTCAGTGGGCCGACTCTGATGGAACTGTTGGTGATTCAGGCAGCGATGTTCTGGACGGCCTGGGCTAGGTCTGTTGAGGCCTCGGGTTGGGAGGTGGTGAGGGCATGTGACCACTGGATATCAGTGACCTTGCTCCAGCTGCTGTAGGGGGGGATCTGACGCCTGGTGATGATGACTTGCTTCCAGTATTATCAACGCTACATCTGTGATGATGTAACTACGGCAACTGCTTTTTTTTCATAGAGTTTCATATGGGACCCATGCACCAAATAAGATTAGATATCTGTATGATACTAGTTTTTCTTTTACTAATTTGTAAAACACATTTAAAGAAATTGTGCAAGTTTTTTTTTATTTTCTTCAAGCAACTTGTTTAAATAATTCCTATTTTTAGTATCATCAGGAACAATAAGGCATATTAGTAACTACATATACTGTCCCCCAGCCACTGCACACACACTTTTAAAATTGGAAGAATGAATTTGATTCAGAGCAACAAATTATCATGAATAAACCAATATAACATTAATATTTGTTCCTATGAACCTGCTATTACAACGAATCAGCCAGTCCCATATATATGTCCCTTTCCATTTTGCATGATAACTTCGTACTGTCAGTTGGTTTCACACAGGCCCATTGTGATCAGCATCATACATCACCCTTTGCACATAATATTTATTTATGTGTGATTTTTTGGGGGGCAATTTCTGACATCAAAGGCAAGTAATCTCTGTCAACTTTCAATTTTAATATACTGGACTGCTATCTATTGGCATCTTGTTGTACCTAAGACATTTACTGAAAGATCCAAGCTGCCCTTTTTGGAATTATGCCTAGTCCCTCCATCTGTGTGTCTCAAAGCCCAACACTCTGAACTTCATTCTCAGGGCATTTCGTTATACAGGATTACTTGACCCAAGAGACTTCTAAGAATATTTCACAAGCTTACAAATTAGACTAGGGGGTCGATTCCGATTCGGGCCGGAAATTTCTCCGACCGAGCCGGACCCGGAGAGATTTCCGACCGAATCGGACCCGTGCAGTCCGACCGAATGAGTACGATGCGTCCGTATGTTATCGGACTCGAGTCGGTCGGACTCCCATTGAAGTCAATGGGAGCCGGTCGTACAACGCGTACGCGGGCTCCCATTGACTCAATGGGTGCGAGTCGGACAAGTGCGCCCCTACAGCGGGTACGCGGCGAAGCGACTCGCGCCGTACACGCACAGGTAGGGGGACCCATGGGTCCCCCTGTGTGCGACTCGCGCGGCTACGCGTACAGGGGGTCCGACACAGACCCCCAAAGTACGGCTCCGACAGCTCTTTCGAGCCGGAGTGCGCGGCTCGGTCGGACTGCTCGCGGCGCGCATCGTACTTACCCGGCCGGGAACGTCTCCATTGCGCGGTGCGAGTCGAGTCCGAGCGAGTCGGTCGGAGCGGTTCGAGCCGGGAGCGAGTCGGTCGGAGCGGTCGGGACGCCCGGACGAGTCGGTCGGCGACTCGCATCGTACTCGCTCGGCCGGACCCGCGTACGGTTCGGTCGGGAAACAGGGCTCCGAATCGGATCCGGTAAAGCCGAATCCGATTCGGAGCCCTACCGGCCGAGATCGGAATCGGCCCCTAGGTGTTTATCCCCTAATATTCATTAGCTGCTGTAGATATTCCAAATATTATGTCACTCCTAATGGACTTGCCACCTATTTCCCAGAGAACTACATTAATAGAGATAGTAGTTGCTACTCCCAAACTATCCTTGGTGACTTTTTTATAAACGTTTGATCCTCATACTTGATAGCACAAAATATTCACCCCATGTCTGGCTACAGGGACTAATGTCACTGTATTTGCCCCAAAATGCAAAGCCACATAGCTTATCCCAATATCTCATTAAAGGAGAGGAGTTTCTAATTTCCCTCTTCTCTTGCATATTTCATATTTTTAGAATTGTTATTCCAGATCAAAGTTCACGAGGCCATTAATCTCCTGGATAGTACCAGAATATAACTGCCAGGTTATCCTGTGACATAAATATTTTTTCTTAAATATTGTTGACAAAACTAGTGCCGCATTTAAGCTAATAATAGAAAATCTGTACCTAAGGGGATTGTATTTTTTGTAAATGATATTACAGGCATAATATTTATATCCGGTGATATGCCCATAGATAATATTCAGACAACCGAAGATCAAGCACTCATGCATTCTATTCTATCCACTGGATCTCTATGTGAATCATGTGTTCATTCTGTATGGTGTCCTTGACCATGAGCCCTTTAAATTGCTTTAAAAAGTGACCCCTGCAGAATTTTTAATAATGAATAATCCATTGTTTTGCAGACTAATTTATGTTTACCAGGAGAAAAACTAGATCAGCACCCTTCGACTCACCTACCCTTCCCTTTGCCTGGGAATCTTTCAAAATTCTCTTTTGAGTTAATGATTACTATGAGAAATGAGTGCTGCCCCATTTAATCCCTCTGAATTTTTTACTTTTTGGTTTACCTGGTTTATGGACTTCTGCCATGAGTTGGTCTCAGTACCTGAATCTCACTCACTGTAGCTCTGTGATAATGGATTGGAACAGCTTATCACCAGTATCCACCTTATAAGATAAGGTCCACTGCTGCTTTGGTAGGTTAAGATTCTCTGGGCTGATTGCATATGAACATAGGCACACTTGTGTGTGCACACATTTGGAGGCTGAGTGTGTGAGATTACCATCAACTCAATCCAGTACCTGTCATAGGAAGGACCCTTCATGGATTGGTGCTGACCAGGACTAGCCTTATAATATTAGTGTGGATGGTCGGTCAGTGTAGGTCTGAGTTCTGCAGGCCATCAGCTCTTGTCCCATGCGGAAGTGTTCTCCCCGAAGATCAGTACTTCAGTTTTGTCAGCGTTGAGTTGGAGGCCGTTGTCCCTCATCCATTTGGCTATGCTGGTCATGGCATTGGTGCCTAACCTTTGGAATTTTCTACCCTCACTTAAAAATCCCTGCACAAGTTTGAGACTTTTGAAAACAGTCTGTACCTGAGGAAGTGATGCCGGACGAATACCCAGATGGAAGAGAGAATAGACCTGACCCTAGTGAAAGGATGGATTTAAGACTTCTGACTTCAATCTCCACCAAAGGACTAGGATTTGTTTCTCCAGGGCCAGTAACACTGGCCCCTGTAAGCTCTCCAGGGGACATAAGAAGGAAGCACCTTTTGGGGAGGCCCTGGAGGACTCCCAGAATACTCTGTACACTGGCCCTGAGCAAGTGGGTCATCCAGAAGGAGGAGGCCCTTGACTTCTGCTGCCCCAGGTGCTCTGCAAGTGGCCAAAAAGGAGGCCTGGAAGGTGCAGACTGGAAGAGCACTCTGCCTTGGGATCCATGGGTGCTGCTGAGGAAGACCCCAGGCTCAGGAGAGGTGCCAGGCACCCAGACAGAGACATGTTCTGTGCAAGGAGGGAGCACAGAATGAGCAAGTCCCTACAGAAATATAAATATTTAAAGGCCAGAATTCCCAACACCATCAGTCTTGGTGGCTAGAGCTGGCCACCAGGAGTAAAAGGACACCAGCATCATCCACAACGGCCCAGTGGGGCCAGGGAAAAAAGCAGCAGATGTGTGGATGCTGAGGTACCGAGTTCACTGGAGATGTAAGTAGAATCCCCTGCCCTACAACTTGCAAGCTATCTGGGAAGGATCAAGGCTCTAAGGAGACAAGAAAATGCTGCAGGGAGGAGGGGCAACTAACTTTTTTGTGTCCCTGCTGATCCTCTTTCACCAGGGTACTGATAAAATGAAAATGAGTGCCCACTGCGCTCTTTGTCCACATGCACCCGGGGACACCCATTAAGCCATTTCATTTGCTCAAGGGAGGGCAGAGCCCTGGGATCATAGTTATGTGCCTCCTCCGACCCCCATGGATGGCGGCAGAGAGTATATCGCAGTCAGCAGCACCCCACCCACACTAAAGCAGGTGGGAAAATTAGGAAGCTGTCTCCCGCATCAGCATTGTGCAGTATTGGGCAAGTGGGGAGGTGGTAGGGATGTGTGGGCTTTGTCAGGCAGCCAGGTACCAGGTGGTCCACAGAGGTGCAGGGACACCTGGGCCCATTTTAAAAAAAGAGAAAATTAAAAGAAAGCATTTGTATGGCCCTGAGAAACTCTTTCACATCTTTGGGTTATCAGCCTACCGGCTTTGGAGTATTGGGACTCCTGTTGGCGAGTGCTAAGGCTGTAATGCAGCATATTCAAGATAGAAGAAAGACTCTTGCACAAAGTTTATTTTAATTGAAATGCTGTATTAACAATGAGAATTATTATGTATTAATGAAGGTCATTGAAATGCTTTATTGATAATGACAAAGTTAAGATTGACTTATGGCCTGTTTTAATGAAGGCAATTGAAATGATTTAGAATGCTGCATTGGCAATCACAAAGTTGAAAGTGAGTCATTACACATTCTAGTGAGTGTCAATGTAAGATGGCCATCCTTAATGATTTTAATTGTGTTGCAGTGGTTAATTAGGACCTATTTCTGCTTTTATTAATGTGGTGACATCCTGACAAAGTTAGTAGGCATGCCTTCTGACAACTACACCACATTACATTGTATCTAGCATTGGTGGGGGGTATTGTGTTTATAGGGTACAGGGTTCGCTGGGGGTGTAAACTGTTAGGATGGTATCTCTATATGTATTTTCACCTGTTATCATGTATATATATTTCAAGTAGTGTGTTAAAAATATTTCCTTTTTATAAGTAAAACAGTTACTGGACAATTATTTATTGGGTGTTGTTTGTTGCATGCCTGTTTGTCTCTCATTTAATTCAGAATGACTGTTACCTATTTTATTTATACAATTGCGTACCTTTGTAGTTGCAGCCTGTGAGAAGTTGGCCTGGTATATGCTGTTCACTAATTAAAGTGGACACCTTGCACCAGGGCAAATCGACTCTTATGGTAGATAGGTTTAAGACAACCTTTTAAAGAAAGCTATCCTAGTGGTAGCTGTGGAGAGCAGCCTTCAGGCTAAGTCTCGGAGGAATGTAAAGCAGCTTGTTTTACCATATAATCTCTTGAATCACCAAATGAAAAGACACCACACAGGTATATATATCAAATATATATGTATTTATTTCTAAATAACTCTCTACTAATCTCTTTATGAGATTAGAAGACAAACATATGCACAAATCAACGTTTCACAATAAGTTAAGCACAAAATATGGCTGGGGCCCTAGGGGCGTACCAGACCATATACTAAGTAAGAGACTTAGAAACAACGACTTGCAGGGAGACAAGGCCTAGGGCCTTCAGAAGTGCTGGGGCCTCACAAAACCACCCAAGGCAGGTAAGTAAAGGACCCACGGGGGATGCGTGCAGTGTGGATACACAGGCGCGAATCGCCGTTAACTTCAATGGGGCAAGTCGCGGTTGGAAATAAAGAGTTTTAGGATACTTCGGGAGAACCTACAAGCAAGTCACTTACAGGGTAAGTAGTTCTAGGGCCCACACCCACAGGAGCACCGTAGTGCTGGAGTTACCTCACCCAGGGAAGCCGGGTGCACAGGTGTCCTTTGGTGTCGGGTCGCGGCGTCGTTTTCAATGGCGAACAAAGAAGACTTGCTGCTTGCGGGAGCTGAAGAAGTGTCCGGTGGAATCCAAGCCTGGATTCTGAAGAAGGATGACCTGAAAGCAGAGGGGACAGTGTTCAAAGTCACTTGGCAGTGACCCGGGGCAAGGAAGATGGATGCCCACCGTCGTCGGTCGCTTCAGGTCGGTTGCAGGTGCCTTGACTCTTCAGCCACGTGGTCCAGGAGGCGTCGACGACGACCAGGAGCTGGATTCGGTGTGTCCCTCGACGTCTGCAGCTGACTGCGGTGTCGGCAACTCGATCGGAGCCAACAAGCCTTGGCAGCCGCAAGTCTCGGAGAGATGAAGAAAAGTCGATGGCGCAGACCAGCAAGGTCTGAGGGACTCACCCAGCGAGGGTAAGTCAGGGCAGGCTTGGAGCAACCAGGGGAGCCCTTTGGTTTCTTTAAGAAGTCTTCTGGGGACCCACAAGCCAGCGGGCAAGGGATCGCGAAGACACCTCGGGCGGAATCACTCAACAGGGGCCCACGGTCACTCGGGACGGTGTAGGCCTCTGATCTTCGGAGGGATTCCTGCTGGAGGTCGGGACCACACGTGGTCCAAAGCACAAGTTCGTAGAATGTTGTGAAGGGGTTGCACTCGACAATAGTGCACGGTACCCAGGGGTCACGGTTCCTCGTTACTCGTGGGGTCCACTTGCCTCAGCTTCGCTGGGGACTCACGATGGCCTGGGAGAGGTCAGGAAATCCACTTCTTGGGCTGCAGGGACTTCGGACTCCGGCGGGAGCGGCGTAGTTTGCGACCATTGTTGTCGTTTTTGGTGCCTGCCAAGCAGGGGAGTCACTCCTTGACTCCAAGGGAGATTCTTCTGTCTTCCAAAGGTAGTGGAACGTCGAAGGGCCAGGATTCTTCTGTAGAGCGTCGTCCAGGGGTTATCTGCTTTGCAATGGCAAGGTTCCCCCTCTTATACTAAAAAGAGGGGATGGACTAGCTCTTTGACCCCACCTATGGGAGGGTCAAGGGAGGGGGTGGCTACACCCACTTCCCTTTGTCCAGTTTCGCGCCAGAGCAGGGGCAGGTAGCCCCTGAGCTGGTTTGAACTGGCATATGCACAGAGGAGCCTTCTGCTCCCCCAGTGCAGGACTTCAAAGCACTCTAAGAGTGCACCCACCCAGCCCCAATACACTAAACCCTGTCTGGAAGGTGGTTACACCTCCCTGTGACAGGATGCCTATTGTTGGGCTTCCTCCACTGCGAGTTTCGGTCATCAGCAGGAGGGCAGCCCAGTGTCTGTGACTGGTGGCATCCATTTTGTGATGCCAGGGCTCTTTAGGATTCTACCACGTTTCCACAGCAGGTACATGTCTTATCCCTCTAGAAGGGTGGAATGCTACCCCCGCCGCCAAGATTGGCGGGGGGTAGTATTCCAAGATGTTTGACACCAAACACGACATGTTTTGATGCAGCCATTCCAAAGTTAGCATTTACCGCGAGGATATAATGCACTTAAATAGTATATGGTTTAACCGCATCCACAAACAGCACCAGAGAATAGACTCTGAGAGCTGCAGAGGGGCCCTGCTCAGGCAGAGGCACCCCCTCACATAGAAGCCAAGCACCCTGCCCTCAGGATTGATAGGGCCTGCCTTAGGGGTGACTGATAGGTTTATATGTGTGTGCAGGAGAGATATAGGAAACCTATATCTCAGTGAGGGGTGCTAGCACCACCTCACCCAGGCTGCAGTAGCAGGCCTGTGGTGTCAGATTTAGACTGCTTCCCAGGGGTGGCATAACACATGCTGCAGCCCCTGGGAGGCCTGTGAAGTACCTATGCCCTTGGCACCTAAGGTACCATATACTAGGGACTCATAAGGCACCACAGTATCCAATCACTAGTGCACCTAGAGTGCACTCCATGTCGTTTAGAGAGAACAGAGAGGCTGGGGCCCTGATTGGCAGGGACCCAGCCAGACTATAGCCAGAAACCAGTGCTAACATCAGAAAAAAGTGGGGGCAACATAAGAGGCAGATCCTACTCTCCTACACAACCCCCCAAACGTAGGGACACTAAACTAACCTTGACCAGTTGAGTCTTCGTGTTCAAAGTGGAAATACCTTGAGAGTCCATCTGCATTGGCATGTTGGGTCCCAGGCCTATGTTCCACTGTATAGTCCATCCCCTGTAGGGAAATGGACCACCTCAAAAGTTTTGGGTTTTCACCTTTCATCTGCTTTAGCCATAGGAGGGGCTTGTGGTCAGTCTGAACTATGAAGTGAGTGCCAAACAAGTATGGCCTCAGCTTCTTCAGGGCCCAAACCACAGCAAAGGCCTCCCTCTCTATAGCTGACCAACGTTTCTCTCTAGGGGTCAGCCTTCTGCTAATAAAAGCTACTGGCTGGTCTTGACCTTCATCATTCAGTTGAGACAGTACAGCTCCCACACCCAGCTCAGAAGCATCTGTTTGGACAATGAACTTTTTGGTGTAGTCTGGACTCTGTAAGATGGGGGCAGTGCACATGGCCTGCTTTAGGTCTTCAAATGCCTTCTGACAGCTAGCTGTCCACTGAACCTTTTTGGCATTTTCTTAGAGGTAAGATCATTCAAGGGGGTCACTATAGATCCATATCCCTTGACAAACCTCCTATAGTACCCAGTCAGGCCTAAGAAGGCTCTCACCTGTGTCTGGGTGGTTGGAGCAACCCATTCCAGTATGGTTTGGATTTTGCTCTGCAAAGGCTGAACCTGGCCTCCACCTACAAGGTGGCCCAGGTACACAACCTGACTCTGCCCTATCTGGCACTTGGTGGCCTTGATAGTGAGGCCTGCTTTCTGCAGGGCCTCCAGAACATTTCTGAGGTGGACCAGGTGATCCTGCCAGGAGGAACTAAAGACAGCAATATCATCTAGATAAGCTGAGCAATAAGTTTCCATCCCTGCCAGAACTTTATTCACCAACCTCTGAAAAGTGGCAGGTGCATTTTTCAATCCAAAGGGCATCACCACAAAGTGGTAGTGCCCACCAGGGGTCGAAAATGCTGTTTTGGCTTTTGCATCATCAGCTAATCTGATTTGCCAGTAGCCAGCTGTCAGGTCAAATGTGCTTAGATACTTGGCTGAGGCCAAAGTATCAATCAGCTCAGCTGCCCTTGGTATGGGATAGGCATCAGTCCTAGTGACTGCATTGAGGCCTCTGTAGTCTACACAAAACCTCATTTCTTTCTTACCACCCTGGGTATGAGGCTTGGGTACCAGGACTACTGGGCTAGCCCAAGGGCTATCTGAAGGCTCAATCACGCCTAACTCCAACATTTTCTGGACTTCAGTCCTGATACAGTCCCTGACATGGTCAGGTTGCCTGTAGATTTTATTCTTGACAGGCAGACTGTCCCCAGTGTCCACCTCATGGGTGCACCAGGTAGTCTGACTAGGGGTCAGGCTAAACATATGTCTAAACTGTTGCAGAACTTGTCTGCACTCAGTTTGCTGATGGTCAGTGAGGCTGCTTGCCAAAGCAACACCATCTACTGACCCATCATCAGGGTTCTGAGAGAGCAGGTCAGGGAGAGGGTCACTCTCCTCCTCCTGGTCCTCATCAGTTGCCATGAGCAAGCCCATGTCAGCCCTGTCAACATATGGCTTTAATCTGTTGACATGAAGCACCCTTAGGGGGCTCCTGGGAGTTCCAAGATTCACCAGACAGGTGACTTCTCCCTTTTGTTCAACTATTGTATGGGGGCCACTCCACTTGTCCTGGAGGGCTGCTGGGGCCACAGGCTCCAACACCCACACTTTCTGTCCTGGCTGGTATACAGTCAGCACAGCCTTTGGTCATGCCAAGCTTTTTGCAATTCTTGGCTGGCCTCCAGGTTTTTGGTTGCCTTTTTCATGTACTCTGCCATCCGGGAGCGGAGACCAAGTACATAGTCCATCACATCTTGTTTGGGGGGCTTGAGAGGTAACTCCCAGCCCTCTTTTACCAAACATAGTGGACCTCTCACAGGATGCCCAAACAGAAGCTCAAATGGGCTGTAGCCAACCCCCTTCTGTGGAACCTCTCTGTATGCAAACAAAAGGCAAGGAAGAAGAAGGTCCCATTTCCGCCTAAGCTTCTCTGGGAGTCCCTTAATCATTCCTTTCAAGGTCTTGTTGAAGCGTTCAACTAAACCATTGCATTGTGGGTGATAGGGGGTGGTGAACTTATAAGTTACACCACACTCCTTCCACATTGCTTTCAGATATCCTGACATGAAGTTGGTACCTCTGTCAGAAATGACCTCCTTTGGAAAACCCACTCTGGAGAAAACTCCAATGAGGGCTCTTGCCACCACAGGTGCTGTGGTGGTCCTCAGAGGAATTGCCTCTGGGTACCTGGTGGCATGATCCACTACCACCAGGATAAATCTGTGCCCAGATGCAGTCTGAGGGTCAAGGGGACCAACAATGTCAATCCCTACCCTTTCAAAGGGTACCCCCACCACAGGTAGTGGTATCAGGGGGGCCTTTGTTGTGCCACCTGCCTTACCACTGGCTTGGCAAGTGACACAGGAGCGACAAAACTCCTTTGTGTCCTCTGACATATGTGGCCAATGAAAATGTGGAACAAGCCTGTCCCAGGTCTTGTTTTGGCCCAAGTGTCCTGCCAAAGGGATATCATGTGCTAAGGTCAAGAGGAACCCCCTAAACTTCTGAGGTATTACCAACCTCCTGGTGGCTCCAGGGGCTGGGTCTCTACCCTCAGAATATAGGAGTCCCTCATCCCAATAAACTTTATGGGACCCACTAGCACTCCCAGCAGCCTCAGCAGCAGCCTGCTGTCTGAGGGGTTCAAGAGAGGGGCAGCACTGTTGCTCCTTGCTCAGATCTTCCCTGGAAGGGCCCCCTGCCCCCAAGAACTCAACCTGGTCAGGTTCAAGTCCCTCTGGGGCAGTTCCTTCTTCAGGTTCTGCTTCACCTCCCTCTGGAAGTGAATCCTTGATCTGAGACAGAGGGGAAGGCACTGCCTTAACCCTACTGCTCCTCCTCTTGGGAAGCATCTGGTCCATTGTTCCAGGATCCAGAGCTGGTTCAGTGTCATGCATTCTTGCTTGTGACCTGGTCACAGCAAATACCTCTTCAGGGATGCCCAACATCTCAGCATGAGTCCATAACTCTACTTCAGACCAGGCTGAAGTCTCTAGATCATTGCCCAATAGACATTCTACAGGGAGGTCTGCACTGACTACAACCTTCTTGAGGCCAGTTACCCCTCCCCAGGAGAAATTCACAACTGCCAGACTATGGTTGGTCTGGACATTGCTTGCATTGGTCACCTGGTACATTTCACCCAGGATGATCTGTCCAGGGTCCACTAGGTCCTCTGCCACCATGGTGACACTAGCACCTGTGTCCCTAAATGCCAAAGCCTGTTTGCCATTTATCAAAGGCTGCTGTTTGTACTTGCCCAGATTACTGGGGCTTACTAGGAAGGACATGTCAATGTTTCCCTCACAAATCAGCATTGCCTGAGTGGTCACTCTGACTAGGTCAGAATCCACTTCAGAACCCAGGGTCAACCCTACTACACCCTTATTCTGAGTACCACCTCCACCAGTAGCTGAGCTAGGGGGCACAGTTGCCTTAGGGGCAGGAGTGGTGGTGGTTTGGTCTTTGGACTTGGTACAATCAGAAGTCCAGTGCCCTTTCTGTTTACAGAATTTGCACCAGGGCTTCTTTTGGCCTTTTCCCTTGTTGGACTGTGACTCCCCACCAGATGCAGATTTTTGGGGCCCTTGTGAAGACTTCTGGTCTTTTGACTTATCCCCACCTTTCTCAGGGCCTTTAGGATCTTGCTTCTTAGTGTCACCCCCTTGGTTCTGGGTTTTCTGCCTCACCCTGGTTCTGACCCATTTGTCTGCCTTCTTTCCCAATTCTTGGGGAGAGGTCAGATCAGAGTCCACCAGGTACTGATGCAACAACTGGTTCTGGCAATTATTTAGGATCTGTTCTCTCATCATCAGATTATACAATCCCTTGAAATCAGTAACCCTACTGCCAACCAGCCAACCCTCTAGAGCCTTGGTTGCACAATCAACAAAGTCAGTCCAGTCCTGAGTCTGTGCCTTCTGGGTATCTCTGAACTTCAACCTGTACTGCTCAGTGGTTAAGCCAAACCCATCTATCAGTGCACTCTTCAGGACCTCATAATCATCAGCATCCTCCTCTCTAACAGTGAGGAGCTTGTCTCTTCCTTTATCTGAAAAGGAGAGCCACAAGATTGCTGCCCACTGCTTTTGGGGGACCTGCTGTACTCTACAGGCCCTCTCCATAGCAGTTATCCATTTGTGGATATCATCCCCACTCTGGTAGGGAGGAACAACCTTGCTCAGGTTCCTATGGTCAGGGACATATTCTCTGCCTCTAGGGACACTGTTGCTGCCACCAGGGGGTTCTAAACCCTCCCTTCTGGAAGCTCTCTGGATCTCCAGGGCTTCTCTATCCAGTGCCAACTGCTTGGTTCTGAGGGCCACTTTGGCTTCCTCATACTGGAGCAGTTTGCACCTTCTCTCAGAGGAGGTCTCTCTTAAGTTAAAGTATGAGCTCCTCTCTTGGACAAATTCTCTGCCAGAGTGATAAGAGTGCTCAGATTCCCTGGAAGGGGATCTGTGCCTCTCATCCACTCTGCCAGTTCTCTTAGGGAGAACTCCTCTGTCCTGTTCAGGCTCCTTGAAGCCTGGCCCTTCAACCACAGAGTCTTGGTCATTCGGATTGTCCTCATCTGACCCAGATACTATGATTGACCCACCCACTGATTCAGACCCCTTAGCTCCTAGAGCCAATCTAAGGTCATCTGCTGTCAGCAGATCTATCAGGTGTAGTGTTGAGGGACTCTGTCCTGTCCTCAGGTGTCTGTCAACACACATGGCTCTCAAGTCAGAGAAAGCCATGTCCTTATACTGAGGCTGAGTGGATCCACTGGGTCCACCCTTCAAGGACATTCTAGTGTTGTGCAGTGTTGTACTACCTACACTAGTTTGTGGCCTACTGATCCTAGCTTGAGCTGTGGAAAGGGTGTGCTATCCCTTGGAACACAGCTCTAAGTTCAGTAGAACTTATTGATACTAAGCTTGACTTTATATGTACCTTGAGTACCTATAATGGTTTTCAGTTAGTAATTCAAATAGAGATTTTCTGGTAAAACAATGGCAAGCTGGAATCCCACACGCTGCCCACCAATGTGAGAAGTTGGCCTGGTATATGCTGTTCACTAATTAAAGTGGACACCTTGCACCAGGGCAAATCGACTCTTATGGTAGATAGGTTTAAGACAACCTTTTAAAGAAAGCTATCCTAGTGGTAGCTGTGGAGAGCAGCCTTCAGGCTAAGTCTCGGAGGAATGTAAAGCAGCTTGTTTTACCATATAATCTCTTGAATCACCAAATGAAAAGACACCACACAGGTATATATATCAAATATATATGTATTTATTTCTAAATAACTCTCTACTAATCTCTTTATGAGATTAGAAGACAAACATATGCACAAATCAACGTTTCACAATAAGTTAAGCACAAAATATGGCTGGGGCCCTAGGGGCGTACCAGACCATATACTAAGTAAGAGACTTAGAAACAACGACTTGCAGGGAGACAAGGCCTAGGGCCTTCAGAAGTGCTGGGGCCTCACAAAACCACCCAAGGCAGGTAAGTAAAGGACCCACGGGGGACGCGTGCAGTGTGGATACACAGGCGCGAATCGCCGTTAACTTCAATGGGGCAAGTCGCGGTTGGAAATAAAGAGTTTTAGGATACTTCGGGAGAACCTACAAGCAAGTCACTTACAGGGTAAGTAGTTCTAGGGCCCACACCCACAGGAGCACCGTAGTGCTGGAGTTACCTCACCCAGGGAAGCCGGGTGCACAGGTGTCCTTTGGTGTCGGGTCGCGGCGTCGTTTTCAATGGCGAATTAAGAAGACTTGCTGCTTGCGGGAGCTGAAGAAGTGTCCGGTGGAATCCAAGCCTGGATTCTGAAGAAGGATGACCTGAAAGCAGAGGGGACAGTGTTCAAAGTCACTTGGCAGTGACCCGGGGCAAGGAAGATGGATGCCCACCGTCGTCGGTCGCTTCAGGTCGGTTGCAGGTGCCTTGACTCTTCAGCCACGTGGTCCAGGAGGCGTCGACGATGACCAGGAGCTGGATTCGGTGTGTCCCTCGACGTCTGCAGCTGACTGCGGTGTCGGCAACTCGATCGGAGCCAACAAGCCTTGGCAGCCGCAAGTCTCGGGGAGATGAAGAAAAGTCGATGGCGCAGACCAGCAAGGTCTGAGGGACTCACCCAGCGAGGGTAAGTCAGGGCAGGCCTGGAGCAACCAGGGGAGCCCTTTGGTTTCTTTAAGAAGTCTTCTGGGGACCCACAAGCCAGCGGGCAAGGGATCGCGAAGACACCTCGGGCGGAATCACTCAACAGGGGCCCACGGTCACTCGGGACGGTGTAGGCCTCTGATCTTCGGAGGGATTCCTGCTGGAGGTCGGGACCATACGTGGTCTAAAGCACAAGTTCGTAGAACGTTGTGAAGGGGTTGCACTCGACAATAGTGCACGGTACCCAGGGGTCGCGGTTCCTCGTTACTCGTGGGGTCCACTTGCCTCAGCTTCGCTGGGGACTCACGATGGCCTGGGAGAGGTCAGGAAATCCACTTCTTGTGCTGCAGGGACTTCGGACTCCGGCGGGAGCGGCGTAGTTTGCGACCGTCGTTGTCGTTTTTGGTGCCTGCCAAGCAGGGGAGTCACTCCTTGACTCCAAGGGAGATTCTTCTGTCTTCCAAAGGTAGTGGAATGTCGAAGGGCCAGGATTCTTCTGTAGAGCGTCGTCCAGGGGTTATCTGCTTTGCAATGGCAAGGTTCCCCCTCTTATACTAAAAGAGGGATGGACTAGCTCTATGACCCCACCTATGGGAGGGTCAAGGGAGGGGTGGCTACACCCACTTCCCTTTGTCCAGTTTCGCGCCAGAGCAGGGGCAGGTAGCCCCTGAGCTGGTTTGAACTGGCATATGCACAGAGGAGCCTTCTGCTCCCCCAGTGCAGGACTTCAAAGCACTCTAAGAGTGCACCCACCCAGCCCCAATACACTAAACCCTGTCTGGAAGGTGGTTACACCTCCCTGTGACAGGATGCCTATTGTTGGGCTTCCTCCACTGCGAGTTTCGGTCATCAGCAGGAGGGCAGCCCAGTGTCTGTGACTGGTGGCATCCATTTTGTGATGCCAGGGCTCTTTAGGATTCTACCGCGTTTCCACAGCAGGTACATGTCTTATCCCTCTAGAAGGGTGGAATGCTACCCCCGCCGCCAAGATTGGCGGGGGGTAGTATTCCAAGATGTTTGACACCAAACACGACATGTTTTGATGCAGCCATTCCAAAGTTAGCATTTACCGCGAGGATATAATGCACTTAAATAGTATATGGTTTAACCGCATCCACAAACAGCACCAGAGAATAGACTCTGAGAGCTGCAGAGGGGCCCTGCTCAGGCAGAGGCACCCCCTCACATAGAAGCCAAGCACCCTGCCCTCAGGATTGATAGGGCCTGCCTTAGGGGTGACTGATAGGTTTATATGTGTGTGCAGGAGAGATATAGGAAACCTATATCTCAGTGAGGGGTGCTAGCACCACCTCACCCAGGCTGCAGTAGCAGGCCTGTGGTGTCAGATTTAGACTGCTTCCCAGGGGTGGCATAACACATGCTGCAGCCCCTGGGAGGCCTGTGAAGTACCTATGCCCTTGGCACCTAAGGTACCATATACTAGGGACTCATAAGGCACCACAGTATCCAATCACTAGTGCACCTAGA
Organism: Calotriton arnoldi; assembly: GCA_963921515.1. Taxonomy (NCBI): domain Eukaryota; kingdom Metazoa; phylum Chordata; class Amphibia; order Caudata; family Salamandridae; genus Calotriton; species Calotriton arnoldi. The sequence goes on from CAWUFW010004387.1 coordinate 1,536,302, forward strand.
GTGCACTCCATGTCGTTTAGAGAGAACAGAGAGGCTGGGGCCCTGATTGGCAGGGACCCAGCCAGACTATAGCCAGAAACCAGTGCTAACATCAGAAAAAAAGTGGGGGCAACATAAGAGGCAGATCCTACTCTCCTACACAGCCTGATAATTAACATTTCTTATATAAAGATATATTGATGACATTTAGGATATTATCCATTAAAATTGCGAAGACAGTTTTTTTTTACCAAGTTTGGTTCAGCATAAGAAGTGAAATGTATACATAGCAGCCTGTAAAACATCAATCTGGCCATGTCATGATGATAACACTAGAAGATGTTTTTACTTTACCTAATCTTACAACATTTTTGCGTTTACGCTAGTAAGATATTGGCAAAACAGATTGTAAAACAGATTTAAACGAGCTTAGCATCATTATGGAATACCGATCTCTGAACAGCATCAAACACTGTGCATACTCCCTGACGTCAACTCCATTCGTTTTTAATAGTACCCCATTGGAACATCAGACTTTCTCCTATCTGAGCAGCATCAGAGGTAGGACATCTCTAATTAAACCATCAATTTCTGCAACATCACCAGGAAGAAAGGACTCCACTGTTTGTTACTGAAAAGATTAATGTCGCTCATACAATAGACATATAAGTATACATTATTGTCTATTTTTACTGCATTTTTTTATTTCAAATGTCTGTGCACTGCTGATTTACATCTTTTGAAGGTCGACATACTAAAGGAATATGATGAATATATACAAATTATGTGTACAAGTTCAGTAATTGTCTGATTGCTAAAACCTTGAAAGCAGTGCGCAGCACAACGCTTATTCCCATTGTACCCCTTTGAACTGGCGCGATAAGGAAACAGGTGCTATTTTGAGCTATTTGTAGCATTAGATATTATCATGCCGAATTTAAACATTGGAAAAGATAAGCTTTCAGTTTTAACATGTGAATGATAAAAACCATTACGCAAAATAGTTTGCTCTCCTCTTACTATAAAAGAAGCTAAAATAAAGTGCTAGCTATCTTTTTGAAGCTTTTTCAAGAAGCATACTTCGGGAGCTATTTTTTAAGACTGGCTGTCAAACAAGGTCTGCCTCCACTCACGGAGAGCGTCCTTGAAAGGAAGTGAAGACTTGCCTGGTAAGTTCAATCTCTTTATTTGTTGTAGAAGAGAAGTCCAGAGTAAATGACCGGCCAGTGCAACAGCAAAGTACAACTGCTGTTCTGACCATTCCACATGCCACCATTCTAGTATAGAACAATGGTAATGGTGGCATGTGCACACATTCAAAGGAAAACTTATACTTAAAGCTACATGAACATCCTAATACAAGTACACAGAACCCAACACATCTTCCCCCTTAACCAAAACAAAAACCAAAAAAAACAAGAATATCATATCAGAAAAACAAAGATGCAAGTGAATATCATATAAGAAAAGCAAAGGTGTAAGTGATACAAACAATTATCATGACATTAAGATTTGACATAATCCTTTAACCAAATGGGAGGTTTTCGTTCTCTTGCAAAAATTCTGGAACTGGAACTGGATTCACCATGATCGGAACCAGGAACCCTGTGAGAAAAGGAATCCACACAAGTGTCCCCAGGTGAACTCTGTTTAGATAACCTTTCCATATTCCACCATTTATCATCACATAATTTAACTGATCTATTCCTTATGCATGTGATTTGCATTGGACGTGAAAACTTAGACTGACCCTTGGTAATAAAACCAGGAAGTCTCACTTTGACCCAGTCACCTACTTTAAAAGCAAATTGTTTCCTTCCTTTAGTAGGTTCATTGGTGACATACCTACTTTGGGCTTTGAGACAATCAGCCTTCACCAAATCACGATTAACCTTGGGAACACTCAGATCTCGCATCCATGGTCTAACCAATTTGGACGAAGCTGATCTGCCCTTCAATAATGTAAAGGGGGAAACTTTAGTTACAGCATTGGGTGTGGTATGCAAAGCCCACAATAAGTTAGAAAGCTCTTTCCTCCAGTCTAAACCATTGACCACGGACAGTTGAATGCTATCCTTAATAACCCTGTTGCAGCGTTCCACTAAACCATTACTGCGGGGGTGATATAAAGAAGTGGTTATGTGTTTGATACCCCAATGCGACAAAAAATCCTCAAACTCCTTGGACACAAATTGTACCCCATTATCGGTGACAAGTTCGACTGGAGCACCTTCCTTTAAAAACAGAGATTGGAGAAAATTAACAACCACCACGGTAGTTGCCTACTTCACAAATTTTCCTTCAGGCCATCTAGTACCGTAGTCTACCAACACCAAACCGTACCTGCTCCTCTCATCCAACACATGCATTGGACCAATGATATCTAAAGCTAACTTGACCCAAGGTTTGTCAGGAATAGGAATGGCTTCAATGAGACTAGGAAACGTGATTTGCGATTTGTCACTGGTGGCAAATGAAATACAATCTCTTACAAAATGTTCAACAGAACGATCCATGCCAGGCCACCAGAATACTTCTCTAAGTCTTCTCTTCATCGTTCTCATGCCTATATGGCCCTCATGAGCAAGTATCAAAATCTTATTCTGAAGAGACACAGGTACTACCAACAAATCCATTCTCTTGAGAATGCCAGATTGCAGATTCAATTCAGGGAAAACATGTTTAAATGAAGCTACATCTTCGTGCTTAGGCAACCAACCTTTACCTAACATAGAAATTACTTCTTGTAATAAGATATCCTGCTGAACAGGTGATTTCCACTCTTCTTCCGAGATGCATGAAAAATTTGAATCCACTAATGAGGCAACAACACAAAATTCCTCCTCACTTTGTTCACCAGGTTGTTCATTTACTAGAGGCAGTCTGGACAAACAGTACGCAAACATTTTCTTTACGCCAGGAATGTATTCTAAATGAAAATGAAACTCCATCAACCTATAATGCCACTTGGCAATACGGGGAGTGGCATTACCAGCTCCTTTGGTAGTGAGTAAATTAAGCAAAGGCTTGTGATCCATGCGGATAGTAAATTCAGAACCCCATAAATATTGTCTGAAATGGTCCACACCCCACCAACAAGCTAAAGCTTCACGCTCTACAACAGAATAAGTGGACTCCGCACCTCTTAAAGTGCGTGAGGCGAAAGCCACCACCTCCTCCTTTCCCTCTCTGAATTATAGAAGAACAGCGCCCAAACCATATTGGCTGGCATCAGTGACTACAATGGATCTATCATGTGTGTCAAACGGTTGTAAGGGAATGGCCTTAGTTCTAATTTGATGGACTGAAATTCTTTCTCTAAATCAGATGACCAAAGAAAATGTTGGTTCTTTTTCATTAGTAGTCTTAAATTATGTGTTTTGCTACTACAATTGGGAATGAATCTGGCATAAAATTCCAACATGCCAAAAAACAATCTAAGTTGATCTTTGTTCTGTGGAGAAGGAAAAGATTTTATAGCAATGACCAAATCTTCCTTAGGTCCTACACCTTTAGCTGAAAGCTTGTAACCAAGGTAATTTACTTCTTTAACAGCAAATTTGCATTTCTCAGCCTTTAAGGTTGCACCACGGTCTGTTAAAATGGATAACACAATGGCTAATGTCTTGTCATGAGACTCTAAGGGGCCGATTCCGATCTCGGCCGGTAGGGCTCCGAATCGGATTCGGCTTAACCGGATCCGATTCGGAGCCCTATTTCCCGACCGATCCGTACGCGCGTCCGGGCGAGCGAGTACGATGCGTATTCGCCGACCGACTCGTCCGGGCGTCCCGACCGCTCCGACCGACTCGATCCCGGGTCGAACCGCACCGACCGACTCGCACGGACACGACTCGCACCACGCAATGGAGACGGTCCCCGGCCGGGTAAGTACGATGCGCGCCGCGAGCAGTCTGACCGAGCCGCGCTCTCCGGCTCGAAAGAGCTGTCGGAGCCGTACTTTGGGGGTCCGTGTCGGACCCCCTGTACGCGTGGCCGCGCGAGTCGCACACAGGGGGACCCATGGGTCCCCCTACCTGTGCGTGTACGGCGTGAATCGCTTCGCCGCGTACACGCTGTAGGGGGCGCACTTGTCCGCATCGCACCCATTGAGTCAATGGGAGCCCGCGTACGCGTTGTACGACAGGCTCCCATTGACTTCAATGGGAGTCCGACCGACTCGAGTCCGATGGCATACGTGCGCATCGTACTCGTTCGGTCGGACTGCACGGGTCCGATTCGGTCGGAAATCTCTTCGGGTCCGGCTCGGTCGGAGAGATTTCCGGCCCGAATCGGAATCGGCCCCTAAGTCTTTACCATAAACCAAAATGTCGTCCTGGAAACATTTTACATTTGGTACATTAGCAAACATGGATTCCATTACCCTTTGGAATACAGCATAGGCTGACGCCAACCCGAAAGGCATCCTTTTGAACCTATATGCGCCAGCAGGAATGATAAAAGAAGTGAGGTGGCGACAGTTTTTTTTTAGAGAAATTTGATGATAAGCTGATGACATGTCTAAGGTAGTGAACACTTTAGCATCCTTGAGAGAAGTCAACATTTCGTGATATTAGGAAGGGGATGCCTATCCACCCATATTTTGTCATTTAAGTCCCTCAAATCTATGCACATTCTAAGGGTCCCATTGGGTTTCCTGGCTAAAACTACAGGAGAAAGCCATTCTGAGCTCTCTATGGGCTCAATGATGCCTTGATTACAAAGAGATTCAAGTTCATTGGTGAATAGACATTATATCGAATAATAAATATCGAATTGTAGTAATATCGAAGTTGTAATATCGAATGTCAGATAATATCGAATACATGAATATCGCAATCAAAAATATCGTTTTTTTATTTCTTTAAAAAATATTGAAGTACAAAATATTGAATAAGTAATATCGTAAGTAGATAATATCGAATTGTTAGTATTGTAAAAAATATCGAACAAAAAATATAGAAACTGTAAAATATTAAATGTTAGTCAATAATTAAATATTTTGTATTATTAATTTTGTATTATTAAAAATGTTTTAATATTAGTGTGAAAATGTATTTAAAAAAAATTGTAACATATGTTTTAGGAGCGGGATGTTTAGTTATTAGGGGTAAAGGGTGGGGAGTATTTTAAAAATATTAGTGTAAATTTAGATATTAATTTTACATTTTTAGAAATTAGAAATTAATTTAAAAAATGAAATTTATATTAAAAGTGTAAAATATATGTTTTTTTAGGAGCGGGATGTTGGGTTATTAGGGGATAAGGGTGGGGAGTAATTTAAAAATATTAGTGTAAATTTATATTTAAATTGAAAATTTTCAGAAATTAGAAATTAATTTAAAAAACGAAATTTATATTAAAAATGTAAAATATATGTTTTCTTTTAGTAGTGGGATGTTGGGTTATTAGGGTATAAGGGTGGGAGTATTTAAAAAATATGAGTGTATATTTAGATATTAATTTAAAAATTTTAGAAATTCGAAATTAATTTAAAAAACGAAATTTATATTAAATATGTAAAATATATGTTTTCTTTTAGGAGCGGGATGTTGGGTTATTAGGGGATAAGGGTGGGGAGTATTTAAAAAATATTAGTTCAAATTTAGATATTAATTTAAAAATTTTAGAAATTCAAAATTAATTTAAAAACGAAATTTATATTAAAAATGTAAAATATATTTTTTGTTTTAGTAGTGGGATGTTCGGTTATTAGGGGATAAGGGTGTGGAGTATTTTAAAGATATCAGTGTAAATTTAGATATGAATTTAAAATTTTTAGAAATTAGAAAATAATTTAAAAAACGAAATTTATATTAAAAAGTTAAAATATATGTTTTGTTTTAGGAGGGATGTTTCGTTATTAGGGGATAAGGGTGGGAAGTGTTATTTAAATAATATTTTAAAAATATTTATTAAGTAGAAATTTAAAAAATTGCAAATAATTAGAAGAAATAAAGTATTTTATAAATATAAATAGTAAGTTGTTTTTAGTACTGGGATGTTGGGTTATTAGGGGAAAATGGTAAAGTTGTTAATATTGTAAAACATATATATTTAGGGGCCGATTCCGATCTCGGTCGGAGGCGCACCCAATACCATTCGGTCGGGAAAAAAGCCATGCGAAAGCCTGTTTCCCGACCGATCCGTACAGCACACCGAACGAGTAAGTACGATGCGCACAACAGCACAGAATCCGGCCGAGCCGTACTCACCCAAACCAGGTCCTGTTCCCGACCGAGGCGAATCCGGAAACGCTGAATCGAGTCGCACGGAAGGGAAAATGCAGCTCCGTCCGGCCGAACGAGTACGATGCGCTTTCCGTACGCGCCGAACCCGTCGCTACGCACGGCACGTCAAAGCATCCGGGAGAGGCGCACATAAGCTCCGATTCGCGCCACAACACGATCCACGGCTACGAGACGAACACGCCAGCGACAAGGACGGCGCGAAGCGGCGAGGACGACGCGAAGCAACGAGAAGGACGAACGACACGAACCAACCATGAATCCCTTCGTCCCGATCATACCAATATTCTACATTTACTACCGGAACAGGCACGGACGCGTACGGCGCAGAAGGTAAGTCAGACACCAACCACAAAACACATACAACACTTACACGACACATCACACACACACAGAGGGATGCAGAATATACTTACACCAGCAACAGCAGCACCATAGGGGCGGGATGCCCATCACCAATGCCACATATGCACACAGGGGCCTGAATGCGCACCACCACCCCTACCCAGGGGGGGCAGGATGCCTACCACCACCCTGAGCCAGGGGGGGCTTGATGCCTACCACCACCCTTAGCCAGGGGGGGCTGGATGCCTACCACTACTACCACCCTCACCCAGGGGGGCTGGATGCCTACCACTACTACCACCCTGAGCCAGGGGGCTGGATGCCTACCACTACTACCACCCTCACCCAGGGGGGCTGGATGCCTACCACTACTACCACCCTCACCCAGGGGGGCTGGATGCCTACCACTACTACCACCCTCACCCAGGGGGGCTGGATGCCTACCACCACCCTTAGCCAGGGGGGCTGGATGCCTACCACTACTACCACCCTCACCCAGGGGGGCTGGATGCCTACCACTACTACCACCCTGAGCCAGGGGGGCTGGATGCCTACCACTACTACCACCCTGAGCCAGGGGGCTGGATGCCTACCACTACTACCACCCTCACCCAGGGGGGCTGGATGCCTACCACTACTACCCACCCAGGGGGGCTGGATGCCTACCACTACTACCACCCTCACCCAGGGGGACTGGATGCCTACCACTACTACCACCCTCACCCAGGGGGCTGGATGCCTACCACTACTACCACCCTCACCCAGGGGGGCTGGATGCCTACCACTACTACCACCCTGAGCCAGGGGGGCTGGATGCCTACCACTACTACCACCCTGAGCCAGGGGGGCTGGATGCCAACCACTACTACCACCCCCACTCATAGGATGGACAATGCATGACACAACCAGCACACCACAACCTAGGGAATGCAAGAAGAAGACATCCCCCAACACCATGACAAGCGTGTGTAGACTGTGTCAAATGCCTACAACACCGAACATGACTTTGAACATACAATGTGACCCCCTAGCACATGTGCCACACATATATGTGTGTGGCACCCACAATGCTAAGCAGGCCATGACCATTGTGGCAATGGGGTCCAAACCCCCATCATCACAGTGACCAAAATGTAAGTGTGGGGTCCATAGCTGAAGCACATTTTGAACATTGTGGCAATGGGGTCCAAACCCCCATCATCACAGTGACCAAAATGTAAGTGTGGGGTCCATAGCTGAAGCACATTTTGAACATTGTGGCAATGGGGTCTAAACCCCCATCACCACAGTGACCAAAAGGTAAGTGTGGGGTCCATAGCTGAAGCACATTTTGAACATTGTGGCAATGGGGTCCAAACCCCCATCATCACAGTGACCAAAATGTAAGTGTGGGGTCCATAGCTGAAGCACATTTTGAACATTGTGGCAATGGGGTCCAAACCCCCATCATCACAGTGACCAAAATGTAAGTGTGGGGTCCATAGCTGAAGCACATTTTGAACATTGTGGCAATGGGGTCCAAACCCCCATCATCACAGTGACCAAAAGGTAAGTGTTGACAAAGAAAGAGGTGCAACTGCCAAACTGCATGGATGATTCCTGGTCACAGAACAAAAAACACATCAGTGGCAAAGTAGTGTATGTGTCCCATTGCAACATAAATTGGGTGAGCCAAATACTGCAGTGCAAATAAGACATACCTTTGGCCATGTGCAGACAAACAACACCCATGGGGGCTGACACCGTCAACATTCATCAATGACACAATGACAGAAGTGACCATCAGAATGCAGACCCACATATTTGCACCAATGGGCACACAAATGCAGATACCCTGTGGAGACTGCAGATGTGAGGTGAACAGATACCATACCATGGCAGCAATGGGACACACAAACCATGATCATTGTGCTGACCGATGACCTAGGAGTCCCAGGGACAGCAGGGAAACCCACCAAACTACATACAGCCAATGGCACACCCAAGATATGCCAATGCAGTGGTGCAGATGCACAAACACAAACAGGCAGACCCACACTGCACATCATACACAACAGGTGAGGGGGTGCCAGTGTCCCCAGGCAACCACACAACACATGAGGAGACCTGAATACCAATCATACAGATGTGCATACAGTGCCACACAAAGGTAACTCATGGATCCAAATCCCCTATGTGGGCAAGCAGGCATTGTCAGATGAGAGGGAGCACAAATCACACATGTCACACAGGCACGTAGGGACAGCAACTGACACAGCAAGACACAGACACACCACAGCACCACCCCCAGGGCCCCCACAATGTGGTGACCCTGGGCTGCATTACAATCCCACTGTGATGACAAAGCTAAATGTGGTTCACACTGTGAACCACAGTCATGTGTCCTGAGCAACTAACTACCATCACACCTACACAAGCACAAATCAATCAGCATGGCCAGTAAGCCAAGGCCAACATGGAGGCAGGGGCCTAGCCGGGCAACAACTCTCATCTGCACACACTCAACACCACACCCCTCGACCTCCAACAATGTGCAGCAGTGAAGTACACATGCACTGGTGACATTGCACATGCACCCATGACTATTCCAGGGTGGTGGGTGGGAACCAAGGTGCAGAAACACATCACACATGGCCACTCAACAAGACTCCTGAATGTCTGACACACTGCACACTACGCTGTACATGGACATGACGGCAATACCACACCAACCAATGGGATCCCATCCACAGTCACACACCAATGAAGAAGCCAAGGTCACCCACAAAGAACACACATAGACAACAACCAACATTGCAGCCCGGACCCTGAGGAGTGCCAGCAGTCACACACACAACGTGTCACAATCACTGAAAGATAACACAAACTGGAAATCACATGACAGGGGCAAACAACAAGTGCCAAGGGAAACCTGACTGTGACCCATCTGCGTCTGCACACAAACTCAGCCCTGACAGCAAACACACCTATGGGTGACACCCTGATGACCAGTAATGTGCCATGCACCCACATCACAGAGAACCCAGGGAGAAGACTTTGGGGGAACATAGGTCAACTCAGCTAGCATCACAAACAGGTACAACACTAGGGATCACAGCATGCACAGCTAAGCGGAAGTGAACACACAGACATGCACATACAACACACACCTTGGGCGCAGGCAATGTCACAGGAGTACACACTGCCATGAGGGGACTCCACTCCTGTGTGAGGAAAGCTGTGCCATATGTTGCCTCAGTAGGGCCCCATCATGTCAGCTGAGCACTTGGTCACACAATCAACAATTAGCACCAAATGAGGGCTCCCGTAACATCAGCCTGGTCATGGAAGTGCCAACGGAATCATCAGCACAGATCCAACACACTTGTATAGCAATGTTGCACTGACAACACAGATGAGTCCTTCCCCATTGATGCCCAAACCTGCATGTCCAGTGGAGATGGCCACACGGTCAGGGAAGTAGACGAATTGAACAATGGCAGGCACAACAGATGTGCAGGGGTGGAAGCCACAGATGTGAAATAGCTAATCTAAGTAGGAAATCCCATTGCCAAATACTGAACACATGACACCCTCAGATGCTGCTATGGATGACATGGATACACCACAGGATAGGACACATTCCCCCTGGACCACATGGGTTCCTGCACAGTAACACTTCATTATCATGAGACCAAATATCACCATCACTGCAGCAAGGGCATGGTTAGCATCATCAACAACATGTACATCAGAAGCATAAGCACTAGAGAACAGAAAGTTGCTTTATTCAGCATATGTGTGGAATGAAAACAAAGTCCAGAAAAAACACAAAGGCCAATGGCCAGTCCATTGTAAAAGTCCAAACAGGGTGACAGTGGCAGATGTCACCCTACGCATGCCTGCACAAAACCAGGGACAATCCACTAGGAGGGGCAACCGGGGAGTAGGCCAGGCACCGCAGGGACAGGATCAGGGCTCACCAGGAGGAAGCAGGGAAGGGGTGGTGGGTGCTGGAGAGCCACTGACAACTGCAGTGGAGGTGTCTGACATGGTGTGTGCCGGCACAACTGGGGGCATGACTCAGATGTTGTGGGTGCCGGCACGACTGCAGTGGACCCTGCAGATGGAGTGGACAGGTCCGCCACTGCAGTGCCCAAGTCAGACAGGGTGGTAGTGGACTCCACTGCAGTGCCTACCACCAGGGGAGGAGAATGGGGAACAGGCAAGGTGGGCTGGACAGAGGGGAGGACACCCTCACCACATCAGTGGCACAGACAAGCGCAGCGGGGGTGTGGTGCCGGGAGAGCAAGTGGCAGGGGAGAAGGCCGGATCCTCTTGGGGATGGTATATCTGTGGGTGGGGAACCTGGGGCAGGGTGTGGTGGGGGCACCTGTGGAGTGGGGGCCTGAGGGATGGAGGAAGGAGACCTGGTGCTTGAGCTGCAGGGCGGCGGCGGGGTCTTGCTCTTACCACTCCGGGGGACTTGCGGGTGGGGGCCTCAGTCTGTCTGCGCCTGGGGGAGGGTGTCCGGGGGCGAGGGCACTCTGCTCCGTGTGGGGGGCTTCCTCTTCCCCCTGGATGCTGGAGCAGCTGGATCGGAGGGAAGAGGCCGAGGTCACTGAGGAAGAGGCGCTGGGTCTTTGGGGTTGCAGGTGAGGCAAGGGAGGGTGTTTTGGAGGGAGAGGCAACTGAGGACTGCGCAGTGCCCGTGGATGCGTGTGTGTGTACCAGGGCCCCATCCCCTGTGAGTCTGGTTTCAGTCCCCTGACTGTGCGTGCGTGTGCGTTTTGTTTGTGGCGTGTGTGTCTGTGTGCTGGACGTGTGTGTGCTGGTGTGTGCCTGTGCCGGTGTGTGTGTGCTTGGGACGGGTAAGGTGCTGGGGAGTGTGGATGGAGCAGAGGCAGGAGGGGTGAGGGACTGTCTGAGGAGGGACACTGCTGCCGTCAGGGAGGAGTCCATGGACCTATTGCCCCTCTGTAGGTCAGACATGCCCGATGAGATGCCCTCCATGAACGACACCAGCTGAGTCAACAGAGCGGTGTGCGCATGGAGGACACTCAGCATGGCTGTCTGCCCTACATGGAGCTGGCGAAGGAGGTACACAGACTCCTCACTCAGGGCAGCAGGGGACACAGGGGCAGGGGTGCGGTGCCTGGCCCAAGGAGACACGCTCCCGAACATGGGAGCCTCCACGGACCTGGGGAATGGGAGCCGATGGGAGGGCGGTGGTGGTGCTGGTGGTGGCGGGGACAGCAACACTAGCTGGGGTGTGGTGGCTGCTGACACCCGCCTCCATAAGGGAGTCATCCTCCGAGTTGCTCTGGTCCTCAGCTGAGGTGGATGGTGCTGAGGACTCCTCGGTGTGGCTCCCCTCGCCCTCCGTGCCACTGGGTCCCTCCGACCACTCCTCGGCTGCTGACCCAGTCTGGCTCTCTGGCTCCTCCTGGTCCGTGGAGCTGTCCCCTTCCGTGGCCGTGGATGTATCTGCAAACAATGGGGAAACAGACAGACATCAGTCACCTGCACCAACGCACACACCACTGTGAGCACAGCACATTACAGAGCAAGCCCTGGCATCATTAGTTGTACATTGCTAAAAGTGCCCTAACTGAACAGGAGAAGCCAATTGTCAGTCTGATGCCAAGCATGGCACTCACATCCCACATGGCCTTGCACCCATCTGTCTGGTGTCTGTTGGATTGCAACACCCCAGTGTGGACACATGCACCAAGTACACAGTAGTTGGACAGTGCAGAGGACACGGTGTGGCATGTGGACATGCACACATCACAGCTCTTGCCACTGAGTCAGTACAGGTTTCCGGATGAAAGGGATGCCCAGAGTCAAATAGGAAATGCATGTGATGCATACCAGCGACAGACACCATGATGCACCCATGTCCTGATAGCCATCGCCACAATGGTGTGCATGTAGCACATGTCACTCCCCTGCAGGATCACCAATAAGTAGACACATGCCATGGCAGAGGCATGACTGCTAAGTCATACATCACTGTCTCAGTGATGTATGACTTGGCAGCCAGACAACAACACTATGCACTGTGTCACAATAGTAGGTCATGGGGAATGCAAGTCCTGGAGCTGCACAAGTGCACATGTACATCCCCCACACAACACATCATCTTAACCCTCATCTGTCCAGGTCATACCTATTGGACATATGGGAGACCTGTGACACTACCCTCTGAACCTGAGCCCCTCACAATCTGCTGTGAATGGGGAACAGCTGCCTGAACTTCACATTCGCATACCCCAGTCTGCACGGGCAGCTGATCAAACACCTATGTGACACACAAGTATCGTCTCCTATGGTCACATCTCCAGGGGCATGCTGAGCCCCTACCAAGAAACACCCCAGCAGTCCTGGCAACTAATCCACAGCACACTGACACAGAGGCAGACACCTGAGGGTCAAATCACTGCGCACAATGTGTCAGCTGATACACGGGAGTGGGAGTACAGAGTGCATTGCATGGCCTGGAGTAGGCATGACTGTCCTGCTCCACATGAATGAGGGATGAGCCCTGGACAGTGGATAGCTGGCTATGTATGTGTGACACACGTAATCTGCACACTCCTGGGGCCCAAACATTGTTCCCACCCGCTGCATGGGCGTGTGCCACATACCCCAGGCACATGTGGTGGCTCAGCTCAGCAAGTGGACCGCATATCAAAGCAACACGCAGATTACATGTCCGAACACAGGCGTAGTGTGAACAATGGACCCACCCATGATGCCCACAACAGAGTTAGGGAAACAGATGCTGTCCCCACCTTTAGTGAAGCAAACTGCAAGGACACAGTCCCAAGTGACACAATTCCCTGAATGTAAGGGCCACACCTGGGTATCAGATGAGCAGTGGGCAGTGCACAATAGAGGGACATGGCTCCTGGACAACATGACTGCTGCACTGTGGCAGTTGAACCAGGCCAGAGGAGGGCACAAAGCATGTAATACAGAGTTCACAGTGCAGTCTTTGACTCACCCCCTCCTTGCTGCTGTCTGGCCTTCAGCTGCCCATCCAGGTCTGGAAACACCACCGCCAGGATCTGGAGCATGTGGGGGTCAGGGTCCGTGTTCCGCCCCTCCTGCGAGGAGCGACAGCTTCAGCTGGACCCGTGCAATCCTCCGGGTCCAGCCCGAAGGTCCTGCCACCTCTTCTGGCAGTTGCGGATCCGGCGCTTGTAGACCCCCACGGACCGGACAGCCCGGACGATGTCCTTCCAGATCTCCTGCTTCCGATGGGCATTAACCTGTCAGGATGACAAAGTGAAAAGGCCATTACTACACATGCAACATATCCGTGCATGACACAGTTGTATATACATGTCTCAATCACAGGGGCACATGATGTACACAGGCAGTGCAAAGCTGCCCATGGACAGTTGCCAGACGTCACTACATGGTATCATTGCATGGGAAGTAAAACCTTGTTCAAATGCACTGTCACTGCACCATACCTGTCCAGTGCATGTCACTACACACTATGGGGGTGACAACTACTCAGTGAGCCTGCTAGCCAGTGGCGTGCAGACTTTCAGCCTTGCTAGTCAGACAATATGCACATTCAGAAAGGCAGTGCACAGAACACTCACCTGCTCCCCTGGTGTCCCATACAGCTTGCTGTACTGTGGAAATAGGCTGTCCAGCAGGGCCTGGTTCTCCTCAAGGCTGAAGGCTGGGGCTCTCTCCACAGTACGTGCCATTGCAGGGTCCAGAGGGGCAGAGACAGCAGCAGTGCAGTGGCAGATGTCGTCCTGGAGCATGTAGTGCAGGCAAGTGAGCTCTCAGGGGAACAGCCAGCAATATATATGTGCTGGAGAGGCAGATACTGTCCCTTGTGTCCAAAGTGATAGGTCCAAGTCGTTTGCATCTTCTGAATCTGGCCAATCCATGGAATAGCAGCACCAAAACACGCCCACAGCATCCTTCAAATCTTCAACTTCATGACATACATGATTTTGCAACATTGTTGTGGGTGACCAACTGAATTTCCAGCAACCGACTCGTTCGAAATTCGAAAGCGCGTCCGTTGCCAGGCAAGGCCATTGTCAATGGAGTGCGCACCGATCGGTCCATTGCGGTACAACGCGTACAGGGGTACAACGCGTACCCGCACACATTGAATGCAATGGGTCGGCCGGGGCACCGATCGGTCCATTGCAGTTCAACGCGTACAGGGGTACAACGCGTGCCGCACACATTGAATGCAATGGGCCGGCCGGGGGCACCGATCGGTCCATTGCAGTACAACGCGTACAGGGTACAACGCGTACCCGCACACATTGAATGCAATGGGCCGGCCGGGGCACCGATCGGTCCATTGCAGTACAACGCGTACAGGGGTACAACGCGTACCCGCACATTGAATGCAATGGGCCGGCCGGGGGCACCGATCGGTCCATTGCAGTTCAACGCGTACAGGGGTACAACGCGTACCCGCACACATTGAATGCAATGGGCCGGCCGGGGGCACCGATCGGTCCATTGCAGTTACAACGCGTACAGAGGTACAACGCGTACAGGGTCAGCGTCGCACACATTGAATGCAATGGGCCGGCCGGGGCACCGATCGGTCCATTGCAGTTCAACGCGTACAGGGTACAACGCGTACCCGCACACATTGAATGCAATGGGCCGGCCGGGGCACCGATCGGTCCATTGCAGTACTGCTGCGTACAGGGTACAACGCGTACAGGGGTACAACGCGTACCCGCACATTGAATGCAATGGGCCGGCCGGGGGCACCGATCGGTCCATTGCTGTTCAACGCATCACTGTACATGTGACTGGCATATGTCAGCATGCCTGTCTCAGATGGACATATGCCAGCCACAGATAGCTCCCAGGGAGTGAGGGGCACACCTACATCACGACAGCCTGTCCAAACTTTATCATAAGGCATGTAAGGCTGCATTTCCTATTGTGTGTATGTTGGTGTACATGTTGTCCTGTGGGTGTCACCTGTGGGCAGCCACCCCCAGGCTGTGCACGTGTTCATGGGGACAGGATCCTGGGTGTTACGTGTACATGACCACTGTGATGTGCAACTGTTCATATCTGTGCATGTGCCATGGTCACATTTCACGGTGGTGTATGTGTATGTCATGTCACATACCCCGTGAGTCCCATGTGGGACGGTATGTTTGAGCCAGGGTGTCCCAGTGGCACAATAGTGATGGTCCTCCACAGTCTTTGTGCATGTAGTGTTTACAATGTCTCTGATTTCATGTGCACAATGGGAGACAGTCTCCACATCCACGTTGTGTGTGCATGGACTTTGATGTTGTGCGTGTGTGTGTCACAGGCGTCCATGTCTGTCCTGCCGTGGCAAGTGGGACCACTACCTGTGGGGGTCATGGTTGTTTTGCTGTGGTGTATACATGATACTCCATGTAATGCCAGTGTCCATGTGGCAATACAGGGTCCCTGGGAATGTACCTGTCATTGAGCTGTGGTGCCTGGGGCACATCTGTCCTCACATGTCACTGTGGGGGTGATTGTGACACGGCAGCAGGAGATGGGAACTGTGACACGGCCTCATGATATCCAATGGGCCAACCTGGGACTAATTGATGCCACCTGTTGGACCGTGTTGACAGATGTTGGCCATGTATGTACCATACATGTCCTTACGGAACTGCACACTTCATGTAGTTGTGCCTCATAATGATGTATGTTGGGATATTGAGTGTGTTCAATGCCGCATATGTGGGGTGACTGACAATCTTGCTTACTTCTCCTCTGCACTGCAGGGCTCCTGCTGTCCATCGACCATTCCCAGACCTGGCAACGATGGTGGAGCGGGACAGCATCCGATGAGTACCGCTTCACCAGGCAGCTGATTGAGGATTTGGCAGTGCAGTTGTCCCCACATTTGCAGCCTGGCCGGCCGTATCCTACAGCGCTGACCCCCAAGGTGAAGGTGATGGCAGCCCTACACTTCTTTGCCACCGGTACCTTCCAACATACTGTGGCGACTGCTGGTGGGATGTCACAGACCATGTTGAGCCGTGTGCTCCGCGATGTTTTGGCGGCAATGTTGCTATTCCTGAACCGGTACATCTATTTCCCTAGACTGCGACGACTCACTGACGTGAAGAGTGACTTTTATGCCCTGGGGAGGATGCCGCATGTCATTGGCTCCATTGATGGGACACATGTGGCTTTGGTACCACCACAGGCCCAGGAGCAGGCCTACAGGAACCGCAAGCACTACCACTCGGTCAATGCACTGGTGGTGTGTCTTGCAGACATGACTCATCACACACGTGTGTGCCCGTTTCCCTGGTTCAGCACACGATGCCTTTGTGATGAGGAGTAGTCGCATCCCCAGGATGATGGCACAGATGCAGAACCAGCGTGCCTGGCTTGTCGGTGTGTACTGACTTTGTGCCATTGTGTGTGATCTGATCTGTAGTATTCCGCCCACTTTTCCAAGTCAGCTAATGTGCACTTGTCTGTCCGTAGGTGACTCGGGATACCCCAACATGCCGTGGTTGCTGACACCCCTCAGGAACCCTGTGACACCAGCCCAGATGCGCTACAATGAGGCACATGGTCGGACCAGGAGAGTTATTGAGCGGACATTTGGTCTCCTGAAGAGCCGCTTCCGCTGCCTGGACAAGACCGGAGGGTCCCTCCCATATGCCCCTGCGAAAGTGTGCAAGATTATCATCGTCTGCTGCATGCTCCACAACCTGGCAGTGCGGAAGGAGTTGCCTCTCATCCAGGATGACAATGACCAACATCCGCCACCTGTGGAGGATCCTGGCCTGGACCACGATGCCAGTGACGATGATGATGATGATGATGAGGGTGATGTCCGCACACAGCTCATCACCAACTTCTTTAGCTGAATGTGAGTATCCTGAGGTGTCATGTCAATGATGTGAGTTGGCATGATATGTGTAGGTGGTGCTCTGGTGCTGTTGGAGTGTGTCCATGGGCTACTTGACTGGATGTGTGTTGCGATGTGTGCTTACAGGTGGGCTGTACTCCCCAACAGTGTTGACATGCTAACTTGGTTCTGGGTGGGTATCTTGTAACATGTATTGTGCATGAGTTTTGCTGTTCTGTCCTGTACTCCATTGCTTTTGACTGTGTGTCATTTCTGTCCTTCACAGGGTACTTTCAGATTCGTTTGGTCAACTGTGTCCACCGGCGACGTGATTGCACTTCCAGGCTGGTAGCTGTTGTGTCCCTACAGGTGATGTGCGCCACACCCATGGACTTCCTTCCGTCTACAGTTGTTGACTGTGTGCCCGCTGCCAGGTGGGATTACCTTGCATCTGTAGTGGTTACGACATGTTGCAACTGTGTAATAAACCTGTGCTTCACTTTGTGATGTGCGTTGTCTGTGGTCACACATTTGACTGCCATTTGCTTACTGCACCTGTGGGCTACTTGACTACAACTGGGAATGGGTGTGGTGTCTGTGCATTGCACCGTCTTCCCTGGCAACATCAGTGTAGGCAATGAGTCAGATGGCCTAGGTGTGTATGTGTTGTGTAGCCCTGGTGGTGTGTCTCCCTCATATGTGTCACGTTGCCTTTACTCACATGCCTGTGTTGTACTTGCTGTTGCAGTTCGCATACACAGTGTAATTTTGCAGTTCATCATCCCCATAACAGCACCCACGTTGGAATCACAACAGAGGCAAGTATGGTGTATTAGTGTGTTTATTGTGATACATTTGTGTGAATAGTGCATAGGATGGGTAGTGCTGTACATAAATCTTGCAATCAGAAGTTCCTAGGTGAATTGAAAGTCCTGGTAGACAGAATCCCCAGTATCGGGGCCACAGTTGTCTGACACATTGGTCCAACTTGTACTCCCCATGCAATGTGTGGGAGTAG
Organism: Calotriton arnoldi; assembly: GCA_963921515.1. Lineage (NCBI taxonomy): Eukaryota > Metazoa > Chordata > Amphibia > Caudata > Salamandridae > Calotriton > Calotriton arnoldi. Next base: position 1,554,735 of record CAWUFW010004387.1, read on the forward strand.
TGTTGCCGTCAACAGGGTGAACAGTCTGTGCACAAAGGTGAACATCCAGAACAGGTTCAGGCTTCCTGGGAGTTGCGCTTGGCCATCGGCCTCTCACTTGCCCCTCTTCGGACGACCCCTCTTCTTGGGGGGCCCTCAAGTACAGGCTGCTGCGGTGCAGGGGACTCTCCGCCAGAGTCATCCTCCCTCCCTGTGGCAGTTGCAGTTTGGGCAGCACCAGATGTTGTTGGCACACAGGGAGGTGTGGACTGGTTGCTGTTCATCTGGCGGAGGCATTGTAAAATGTCCCTGTGCACCGCCGTCATCTCATGCAGTGCATCCCACTTGGACTCCACGCGGGACATGTGTGAGTCCACGCGGGACATGTGTGACTCCACGTGGGACATGTGAGAGTCCAAGCGGGCATGATGGGCAGCCTGCTGCTGTTTCATGTCTCTGAGGAGCCCCACTACCTGGCTGAGGTCTCCGGTGCTGGACTGGTGCGCATCAGCTATGCGTACCAGTTGTGGGTCATCATGCACACCAGCAACCTCTGCAAGCAGCGACCTCTGTCTCCCACCCCTCCCACCACCCCTGCTGACATGTGCAGTGCGTGCAGTGGCACGCACAGATGACCCTGGTCCACCTTGGGGGTTGGTGGTGGTGGTGGTGTCCATGGCCCCAGGTTGGTCCAGGGTCCCTGTGCTGGTGTTGCTCCTTGTTCTGTCCATGTCGGCAGGGATGGTATTTGTGGTGACAGTCGTTGGAGGGGTGGGTGCAGGGGGTGCAGCTGGTGGTCCTGCTGGTGCTGCAGCTGGTGGTCCTGCTGGTGCTGCATGTAGACTTGCACCGGATGTGCCAGGTTGGTCTTCTTCGTCCGAGGAGGGCAGAGGCTGTACGACGCCAGTGAGCTCCGCATCCTCTTGAGCCTGGGACTGGGACTCCTCAGCGTCTGCTGCTGTGTCCCCATCATCACCTGTTTTTGGGAGACACACACAATGTATGTTATGTTTCTGCAGGCATCAATGGTTGACACACATGACAGTTGTGACTGTGCCTCTGGGTGCGGGCCTGTACATTGCATTGTCCTAAGTCGTCACAGTCAGGGGTTGATATTGGTGTGGCACATTGTCCTGCATTATTTGGGCATTTCTATGTATTTTTGGGGTGTGAACATGGTCTGCATTGGTTGTGTTTGGTTGACAGCCGGCCCTCCTTCCCACCCACCCAGCCAGTCAGTTATCCCACCATGGACTGTGCTTGCATTGCAGGGAGTGGAAGTTGTCTCTCAGGATGTCAGTCAGTGGTGTCCTGCTGTTTGTTGGTGCACAGTTGCCAGCAGGGCCTTGTGCTCCCCACAGCAGTAGCCAGTGTCAGCCATCTTGTGAGTCCTTCTCCACTCCCTGTGATGTGAGCATGGTTCAGGGTGGTGTTGATGGGACAGTTGTGGGGGTGACCAATATCAGTGACTACCACTCCCATCATGCTATTGCCTCCACCCCCTTCCCAGCATGCCCATGCTTCCTTCCTTTTGACTCTGCTTCCCTGTGGGGTGGGCTGGCTGTGCTGACAGGATGGCTGGGTGTGTTGTCCTGGCAGTTGTTTGGCTAACAGTCCCAAGAGTGTCCCTGTGCTTCACACAACATAACCCAGGGTGGTGGTTCTTTGTGGGATCTTGAGTTAGGATGGGAGGCATTGCATTCTACCAGGTGGGTTCTGTGGAGTTTGTGTTGAGGGGGTGTGAGGGAGGTGCTTGTGACTATGGTCAGTGCTGCAAGTCCTCCTTCCCACCCAGCCATCCAGATATCCCACCATGGAACTGTGCTTGCATTGCAGGGAGTGGAAGTTGTCTCTCAGGATGTCAGTCAGTGGTGTCCTGCTGTTTGTTGGTGCACAGATGCCAGCAGGGCCTTGTGCTCCCCACAGCAGTAGCCAGTGTCAGCCATCTTGTGAGTCCTTCTCCACTCCCTGTGATGTGAGCATGGTTCAGGGTGGTGTTGATGGGACAGTTGTGGGGGTGACCAATATCAGTGACTACCACTCCCATCATGCTATTGCCTCCACCCCCCTTCCCAGCATGCCCATGCTTCCTTCCTTTTGACTCTGCTTCCCTGTGGAGTGGGCTGGCTGTGCTGACAGGATGGCTGGGAATGTTGTCCTGAGTTTGTGTTGAGGGGGTGTGAGGGAGGTGCTTGTGACTATGGTCAGTGCTGCAAGTCCTCCTTCCCACCCAGCCAGCCAGATATCCCACCATGGAACGTGCTTGCATTGCAGGGAGTGGAAGTTGTCTCTCAGGATGTCAGTCAGTGGTGTCCTGCTGTTTGTTGGTGCACAGTTGCCAGCAGGGCCTTGTGCTCCCCACAGCAGTTGCCAGTGTCAGCCATCTTGTGAGTCCTTCTCCACTCCCTGTGATGTGCGCATGGTTCATGGTGGTGTTGATGGGACAGTTGTGGGGGGCAATATGTGTGACTGCGACTCCCATGATGCTATGGCTACACTGACTTGGCCAGCATACACAGAATTCCTTCCTTTGAGTGGTCTTCACTGTGTGTTGGTGTTGTTGTGGTGGCTACATGTCTGGATGTGTTTGTTAGTTCTATTTGTGCCACTGCCTAGCTGTAGTTGTAGTTGTGTTTGTACATGTGATGGCACAGTTGGATGTGACTTTTTTGATGGCATGTGTTGTGTTTATCTGACTGACATACACATTTTGGGATGATTCTGTTCTGGTTGCATGGTTTGACTCTCCCCTTGACAGTGATGTGTGTGTGTTTTGTGGCAGAATATTGTGTACATTTGTTGTGTACTCACCAGGCTCTGGGATGTTCTCTAGTCCATATACGCTCACTGGCGGAAGGATGGCCCGCACCTTCTCCTCCCAGGGCCTGAGGTATATTGGCTTGGCAGGAGGGCCACTGCCGGTGTATTGGCTGATGATGTAGTCTTTCTTGAGCAGGTCCCGTACCCTCCTGCGCACGTCATACCACCTGTTCTGGATGTCGCTCTTTGTGCGCAGACATGGTGATTGTGCGTTCACCCTGTTGATGATCCTCTCCCACATCTTGGTTTTCTGGGAGATGGGGGTCTGTTGGACCAGTGTGCCAAACAGCTGTGGCTCTACCCTGAGGATCTCGTCTACCATGACTTCCAATTCACAATCTAGGAACTTGTGATTCCTCTTGGGGGGCATGGTGATGGGTGATGGGTGGTGATGGTGAGTGATGTGTGTGTTGGTGTGCAGGTGAGGGTGTGTGAGTGTGTGTTTGCTGGGTGTATGTGAGGTAGGTATTTGTTGGTGTGCTGATGGTGTGAGCAACACGTAACTGACCACACAC